>VWZT01008129.1:630222-761911 GCA_013397055.1 Pachycephala philippinensis
GTTGCCCCTGTGTACGGCAACATAATGGAGTACACATCTGGGGAAGTATCATGGAGTGCACACCCTGGGATGAGGCCTGTGTGAGGGCAGTGCCCAGTCAGACAGTGCAAGCTCTGCCTTCATTATCTTCTGCAGGCTCCTAGTTACACACTGCTAACCCCAGGCTGAAGAAACATTGCTCAAGATGACACACCAGTAAGGTTTTCTGCACTTTACCGACATATAAGATTTAAATTAATCATAAGAAAAACATTTTTGTGCCTCATTTTCACTAGGGCCCTCAGCAGCAAAACCAGTCTCAAGCAGAGTTGGTGTGACACGTGGGCATGGCCACTGTCAGGAAAAGCATAAGAAAAGCTTGGATTTGCCACAGGGATAATATTTTCACCATAGATGCTGGACATTTGAATGGTAGGCTGACAGAACTCTGTGCTGCTTCTTCTCAACAGAGGTAATATTGCTTGACAGGGAAAGGACTGGCTACAATTACTTACTTCAGCTTTACAAAATGTACTACTCAGTTGGTCCAACTCCCTTCCAAGCAGAGTTTTTTTTTAAAGGATACATTTTCTTTAATAATCATACCTACTTTAAGCTTCTGCTCTGAAAATACGTCTTGAAATATAAGACTTCAAAGATCCTGAACTGACTATAATTTTATTCTCTGTATAAAAACTCTATGGTTAAGCAGAGAGTGCATTTCATGTACAATACACAGTTATGCCTACCTACCATATCTCTGGATTCCTCATTGCTCTTTCTTCTTTCTTGCATTACATCTAAACATATTTTGTTTATTCAACATAGCAAAAGCTGTTTCCTAATGCAGAACTCCGTTCATTTATTAGCATTACACTGATAATGTGGTTCTTTTTAGTCTATGTAATAATAGCTATCTCTTGCTCCCTATACAGGTTTTATTGTAGCACATCCATTTAATTGTCCCTACCACTGAGAAAAAGGAGGAAAAGGGAAAGCAGGAACAAGACTAGAATCTCATTTAACCAAATCAAATGTAATTCTTTTGATACAAATGGTGTTATTTCAGTTTATACCAAGGGAAACTTGACAACAACAACAAAAAAGCCTGAGCACCTTTCAACATCTTCTCAAGTGCAGTCTTACACATTATGCAGCAAGAATTAAGAAGTTTAACGAAGTAATGAAGCCCGGTTCAATTGTTATGCTATGGCTAAGGTTCACATTGCTTCAGCTGTGCAGTGCGTGCTTCTCTGAGAACATGCTGTTCTCTCCACCCACTCAGCTCTCTCCAATTGAGAACCTTTTCCTGTGAACATTATAACCTGAAAGGCATTGTTGTGGGATGCTTTTGAGTTTCAACACTGAAAATTGATGGCCTTGATCTTTTTTTTCAATCGAGTTTCTTATTAAGGGCAAAGACACAAACAACTTTGGTAACACAACAATGCAATTCATGAAAGTCAAATTTCACTACCCTGTAGTTCACTTTATATTTATGGCACAAAGAAGAAACAGCAGTTAATACTTATTCCATTAACCCTCTTCTATCTTTCAGAAGACAGCAGGATACTATAAATAAAACTCCTGTAGTAGCTGCTAAGTATTTGAAGATACATTCTTTTATTTTAAAGATGCTTTTCTTTCATTTCAGTTTGATTTTTTTTCTGTTTTACCTTCCATGCCATTTATGTTCTGCGACACGGAGTCCATTTTGCAGGTTGACGGAGACACTGTTGCCACACAGCCAGATGTTCCACTAACTAGAAATGTGGGATTAGGAACCTGCAAAGAATTTCCCTTCAAGCAGAATAAAACGGCAGACCCCCTAAACCAGAATACTTGAGCTGTCAGTGTGTGGGCACTATCTCACCATGGAAAAATTCCATTTTGCCTCAAACCATTCAATAAGGCTGCTACTGAACTGTCACAAAGTAAATCTAGATGTGCAGCACTTACACCACCACACCATCTTATTTCCTTATTATTTTGTAAGTGCAATCTTATTTCACTTAGACGTGCACTCTGGTGTCTACATAAAGATTCAGTCAAGCAGCTAGAATGCTATAAATTTGTACAAGTGTGCTAACACAATCTTAACTTACTTTGCAAGAACTTCCCCATAAGAGCAAGTCTTGAGCTAAACGCCAAGATTTCCCTTCCTCTAACCTCTTGGGGCTTAATAACCTTAAGTTCTTTATTAAGAACTCTTTGCTCCACTTAGAAACTGAGGTAATTCCTTTTTTTCTTGAGATTTTTCAGAGAAATTGTCAGTAGAACAACTGAAATATGTCTAAGCATAGGTATATGCTTAGAGAAAAGTAGTACTTGTCCCTAGGTATGAGTTATTCTGTCTTTCATGGGTTTTAAAATGGGGCACTCCCTATGTACTGAATTCTACATCGGCTCATACTGGTTCTCTCAATTAAAATTTTTCAAAAAGCATTAAGAAAGGTAATGAGAAACTACAAAAAAGCTACACAGAGTGCCTGAAGCACCCAGTTCTGCTAAAGGTTTTCAACTTTCTGGGAAAGGATAAATGGATTATCCTGATTTCTGAAGATTGTCAGATTTTAAAGGTGGCAGATGAGAAATCCCTTTGGAAAGCAACCGCTGCATTTATGGAAAAGGTTTTTTGATTTCTATGCCTTAAAAAAAATTTCTCTAATATGGCTGGACTATGCAGGCTATGTTCTTGTGACTACACACAAAAAGAGTAGGAAAATTCCACTACAAAACAGCCACCCAAACTAAGAAAGATGTATTTTAACATTATGTACTTTCCTATGAAAATTAGTTGCTAGCCAACCTTCATCAAGAAGAACTGGGCAGTAGAAAGAAACTCGTTCTCTCTCAGATTTAGTGATTAAGAAACTTTGTTAGACAAGAGAAAATCACTGAAGTTTTTATCATCTGCCTTCACTTCCATAAACTTCTCTTATTCTTATGTTGTCCATAGTTTTTTTCACAGTCATTGGAAGGAAGGGGGAGGAATTCAAAGAATGAAAAATTCAGATTTTTCAGATTTGTGTGGTTGTATTTCATGGAGATTCAATTCGTGTTTTGTCAACAGTTTCATACAATGGGTAGCTAAAACTAGAAAAAGAGAGATCACATTCCATAGGCAAGAGTGTGATTAATTCTGCATTTGGAAAACAACTATAACAAATGTCAGGCCAAGACCATCTGGTTGTAGCTAAATCACGTAAAGACTTTCAGAAGCACAGTCAGCTTTTGGGCACTTACTGTCTCTGGGATTAGCAGGCAGACTTGGGGCATGGCCAGTTCTAGGAATTGTTAGAAGCTGTCTCCTAGCCTGAATTGAAGAGCTCTGGTATGGCCATGAGATTTGACATATAGGGAAACAACATATTTTTTCTTTTCTTCTTTTGTGCTAACATTCTTTTTGGGCTAGAAGGTAGTACCGCTTGGAAGAGTAATTCTGGGATATAACCAGAGTGTAGTTAACTATTCTGTAAATACCCAGGACATTTATGAATGGGACAATCATTTTTCTACTTAGAGTGGTCCATGACATACCCTGCTCCTGAATTAACACTCTGCCAGTCAAGAAGAACCTTTGGAGAAGACAATAGTCACACAGACATGAGGTGGGAATTCTCTTCGTCTGTACCGAGAATTCTAAACCCGGCAGAAATAGGCATGTATTAGAGAACCATGTCTAAAACAAATCTGGTAAATTACATCCCACAAATGTTTAATTTTCTCCAGTAACTGTAAACTTATGTGATTACTATCCTCCATGCAAATATCAACAATTAGGTAACTAGAATCCCATCCTTGTCAACATAGTTTCCACAGGACCCAAACGTGCAGTGCAAATTCCCAAAGTTTGATCCAAATTAGTGCATAATCCACCACCAAAATACTGTAAGTGACCTCAACAGTGATGAATATTTCATAGTGCTTCCATCATGGAACTATTATTAAGTACGCTCACAATTTCCCCTACAGTCTTCATGAGCATTCCTGGATTCCTCTTCAGTGCTAAGCTTTCACATAGCAGTACCCATGAGTAATACTTTGTACTACCTCCAGCTGATTCTGTCCCACACTAATGCAATTTATTGCCCTCTATTATTCAAGTTTTTGTCACCTCTTGTCTAGACTAAAACAATGCAATACTCCTGGGCATAGCGCCATCCACGTCATAAGAAACTTAGAGCTAAGAGAGAATTCTGGAGGAAAATGTCTTCTCCAGAAAATTCATGAAAACTCGTTTCCCATACCTAAAAATGTATTAAGTCTCGCTCAGGGTTTCAGTTTTTATTTTAATGCATGTAATAATTGCTTCAACCCTGGATAAGGTCTGCATAAATCTCTGGATTAACACATCCATGTCTGATGCAAAACAGAACTCTCCCTCATAATCATAAAGCTCACCTTTCACATGGGGAATTTATACAGCTTTGTGGTACAGATTTCCAAGGAAAATAAGGATACTCCCTCCACTCAAGAAAAAGACATGCCACCTCAAATACGCCAAACCTAACACAGCATAGCATATGCCTTTAAAGTAGATCCCAAACCCCCCAAATTGTGCATTGCATGTATAGGGAGAGGAAGAAGGGGAAAGACCAATCTACATGTCAGGGAACTCATGTACATTGCTTAATGCACTCCCTTAGTCCAAGGGACTGAGATATGACAATGACAAATGCAGTATAATAACAATCCCTGTAGAACAGAAAAGAATGGGATAATTTCTCATAACTGAATGAATTTTAGGGAGAAGAGCTTATAAAGCAGTGTAGAGAAAATTTACGATGGCTATTCACAATCTGTTGGTTGAGTAATTAACAGATTTGCAGTAGTCCTAGATTATGCAGAAAAAAAACGCTTTAAAAGAAAACAGAAGTTCAAAAGTTAGGGAAATTTCAGACCTCAGTTTGCCAGTGTAGGCATAACTATCCTGCTCTGTGTGTGTGCATGGCTTAGCCCAAGAATACAGGGCCTCCAACCGACTTCAGAGGAAAACTTGCCAGAACATCTTGCCATGGGAAAAAAAGTCTGCTACATCTTAGCCTTGTTCTTGGATATGGCTGAATGGTGCTGTTATAACTGTAATTTCTCTTGTTAAATTTATGCCTGAGGCAAACATCTGGCATGATAAATTTGAACCAGATAGTCAGAAGTTTTGTACAGCTATCCAAAACTGAAAACAGGATCTTATCATGAGCAGGGTCAAGCAACTGGAATGGCAGGCACTGCTACCCCACCACAGCAGAATAACCAACTTAAGTCAAAGAGCTCAGAGCGAGGATACTTCCATCCTTAGACATCTATTTTTACAGAGGAAAATGACGTGTTACCTGCAGCTTTTGCATAATGATCCACGTAAAATAATTTTAAATTAATTTCTTCATCTAAAGTGCTACTCAAAGTTTGATTCCAAGTAATAAACCACTAGGCAAGAAAAAAATACTTGGATATGTGAAGACATAATGTCATCTTTGAAACAGATCAAAAAAAAGGCAAAGGCATTGTACTTGATTTTCTTGCATATATGGCAGCCTCAGATCACTCCCTAAGTGGAAGATTTTAGAATTTTCTATTTCAAGATGTCTTCAACAAAACCTGAGGTGCAGAGCAGGATGGTATCAGTTAAAACATATGTGGGAAATTCAGATACTCTGGTATACGACAGAAAAGTGGCTGACAAATCATTTGCAAGTAAGCACACAGCAATGAAATGTTGTTGATGCACACCCTAAAACCAGAAAGAGCTGTGATAGACGTTTTATCATATCTAAACAAGAAGGTTTCAGCAGCAGAAAAGATAACAGCTGGTTATAAAATCAAACTGCAGAATGGAGCTAACAAAATACTCGAATGAAGAGTAGTATTTATTGTGTTATTTATACTGATTATAGAGAACAAAAGAAATAGAAATTATTACCATTTATATAAAGAATTATAGAGAAAGACCTATTTTCCCTCGAGGGGAAAAACCAAAAGAATAAAATGCTGTGTAAATATTCTGTGTCAATTTAAAAACTGTTTTTGTCAGAAATTTTATACTGACTGGAGTTACAATGAAGCCCAAACACAGCCATAGGAGAAAAGAATGACTGAAAAAAACGATCAGTTTATGTATCTGACACTTCTGTTTGTAGTGACATTCACTCTGTTTTCATTAACTTTTATATTGTAATATGAAATCTTAAGAGGAAAGCATGCACAAACTTAGATTTCTATTAAATACATTACATTTGAAGAAAAAGCAGCTGAAAATTCAACACTCAACGCAGGGGCCTGAGTTCAGCCTACATATTATCTGATGATACCAAGCTCATAAAAATACCTTTTCTGCACTGTTTTAATTGGCAATAACATCATTCTTGCAAGGAACAGAATACACTCTGAAATTTGTATAAACGAACAAACAATCAATGGCAGAGAAGAAGCAAAAAAGAACGAATAATCAGTGTCACAAGCAGAATTAGGAGTCCAGCAACGTACTCTGAGTTCTAGTTCTCTTCTCTTTCTTACCTACTGTACAGAGATAGGAAGTCACAGATTCTCCCTAAGTCCTTTCTGTAACACTAATAACAGTACCCAAAGATCTAGTTTCTTGAAAAAGTGCCTTAAATTTAAGGTCTCAGTACTACTTTAAAGTAGGAGAAAAAAAAGAACAATCCAATACTTCAAAATATCTTCTTCCAATTTAAGATCTTATCATCTTTCTAAAGCATGTTTTAGAGTTCCCCGTCTATTTTGATTCCTTATCT
Source organism: Pachycephala philippinensis (assembly GCA_013397055.1). Taxonomy (NCBI): domain Eukaryota; kingdom Metazoa; phylum Chordata; class Aves; order Passeriformes; genus Pachycephala; species Pachycephala philippinensis. The sequence goes on from VWZT01008129.1 coordinate 636,954, forward strand.
TATTCTGAATCTTTTTTGTAAGCCGAAATTCTGTAATGTTCTTTGAGAAAACTTCCTAATCAGAGATCTTTATGTGTTGTGTAGAATAAGAAACTTATTTTTTGCAAACAGGAATGAAATATTGTAGCTATCAATATTTTCCTGCATACAGAATATGATTTGAAGAGTTAAGATCTGTTCTTTCAAAAATGATAACAATAGTAAGTTAGAGAAAAATAATACAAATTACAAACATCACAAAATAGGAAATCACTTCCTAATTTTAAAAGGGTGAAGAAATAACAGAGGGATGACAACTCTCACATTGCCTCATAAAAAACGGTAATTTTTTAGTGTTTAAGAGGCTGATACTTGTGGATATTCTCTCAACTGCAGTGTTCATAGAGCAAACATACCTGACACAGACACTTTTCACACAGGAGCACTGAAAAGAATCTGACAAAGGTTACATAAAATACGCTATTCTGTCAGATTATGTTTCTTGTTAATAGACGACCAGCACCTTTGTTTGCATTTATTTCTCAGTACAAAACAATAATCTCATTACAGGTATTCAATCAGACACTAATCTGCCCGTATGCTTAAAAGTGTTATTTTACACTGTATACTTCAAACACACCGAACAATTGCGATACCAGCAGCACTATTCAATTTTCTTACATTAGCCATGTGCTCAAGTGCTTTATTACATCAGGAGCTAAAGCCAAAAGCTTTAAATCTCCTGACAACATACTGCAGATATTACAGAACACTCTGGTAAGATTGTCATTGCTAGCTGAACACAGCCATCGAATTACACTGATCTGAAAATAGCTGTTACAGAGATTGCTGAGCGCATATGTGCAATTTCTTTTGTTTTTCTTTTTGATTTAAGATTACAGCAACTTTTACGACTACTTCAGTTTGCCCAAAGTACAAGTGTTAGATAGAAAATGTGACCACAAGCTCACCGTTATCATCATGGGAATACTCTATTCCAGAAACAGTGCATCTTCGGAAAACCATCTTGTTTTCAGTAAGCGTCCCAGTCTTGTCTGAAAAGATAAACTGCACCTGACCCAAGTCTTCTGTGATATTTAAAGCTCGGCACTGCAGTTGAGAGTCTGTTTCTTCATCATATAAATCTTTATCTTGATGAATAAAATATACTTGGCAGATTTTAACTATTTCAATGGATACATACAAAGAAATTGGAATCAGAACCTAGAATATACAAAAGGGAAGAGAATTAGGAGAAAACAGAAGCAAAGACACAATGAATTATTAAACCTAGTTAACTTGGTACTAGACTATGTACTTTAAACATCTACTCTAAAGTTATTATTGTGTTTAATAGTTTATTTCCTGTGTTAGATGAGAAAAACCTATGGTGAATTGCAGAGCTAGAATGTGTTACTATGTCTATAAAACTGATTATCAAAACATGGACAGAAGCAAATCTCTCCTAGGCTAATAAGCTGAGCTTGAAACTAGCTGGGGAAGGAAAAGAAAAAAAAAATCCCAACCCAAACCAGACCATAAAATCAGAATACTGCAGATGTGAAAGGATTGAATAAATTTGTTCTCCATAAATAACAGACTGTTTACAAATTCACTTTGCAGGAATACAAGAAACAAAATGAGAAATGTTAATCTCTGCAGGAACATTATCTTTAGCCTTGGCTTTTGTACTGCCAATTATTTGAATGAAGATCACATTTTGTAAGTGCTGAAGAAGGAGACATGAAAAGACTCAACTGTTTCTTGAGAGTTGTCAAAACGACATAAAATACCTAATTTGTACATGAGTTTTTCTCTGCAGATGGTTTTTTTCAGTATAGAAATTCCTGACTGCATACATTGTTCAGTTTTCTGAATTAGATATGAGGGATGAATTATGGCATATCTGCAAGTGGCAAATGTGGTCATTTAAACAAAAATTACAGTGAAAGGTAGGTGTTTAAAGAATTCTGTGGTGAGTTTTCTTAACCAATATCATAACATAACCCCTCAGGGTAAAAATTATTTTAACATTCTTTTTCATTCCCTTTTATAAACAAGTTGCTGCCTCCAGTAAAGCAACCTATTCTAGCGTCCCACTAGGCAAGCTTCAATATATCTCAGTGACATGAGGTTATTTTGCTTCTCTTAACTTACCACCTTCACCATTCAAGATATTTCTCCTCAGGACCAAAAAACTTTTAACATAGTTTGTTACCTGGCTGAAATATGGATTTGCTAAGAGAAGTATATCTGAAAAGCTGTTAAAAAAGAATTAAATTTATTTTCATACCAGAACACAGTACCCAAAGTGGCATCCACAGTTGTTCCACAGTGGGGAGATAGGAAGAGTAAAGCTTGTTTTCTGGTTCATGGGTTTGTTCCTCCCCAGGTGCAGGACCCTGCATTTGCCTTTGTTGAATTCCAGGCAGTTTTCCTCTGAGCATCTCTCCAACCTGCTGAGGTTGTTCTGCAGGGCTGCACAGCCCTCTGGGGTACCGGCCACTCCTCCCAGCTTGGTGCCAGTGAACTTGCTGAGGAGGCATCTGCCCCTTCATACAAGTTACTGGTGAATAAGTTAAACAACACTGGGCCCAGTATTGAACCTTGGGGGACACCACTAGTGACAGACCTCCAAATGTACCCTGTGCTACTGATTACAACCCTCTGGGATCTTTTTAGTCCTTGATTAGCTTCATACATGCCTTACTGGTAAAACGAGTACTACACATATTGCACATATATAACTTTATTACAGCCAACTAGGAACAGAGGTAACAGCATGTACAACTTCATTACCTGGAACACTATGATCACTGTCAGAAATAAATATACTGAAGCTAAAACAGGTGACAAATATTTGCCATCAGGCCCTGGAACATCAAAAATTGGTTTCTTTTTCTCACCATATTGCCATACCCATAGACCGTGACCTGCAGAAGAATTGGAAGAGAGAAAAAAGCAAATTAACTCCAAGGAAAAATGCTTATGGTATGAATTTGTTCTTAAGGGTTATGTGGGAAATTGGTATTTGTTTTCAAATATTCTGCATGACTTCTGAAAAATGCCCCAAATCCATGGTTTCTTCTGCCTTGGGATTTGGGGTTTGAGAAAGGGCTTGGCGGTCTTTAAGGACAGCATGCAAGACTCATTTCATATAACTTTATCTAAACAAAATGAGCTGGCTAGTCTAAGTTAGTAGTTTAGACTGTTTCTGTAATCACCAAAGAAAAGTACACTTCTTCAGAAAGTGATTAATTTCAGTGATATGTTATGTGTTAAAGTGAACGAACTCCACTGACTGTACTAGATATCTCACCAGTCAGCTATCATTAAACCAGTTTCAGAAGAGACTTTAATTCTACTGTGTGAATAATATCCACCACACGCACAGAACTAATGAAATAACAGTATCAACAGAGTCAGCAGCATGGAAGCTGAGGAATGAAGAACAGAAGAAATTCTAGGTCTTGCTCGAAATGTTTTTTTTTAATTGATTGTGCTGATAACTAAATAAAGATAAGATTATTATTGCTGGGAAAATGACATTCTTGCTAAAGAGACAGAATGTTGCCTTTTTAAGCACAGCACTAATATTTACAATCCTAAAATCCCTAAAATGGTATGCCTGATGTTTTTAAGGCATAAAAATCAAGGAAGAATTCTTCTGCAACAAAAAGCGTTCAAACTATCACTATGTGTCGAAAATCAGAAAAAAGGACAAAGGTCTACTTTAAAAGTAATCTTCTGTAGACCACCTTTGACAAGATACTTGATACATAAACCCAGCATTGAAAAATCAAAAACACGTGAGCAGATTATTTTGTCCCTGTACTACCAATATAAGATCACATGCATGATGTCTTTATTGATGTGTATATTTTTATTCTTGAGAGCAAAAATAGAAAGCTCCACACTGAGAATGACCTACATTAAGGTTTGTTTTATAAATAACCTTAGATTTTCAAAAGAATTAAGTGTCATATCTCCAGTTATACTTTATTGACAGAAAGTGCGAGAATGGCCTGACTTCTGCAGAGCACCAGGCAACTCAAAGGGCTCCAGCAGATTTCTTTCCAGCTGTTTGTGGCTGCCAGCACCTCCAGCAGTTTGCTCTGGCCCTCTGCTGGCGGTTCCCAGCCCTGTAGCGGACGGGACAGAAGGGAAGGGACACCTGACACCTCCCGTGTGCCACCTCCTCCCGTTCACTTCCCACCTCCGGGGAGCCCCAGCTACACCGGAGCCACTCACAGGGCACACTCCGCTGCTGCTGCCCTGGGGACAACACCGCGGGGGCAGTGGCACAGGGGACAGCTGCAGGCAGGGGCTCCCTGCTATGAAGCCTCACCACGACACTTCAGCCCTGAGGACTGGGCTCCCCAACTCTGAAACACTGCAAAAGCCTGTCATGAACTCAGTGGAATCAAATAAGCTGGCTGATTCACAGCTGGAAATACTCATCTTTAAGCGGCATTTAACAATACCTGGAAAAAGGCACACAGAGATGTATTAAAATGGCATAAGATTGTTATTAAACTACACCACGGTTGTTAGGAAACATTCTGGTGTTTATGTCATATGACTCACACACAAACACAAATATTAGGGATGTGGAATACATATGCCATATATAAAAATCATTCTGGGTGCCAAATGTAAAACTCAATTCTTTCTCACAAAGGAACAGGAAAAAAGCCTTAAGAGACATAACCTGAACTGCAGCATTTCCTTATACACTCCCAGAAGTCTAATAGAGTATTCTACTTGGATTTATGCAGACTTTTACTTATTTCTTCTATGTTAAAGCTGCAGCCTTAGGGACAGTGAGTCCACATTGTGCACTGTGCCCTCAATTTAATAAATAGAACTGGGGAATACCACTGTGCTGATTGTGTTTAGTCTCTGCTCATAAATTACTTTGCTGACTGATTAATGACATGTTACACTCGAACACCTTTAATTTTGAGGGGACTACATAGAAACTGGGTGTTTTTTTGGACTTGACATTTTTGGATGCTATCAAGGGTAGTATAAGATAAGATTTCAGATCTCTGGTGCTAAGAGCATATATTTGATTGAGACTAAGAAGGTATTTGGATCAGCTTGTGTATCAAGACATTTTGATTTTTGACAAAAGTTAGTACAGAGACAGCTTTATCGATTTATGTTTTGGCAGACATGTATATTTTCCATAAAGCTAAGTGCATGAATCCCAAGACAGTGTACTACTTAACTTTCTACTAGTAAAGAGCACTTACCAATGGCAGAAAACAGACACATGATTAGAAGTATGAGGACACACCAAAGGACATCGGCATTCATCTGTCTTTCAAGCTTACTGCGCTTGTAACGTGGTCCATTATTATTTAACAAAGCTTTGGTCTCATGCCCTGCAGAGGGAATTGCATCAAATGTGTCATATGGAACTTTGCTATTACTTTAAGAAAACTATAAAAAGGTGGCATGCCCCGTAAGACAGAAAAACAGCTCTTACCTGCATAGATTACTATTCCTGCAACTTCTTCTGTATTTCTAATGGTACATCCACGTAACAAAAGATTCTCTTTGAACAGTCCATCCTTTTTTCCACTTTTATGAATACTACAGAAAATTTAAAAACAGAACAAAACACAGCGCGTCAAAACATTAAGCTCAATAAATCATACTTGTAATATAACATGCCCAGGAAACATCTTCAAAGTTTAAGAAGTTTTTTCAATTTGATGGCAAAACATTTTGTTAGATCTTCCTCCTGGGAAGGTTCTCTCTTGGACTTCGAAAACTGAGATTTACCTACCCAAGGATCCCCAACATGGAGCAGCCCAGCTGGAGCAGTACCAGTTGCTGTTGGATATACAAATGTCCTGGATGAATGCTCACTAGAGATACGTGGGCCAAATCGACAGCATGTGTGCAGCCTAGCTAATGCTTGGAAAATGCACTGGACTTCCTGTGCATGTGTAAACTGACTGAGCAATCACAGTTAATCCAGTCCACCTAAAAGCAGCTGTGTAGTGGAAATGATTAACCCACTATTCACATTTGCCTACTAAAGAAAACCTAGAAAGAGATATGGTGAAGTTGGGAAAAGATTGTGCTTCAGAAGCAGTGATACTAAGGAAGATGTGCCAGGGATAAGGCACATCAGTTCAGTGAAAAGAAAAGGAAAAAAATTCCATGTATTCATCAGTGAGAGCAAGAGAAATTCTTTTCAGAACTTGTCTCACCAACTATCTAGAGTGGCCTGCACCCTGAGGATTCCTGTTGACTAACACCAAAACACATGAGAAAAATGGAATGAAGTCACATTTCCACTACAACACATTTCCACTACAACATATGTGTATGGACTGACTGAAATTTTAGCTGATGGAGAAATACAGAAAATAGCCTTATGGGAATTAACAGGGAAATGCTAAACAATAGGAACAATTAAAAAATGGTATTAGAATTTTTATTATGTAAAAAAGACAAACCAAATAGTAATTTCAAACCATTTTCAAATGAATAAAATTTCATTTTATCAACTGAAGTACCCCAATGCCTCAGAGAAGACTAAAGCAAGTCTGAATTGTTTATATGATCTGTCCTCACTTTCAGACCATCAAAACCATCATACACAAAGTCTAAAAAATGTACTGCTACAAAAAACTAGTAAAAGCTGGAAGTCCAAGAGAAATCCTGAGAAAGCACATATGCTACACTAAAATTAACATTGTGCTGCTGCAGCACCAAATTTTATGTCTACCTGGATTTGAGCACCTAAAATCCTCTGTCCCCTGAAATCTGCAAACTGGCTTAAAATTGTGCTTTTTATAGGAAGGTGGATTCCTTTTATTTGCTTCCTATTTTCTAAGCCTTCACATCTGGGTTATATATTCATGCTTTTTCCTGTTGTACTCTTCTCTTTTTCTAAACGAGGACCAAAATTCTAATTTAAGTACATACTTCTAGGATCTCAGGCCTAGGAACTGTATCGAGTAACCTGAGATCTGTAAGAAGAAAAGGTTCACATTGGTGAATTCTTTGTATTTGTCCCAGTCTAGTAGGACTACTTGCAGATTATTCTGTAATGCTGGTTATGCTATGTAACCTCAATAGTCAATGCTTTTAGTGAGCAGAATATACCTGTGTGTATATATACACACACATTTACAGCCTTTTTTAGTTCAGCACAATATATTATACCCACCCTTTGCTCAAAAAAGAAAAAAAAAATATATATATATACACATTAAAAGCATTGGCATTTCGACAAGTATACTTAGCTTTTCTCTGCAGGGATGCAGAAAAAACACTGGGTTTTACTGCTGAGGTAGCAGCAGCAGTGATAACATCTGACTAGAGACCAGAAACGGAGAAAGAAAGAAGTAGATACCATCAAATTTGCAATTCTGACATGAAAATTAAAAGCGCTTTTTTAGTCAGGAAAGAACTTCCCCTTCTCAGCCCATCCTACCTGTCAGTCTCAGACTAAAGAACAGAGCTTTTACTTCTGTTCTTTCCAGCAAACCTCCTTAACCCACTGCCTCACCTTTTGCCAAAGCAGCATCAGTTGGGGGGCTGCCCAACATCCCTCTTGCAGAATGCCAATAGGTGTTAATTTGTCTGTGCTTAAACGATGGGAAATAATTTCTGTTGAAATTACACTGCTACTAGGATTCTGGCATTCCTCTGATTTTTAAGGCTGAATTCTACATTAGGCTTTCTCATGAATCATCAGGATGTTTGAATTTCCAATAAAATCTCCAAATGATATGTATGATCCCTGTTAATAAACGGGACTTTTTAGAGATAAACCCACTTAAGCAGTACTTGCTCTGCCTTATAATTTTATAACCTTCGTTAATTTTTTACACATCACAGTAACAGTGGACTGTGCCAGGTATATTGCACATGGCAAACTTCACATACAATTACTTGCATATTTGTTCTATGCAATTGTATATTTGTTCTTACTATCTTAGTTTACAAAACAACTCCAAAGCAATTGTGCAACATCTGAAGTTAACCTATCGGTGTTAAAACCCCAACCTACTGCTCTCACCCACAGGCTGAGCCTTCTTACCACATCTCATCTCACATTCTGCATGCATTATCCAAATGAAGTCAGACAATTCAACTGTTGCTCACCAGACCTTTAGAAAACATGGATGAAATAAAAATCTGGGAGAAAGAAGCCAGCAAAGGCTGGAGGAAACTCACTGTTTCCCTCTTGTCTACAGTCACTCCCAGTGACTCCGTAACAGAACATGCACATAAGACTGGTGGGCACTGATGGTAAAAGGAAGAAAAAATTACAGACAGAAAGGTCTAGATTAAAAAATAATGAAAACTAGAGTTAGATAAAACTGCTCACTTTGATAACAAACCTGCCAATTGTAAACTCTGTGTCTGGGTTGAGAGACGGCCTAGTTCCCATTTCTAGCCCTGCAGTTATAAACCTCAAGCTTGTTAAAAAGGCTGAACAGTCTATTTTTCCCCTTTCTGGATTCAGGCCAGTGTAAGTTACAGGCAAAGAAGGAAAATTTTCTCTGTCATTCTTTAAAACAGTGTCTGGCTGAAGCTGTTCAGATGCCTGGAATGCAAAGGCTAAGCTGTGATGAAACACACTGGCAAGTGCAGGTGTAATGCTCTTTTCCTCTGCACTTTCTCACATGGATGATACTGCAAAAATGTGGTATCTTAGCATCTAAAATAAAAATGCACCACGAATTAGGGGAAGTGGGCAGATCAGATGCAGTTAATTACTACTACACTACATCACTCTGAAAGTGTTTGTACAGAAGTAAGCCTCTGGTTTAATACAGCAATGCCAAAATTACCCCGATGGTAGCTCACTTCAGCTTTCCATCATGTTTTGTTGTGTGTTTACCAGCATTAATATCAAGGTAACCAATCAAAATTTTAATCAAAAAGAGAGTATTTTCTTTCACTTTTTGCTTTATCAAGTCTCTTACAAAGGAAATGGTAGAGCTGGCATTACTTTCCAAGGCTTGACACTCCCAAAGAAAATATTCAACAATCTTAAACATGGTCTCAGTGAACACTATCAGTCAGAAACTTCCTAACGCTCAACTGATGAAAATTAGTTTAGGTTGTTTTGGGTTTTTTTCCAGGAGTGGAGGTGTTACTGTAGCACATTAAAGAGACATCACTATAGATTTATAATTGTTTTTTCTTTAAAAAAATGTAGTATGATTTTATATTAAATTGGGTTTGTTAACTTAGGATGACCTTTGAAATAGAAATACTAACATGTATTCATCTCCTTCTTCTTCCAATCCCAAGCTCTACTTATTTTGGTATGATCAGATAAAATTTTATGTTCTTGTCTAAGAATAAAATTAATATTTTCAAAAAGCTGAAAATTCAGAATCCCAATTACTACTTCTCTTTTTCCCTTGCCCATATACACACAAAAAGGTACAAACAAGATTTTAAAGCAAATATTGCTATTTTTGGAACCTGGAACTGGATTTTTGAATGTTTGCCATGCATACTCTACATAATCTGGCTAGACACATACAGGCAGGGGGCATGTTAGGTTTTTTTCTATTCTTCTTACACAGAATACTTTTTATAGGGAAAATAAAAGTGAGGGAATGTTCTCGGGTTATCTGGAGGTGCATAAACTGCAAAAGAGAATTAAAGCAAGTGCCTGAATAGAACTGGTGTGCATCTGCACACCCCGAGTGTGTTCAATGCCAATTGTGGCAACACAGCTGAAGAATTCACATATAGTAATGTGCATGCTACACTTTCTCAGATATAGGGTAGGGCTAGGCCCATCTCAATGCATTTTGCAGTATTTTTTTTTAAATTATTACCATGTCTCCTTTTACCCTGGCCTGCATGTGCTACACTGGCTATCTACAGTGATTTTGTTTCAGGAAAACCCTGGGGAACAGAATTTTTTACATGTTTACAGCATACACACACACAAATATTTCCATTCCCTGAAAGATTTGTCAGCATAGACATTAAAACCAAAGACAACTTCCTATTTCAAACAGGAAAAAAAATCTTAATCAAAACTGGAAGCCTACCAAGTGGTCAAAATGTCTAGGAAACTCTGGTAGTAATGTTTCAGCACAGCTTTTACATATGGATCTCTTGAAAGTCTATTATTTCATGCCATTCCTATTTAAATATTTTGGTGTAATTTCTTTTCAGTCGAGCTATTATTGGCTGGTAGCTATCTGAACCATTCTTTCAAGCAGCAACTACTGGTAAGATTTTGAACAAGAATTAAGTTCTGAGTTTGACATTGCAATGGCATGTTTCAATGCAAATGTGTTAATTGCTATTCATCTTGTTAATGTATGATTTGAAATAGACTCCTGATTCCATTATACTAATGAAGGAACTCTAAAAAGAGGGGGGGAAAAGCCTTCTTCTATGATAAATTAGGGGACTGAGAATTTATTTGTTGTGGGGTTGGTCCCCACTCTTTAATTCAAACGGTCCATGGTCCTTTAGCTGTAAATCTCTTGGAACATAGCTGATGAGAGCTGGAAATCACCTGATGCTTTCTGCCAGATTCAAAATTTGTGTCAAAATATATTCACATAATTTGTGAAACTATAAAATATAAAAAAGATGAAATATAATCAATACTAAACAATAGTCATCAAAAAGACATTACCATGTTTTCTGCTATGTAATTCAAATGGTTCTGTAATTTACATGCCACAGGCCTTTTCCACATGGAGTAAATAAGTAAATATATAATGGCAGACAAATTTATGCATAGTTTCTACAGTATTCTCCTCAATATTTTGGGGACTAAGATTCACACAAAAAGTGTGCTAGAAAAGCTGCCAAACTTTCCATTTCCATATCTGGAAATGGCATGTCTGCAGTAGAGCAGGCTCTCTATTAATGGAGAGAGTTACACACCCTCATGCAGTAATGTCTAATACTAAACTTTTTTCTTCATATGAACTGTAGGGCTTTGTACTGCTAAATAAAGGAACACATTTTCCCACATTACAACTTGATGTAGTTTCAAAGAAACTGTCCTGATTTACACCAGTTGACAGTACGTCCTACACAATCTGTGACATCTGAGAGTAGTAACTGTGGTGGTAAATGGCATCACTATAAAAAACTCCCCGAGCTCCAGCAATTTACCTTGTGACATTTACACAATTTAATACTGCTTACCACTCCTAATCAACATGGGTGGTAAATCATTGTATTTGAAACAGAATTAGTGTCAGCTTAACTCTCTCCATTAAAATTTAGGCAAAAATTATGTATCCTGGGCTCTCACTCTCCATGTGGTAACAGACTGTAGAAAAATAAGTCATGCAAGAGTGCATCTCCTAAGCCAGCACAATCAACATACCTGTGCACTACAGTCCAGGCTACATTTGAAGCAAAGTGCCTTGCACATCCTCAAACATTTGTTTCTGAGCAGGACTGATTGGTCAGAGATGAGCACCCTGTTAATGTAGTTCTGTTTGTTTGGAATTAAGGCAAGTGGGCATAGGTGATGTGGTAATGCACAAGTATACCCACCGTGTGAGCCAATCATTTCATTTTATCTGAATGAGAAGAAAGGAACAGCGCCATAGCTGGAGAAATATCAGTTCTGCCTTCTGATTTTCCTCAATGACACATATATTAAAAGAAATATCCAACAGACCCATCTTCATAAAAGTGTACAACAGATTGTGTTTGTTTGTTGCCTCTCCTGGACTTGTTTTCTATTTCTTCCCATTTTCCAGATGGGTTTTTTTGATCCATGGTGGAAAAGGAGAAAAGTGCCTGTAACTGCAGTGCTTCATACATTCATTTCTGTAGTCTAAGCTGATTGAAGGTAGCAAATAAATCCATCCTAAGGAATGGAAACGTGAGGTTCGCATCTCACCTTTGAACACCTCTAACAGCCTTAAATATGGAGCCCTATTTATATGTGATGATGATGGAACTTACAGAAGACAGCCCAAAACAAACAAGCATTTATTTTATTCCATATTAGAGAAAAGGAGTGTATACTGAAGGATATTACATGAAATACTCACATGTAACCTCGAAACCTACTTAAGTCGTTGTTTGGCTTCTCACATTCAATCACACTGGTGAACTTCAAGGGGTCAAATTCTGAGTCCTGGAATAATAAGAGGGTTCATTATATAGAGCAAAGACTTGAAAATTATATCCAAAATCACTATTTTCTAGTTTTTGTAATATAATAAAGTCCAGGGTTTTTCCAAAGGCAATCAAAGCAAAGATGCAGACCACTGGCACTGAAAATCAAAGGGACCTGGGAAACAAAACTCCCAAGATGCCTCCCAGAATCTCCCTTACAAGGATGACTTCTGTTCTGCAAGTGGAAGATGTCAAATGAATTTGATCTGGAGTGGAAAAGTGAAATTTACCTGGCAAATCTCAAAATATTAAATATTATCATTATACTTTATGTTCAGTGAAGCCACTGAAAATCCAGGACAATATAAGTCAATATACTGCCAATTATGAAAAAGCTAATATGAGCTTTCGAAATATTAGCAAGACTTCTTAACTGCTTTATGCCAACAGAGATAAATTAATCTACTACAGTAAATTACACACATATAGCAGAATAACTTTTTCTTAATTATCACTTAAAAACTTTCTTGATTGTCTAGCTCATTACTCTGAAGCTGGTATTGTTGCTGACTATTTAAGTTTACCTGTAGTTAGCACCTTGTTGTGTTTGAGGAAAAACATCATACCACAGCAGAATTACTTTATTTTGTTAAATAAAAATCAAGGTTCTCCTTTCTTTGCCAGATCAAACTACACATTGAAAGCACAGATATCTGATCCTAGTGCTGCAGAGAAGGCTGTTTATCTCCATCAACAAGGACTACTTTTATAAAGCTGCTTTGCACACTATTTTAATAAAAGAACTAATTGTGAATTATCATATTATTAAGCTTTCAACAGCGATAGCACTTCATATGTTATAATGGTTTTGCTGAGCTGCTGGAGACCCCAACCACCACTTTTTAGAGTAAACTCGTGAGAACAGTTGACTGAGAATCAGTAACCAAAGGACAGACACAATCTTATTGCCAGTTTCTCTGAAACACGCAGAGACACAGGTGTCTCTGGGATTTTTTGATGTTGACTCTACTCAGGTGAAAAAACAGATTTTAAGTAAGAGATAAAAGAAACTAAAGGATATGTCAGCATCAAAACCAATACCCACCATTTTTCTACCAGTTACACCTGGAAGAAAGACAGACTTACACTATATAGGTGACAATTCAAACCACCCACGCCTGACACTTTTGAAAATCTTTTCTGTATTTTCAAGAAACAAGCGATGATAAAGAGAACTGTGAAAATGGGCTGTCACTTAGAGACAGGTACAGCCCACTGGAGGAAAGAAAGATTTTTACATGCAGAATTTAGCTTGTAAACAAGGAGAAAAAAACCCAAACAAACAACAAATGAGTAAAAACAAAGGACAGCTCTGAGTAGAGACTGCTTTCCTGAGAATCAGTCTCCCCAAATTATATCAAGGTTGGCAGTCAAGAACCTGAGCCTTAGCAAGAAATAACACCTGCTCTGCTACCCCAGAAGATGATCTTTTCCTCCCTTGCCCCAGTATGTTCCTTGGCAGAAGAAAAAGAATAAAAGGTACAGGAAAAATAATCTACAAACACTCACCACTGTATCTTAAACTGCTTTTATCAATTGGATGGAATGGGAAACATTTATTTTCTCTTTATTATAAGGTACTACATGTAACACAATTTAGCACAAATTTTCATTCAGTAGTCTTAAAAAAAGATAAGAAATAAACCCTAATATGTTTGATGAATGTCTGTGAAGGAATCTTAGAGACACCTAATAATAAAACCCAACGTCATCAAATGCAGGTTCTGTATGGCTGCTGAACTCAGCAGAGAGAGCATGGTTGGACACATTATCTTCTAGAGCGGTTGGACAACTGAATCCCCTTTCTGCTAAGAAAACCTGCCAGTAAGGTGTGCATTTCACAAATAAAAAGGAAAAAAAGGTACTTAAAATACAGAGGCTTCTAAAGTCTTCCCAAGAAAAGAAGATCTTGTGAAGATCAGAGAGGACTAAATGTACCCGACTTTCCCATCAGTACCATGCAATATTGTCTTTCTCCCTCCTTTGTTTGTTGAATTCTTTTCATTTATGACTCAGTTTTGGAACTAAAAGTCCTTTATCATTAAATCTAACTGTCTGTATATTTGTGTTCTGTTACAATTAACTTGAAATATGTGATTACGGTCTTTACCCAGATAATATCTGGGAGTGAAAATCCAATTAGAATAGTAGTTTACATAAGGAAAAAAACCTGATTAATTCTGATTTATGGCAAAAGCTCTTTGGTTTATTAATAAATCAAATTGCTCCATCTCTTCCCTGTGGAATGGAAGGGCAGATATGCACTGTATATTACAGCTGATGACACTGTTTTGATGTGAAAATACCTTTCGGTAAATGAAAGAACAAATATGTTAAACACAGCCTGTGTGTGACTGCTTTCAGTGGTTACAAAGAAGCACAAATTTAACGTAAGATTTCACAACGATCAAAGTTTTGCTCTTTTTAATGCTGATACTCACACTTCGGCAGCAATTGAAACATAAACTGTGATGATGTTCTCATTTATTAACAGCTAAGAGAAGTTGCAGTTAGGCAGAAGTTAAAACCAAAAGTGTTGCTTTTACAGTGCACAGATTTGCTCTTTTTTCTTGGTAAAAGTCCATGAAAAGAAAATTTTCCACCACTACCTTTAATTTTTCTCTTACACTGAATTTCTGCATCACTGTAAAGACACAAGAAACAGGATCAAAACATGGTCAAAACAGGGAACTTCCCCAGACCTGTGTGCAGTAGTTACCTGATGCGGCTGATTTTGTGTATCTCACTTCCCACTTAGAGAACTGCTGGGCATTAAAGCTGTCCCAGTACCAAGAGGGGTGAAAAGCTCCATGCCTAGACAGACTGCAAACTGAAATGAGGCTTTCCAGTGCCTAATTTCCCTCAAATCTTGACTTCTGTGGTGTTCTCATCCTGGCTGGGTCATACACAAAAAGCAGCTGGAGGCATTTTCTTAATTTTCTGAAGGCATGTATCACTTTTTATGTGGTACCTCAGCAGATGTCCCAAACTTGTGCCTTGTGCACCACTGATCTGAACAACTGACTCTGGTTGCAAAAACTGGGGAGAGATTCACTGATTGCACATAACTTCCCCAGAGTATTTTATAAAACTGTTGGATGGCAAAGGCCAGGGCTAAATTCTGTTCATGTCAGTCACATTATTTCTATTGAACAACCAGTTCTACTTTTGCTACAATGTACATTTTACTTGTCATGATTAATTCTAAGGATAAGCCCCTGTAAAATAAAGTAAGGCAAAACTTACTGCTTTCACTCAAGGCAGATGACTTGCTACTAGGTAGTGCTTAACCTGGGGCACAGACCAATGCTCCAATAATTGACTATGCTTCAGGAGAGTATTAAATTATGCTCGAGATACATTGGAGGAGTAAAATCCACTTCTTGCTCAACTCTTCTGCCATACTATGTCATATCAAAGTGAAAAAAAACAGGAAAAGAAAAAAAAAAGAAAAGAAGGGCTTAGATTCAATAAGAAACTGACTTTCATTAAATCCCTGACTTCACTTTTTGTTTTTGCCAAGATAGCTTTAGTTCACTGCTTTCCACAGAAAAAAACTGCTGACTTCTTAGGAAGTCAGAATACCTTCACAGGTATTTCTGGAAGTTTGAAACTTGTCAAGAGGATGCATGGTGATACTTACATTGGGTATTTTATATACTCAGGGATTTCATGGAATGTATTTCATTTCTTCAGGACTCCTCTTGCTAGGAAAATGTTTAACATCCTATACATAAATCCTATTTCTTCCCCTTTCTTAAAACCTAGGGAAATTCATTCTTAGTCTAAATGCAGTGATGGAAACGCTTATTTTCCTTACATAAGCAGACCTAGTCAAACTGCAAAAACCTGCTAAATATTGATTCCTTCAAAGCTGAATTTCAAATTGAAGTTAAATTGCAGATGCAAAGGGTTTTGTGACTAGCCTTTTAACAATGCACTAGCTATTAAATCTGATAAAGTGTTCCATTTAAAACAACATCTTAGGTCTGCAATAATTAGGCTGCGTCTTATACCCTAAAAAGGCGAAGTGTTAAGAGGAAGAAAATGTTACAATGCCTTTACAGAGTGGGAAACCAACAGGTAGACAGATGAAGACAGTATACGGATTTGTCACAAAAAAAGCAGACTGAATTTAGCTGTCTCCAACATGACTTTGTATCTTCAGCTGTAAGATCATTCTGAATCTCTACAGTGAAATGCCAACCTTTTCAGTTCTGCTGGCAACCTCACGAAACTGTCATAGCTCAAGAAGCAAAGCATGCCAGATGAGTCAGTTTGACAATTACACAATGTTCAAACAACATATTTCCCTTCATTAAATGCCTGTTGTACGGGTGATTTAATTGCCTGATAGTGATATTAATAATGCATAGTTATTAAAATGTTTTCCTTTATTCATCTGCCCTACTTTACTGGTGCAGAAACCTGACTTTGATGTTCAGTCCTTCCTTCCAATAGGACAGCAATGGGTACCCAGGATGCCCGTGGGTGACAGTGACAGTTACCCGCTTATCACATTGTGTTTACTGGCTACGCTGGGGATCTTATCCAGACTTCTCCCTGCAGTGCAGGGCTGATGAGAGCTCTGGGATTTGTTTTGGCATGTATCTCTGGAGGAAACAAAAAAGGAGAAATGGAGTCATGGGGACAACTCAAAGAAAATATTTAATAGACAAAAATCTGCCTCAGCCAGAAAAATAGCTTTTCCAGTTTAAAAGCTTTTAAGTGCACTAAGAACTCATCCTGTTAATGCATTGGTCCATCCTGTTACTGCTTCACATAGCAGTACCCTGCCTTTACCATATAAAATTAATCTGACCTTTTATTAATGTGCTACTGGAATTACATACTGATGTTATGTATCCAAAGCATACGAACTGTTTATATACTGAAAGAGTGAAATGTTTTCATGTCTTAACTGCATTAATATCTCTGGCACAATTTATCTGTGCCACTAATTCACAAGAAAAGGAAGAAACAGTTGGATCTATGCTGTTTAGGAACTAAGAGGATCCAGCTGCACATCAGAATTTGACTGTTCTGTGTTTCACACTGAAAACTACTATTATAATTGGATTTTTTTTCAGTATTGTTTGTTTAAAATTAACACATGTTCAGTATTCAGAAACACTGCAACAACTGAGCAAGTAAAATACATTTTAGGGGGCTGATCTCCCTCTGGCTGACCTAAGTTTTCCTCTTTGTAGAAAACAACATGAGAGAACAGTGCAATATCCAGGTTACAGGAAAGAAAATGTATTGCTTGTAAGGCCTAGGACGATCTCAATAATTTTATAACAGCCAGCTGAAGAAACTACGGTTAGTCAATCACGGAACAAAAGTACCAAAAAAATATGTCAACAACCCTGAAAATACACACATGCAAGTTCTAATGTCCCTTAGGATGCTGGCCACCCTTAGCAGTGCACTGAAAATTATGGTGGTGTGAATAAATTCACTTACGGACTATAGTAGTGCTGGAAAGTGGCAAGGGAACAGTGTATGTCAAGACTGAAATACAGACCTAGATCTGGACAATTAAGAAAGTGGTATCTGCCTGTTCCAAAAGCCAGTCACTGAAATAAATGAATGGGTTCATAGTCTGTAAGAGCCAACCTCAGTATTAGCTCAGCGCTTCAACTAAACCAGAAACCAAGCTTCTCAAGGACTCCCAAAATTCTGTGTACAACCCACACTGCTCCTGCAGAGCCTTTTCACTTCATGCTCACAGACAGATGTAACTCTCCCCACTCTCCAGTGCCTTCTCCTTTCTGGAAAGATTTCTAGCAGTCTTTCTGCTCCATTTCATAACTGCTGGAAGAAAACTTCAGTTGATTAGTGGCAGAAACATTGCACAGTCATTTTAAGGTAGTAGCTCAATAGCTCAGGTCAGCTTCTGAATATACCTTGTCCTGCTCCTGCTCTAGTCCAGACTGCTGGACAGTCTGACTTTTTGTGGGATGAAGTTCTGCAGAAGAAACGGCGACGGGAAGGACTAAGAACCTTCACCCAGAAGAGAGAAATGTCAAGCACTGCTCTTACATCATTCCACAAATAAAACCCAAAACATCAGAGTCCTGACAGGAGAGAGAGTGGTTGGTAATGCAGGGGTTTTCTTGTGAATGGTAAAACCTAACAGCAGCAGCTGTAGTGTCAGGATGCAGTTAAACACATCAAAGCTTGATGACCCTACCTCAGCCTGAAGACAGGGAATCTGGATAAAAGCAGCTTTACCTTACAAAGTATCATGTGTAAGAAAGGTCTCTAGGATGTGAGGGAAACCTGTAACATACAGCAATCACCTAAAGAACTGAGAGATTCCAACCCCTGGCAACTGCAGGGGAGCACAGAGGGAAAGAAGCAAGCACTCCTATTGAAAAGACATCTTTTATTCCAAATACTACAGGGCAGCATTTATATCAGCACTATCACAGTTTTGTCAGCCTTTCCATTAACATCTCCAGTGAGAGAAGGTATTACAATCAAGTAAAAACTCCCTGAGCTGGACACTGGCATGCTGTCTTCACTTGGATTCGTATTTTTTATCAACATTTACTATCACATGCCTGCCCTACTGCAAACATGGCATTCAAAGTGAACCTTCTCTGCTTAATCCCAGCTGTTTCTGTTCTCCCCTCTTAGCCCTGTGGAGAGGGTGAAGGTGCAGCTGTGAAGATTAACAGTCAGTCTGAGGCCAGCAGGCTGTGGTTGGCATGCTCAGTACAGGGGGGGAAGTTGGGATGGCTGCAGAACACTTTGGTTAGAAGCTTCCCCTCTGCTCTATTTTCATCTGCTATCTATTCTACTGAACAAGCTCCTTTGCACTCAACATGTTAAAGCCACCAGTAGCAAAATGAAGAACACCTTCTCAAGGAATTCAAGGGTGTTTTATTTTTCAGACACCAGCTGATTGCATGAAATCTTATGAAAGGAAACTCACAACGGCCTTGCCAGTTCCAAAACTGGGAAATGAGCTGAGGGCAATGAAAGTGTATCGTTGTGGCAGAGACCAAGGTTTGCTTCCCTTTTTACCTCTCTAGACAGCCTCATGCTTCAGGCCAGCACAATGGTTACAAAGTTCCTGCATAGTCTTGTCTTCAGTAGTCTGTATGGTTTGTTCAGATAAGCATGGACATCCCACATACATGAATATGAATATGAATATGAATATGAATATGAATATGAATATGAATATGAATATGAATATGAATATGAATATGAATATGAATATGACCTGTTAAACCAGATCACAGCAGCACAGCAGAGTCTATTACTCTTGTGCAGGCTTTCCTCACCACCTGTCTTACCCTCTGGACAGATGTCGTCCACTTGGACTTCTGCTTTGATACGGTCTTCTGCTTTGATTTGGTCTGTTAGATGGGTAAGGAATTGGCTGGATGGCCATGTCCAAAGAATTGTAGTCAATGATTTGATGGCCAGGTGGAAACCAGTAATGAATGGCGACCCTCGAGGGTTTGTATTGGGGACCAGCACTATTCATCAATGACACAGACAGTGGAATTGAATGCACTCTCCGAAGTTTTCAGATGACACCAAGCTGTGTGGTGTGTTTGACATGCCAGAGGGAAGGGATGCAATCCAGAGAGACCTCAACAGGATTGAGAGGTGAGTCTGTACAAACCTGTGGAAGTTCAACAAGGCCATGTGCAAGGTCCTGCATGTGGGCTGGGGCAATTACCAACATCGAGACAGACTGGGGGATGAATGGATTGACAGCAGCCCTGGGGAGTAACACTGGGGATACCAATGGATGAAAAATTGGACATGAGCTGGAATTGTGTGCTGGCAACCCAGAAAGCCAGGTGTATCCTGGGTTGCATCAAAAAGGTGTGGCCAGCAGGGTGAGGGAGGCGATTCTCCCCCTTTGCTCCACTCCCATGAGACCCCACCTGGAGTGCTGCATCCAGCTCTGGTATAAGTAAGACACATAACAAGTAAGAGTGGTTTCAGAGGAGTGCCACAAAAAGGATATGAGGGCTGGAACAGTTCTCCTGTGAAAAAAGGTTGAGAGAGTTGGGGTTGAGCCTGGAGAAGGCTCCAGGGAGACCTCATTGAGACCTTTCAATATATAAAAGCACCTTATAAGAAAGACTAAGAGAGACTTTTTACCAAGGCTTGCAGTGACAGGACAAGGGGAACATTTTTTAACCGAAAGTAATTTAGATTAGATATAAGTATACATTTTTTACTAAAAGGATGGTAAGACACTGGAACAAGGTTGCCTAGAGAAGCTGTGGATATCCCATCACTGAAGTGTTCAGACTCAACAGGGTTGAACAGGGCTTTGAGAACACTAATCTAATGAAAGATCTCCCTGCCTTTGGCAGGAGTGTTGGATTAAATGGTCTTTAAAAGTTCCCTTAGAACCCAAATTACTCCATGATTATATGATTCTCATGCATATATTCATTATTGTAAGCATTCAAAAAATGTGAGATGTTAGAAGTGCAACCAATGAGAACAAATGTCAGACAAACGACCAACAGGAGGACATCAATTAATGAAACAGTTTGTTTCATTTTCCTTCCATGTCATTATCAGTTATTTAACCTAAAGATCACTGAAACAACTTCCTATGAAGCACCAAGAGATAGTCCATTGCTTTTTGTTTCTTCGTAGCTGACATGACCCACCTCCATGCAGCTAATAGCAGGACAAAGTCACTTTTACCCCCTCTATTATGCTGCAGCAACCTGTAAATCAGATCCCCATGATCTCAGCCATACAGGACACATTGCTACACATTGCTACACAATGAGGCCATTTTGGGTATAGTTTTCAATCTGTAGTATTTAATCTAGTATTAAATCAAGTCATACCAAAAATATAGTAAGTAAACAAGCTTGGAAAAGTTAATTAGAGGAAGGGAAAATGCTTAGGACAACTTATATGCATTTCTGAACCATGTTGCATGTTAATCAAACTCTCTTGGAAGCCAAAAGACTGTGATCCCTGCTTTGATGTAAACCAGTCCATTTTCTGTACCATTAAGAAAGCTGAATTAGGGTATTAGCACTGCTGCCTACAAATCTCCATGCACTACTGATGTTTTTAATTCAACACTGAACAGAAGTGTAAGCATTATAGTGCTGTGTGGAGAACAGTATCTTGTCCAGTCTTATACCTATAGGACAACCACAGCTCACTCTCTCGTGAGCACACCCATGTAATGGAAAGTATCTGACCATCACAGAGTCATAGCAGAGCTTGAAAGTATGAACCCAAGTACAATCAATGAACAGAAATGTTCATGATTTCATTGAAATAGCAGTTTTGAGACACACAGCCAGCCACTTCCCATGTTAGTAAAATTTTAATGCAAATTTGTAATGACCGCCATGGTTTATCACCAATAAACTGTGTAAAAGACTTGGAGGGTAGCAGCAGGTGGAGAAAAGAGAAGTGGGATGAGAGTTCACATCCTTGATGCTGAAATAAATACAGGAGTTCCTCATACTGTCCCTCTGCCTTTTCTGGCAGAAAAGCAGACCCCTTCTCAATCTCAGTACTTTCAAAGGAAAGTGAAACCATACTAATATAGTTGGGGTTACATGTGGCTTAATACTGTGAACCCTTCTGCTCTGGAAAAGGAGGTCTTTCCATCCTTTCTAACTGATACTGCCATCTGGGGTTGTGGTTTCAGAGACCAGTGTAATATGACATGTTTCCAGCTCAAAAATCCTGGCCCTAAAATCATGAATTCTCAGTGTTATATTACAAAATGTCATTTCCAAGAACATATATTCCAGGTATTTCCTGTTCTCAGGCCAATGAATGGCTAAGGAATAAACAGTTCTAGAAATAAACATTTGTTCAGTAAAATTGAATTAGGCTAGATCAGAAAAGTCAAGACAAAAAAAAAAGGAAAATCTCTTCTTAATTTGCTTTAAATGTAGAAAGCAGTATAGCATTTTATTTCCTCTGTGGACCTGAAATGCTCTTTTCTTTTCTAGTACTTTTTCAGAGAAAGAGCAAAATGGAGAAATCCTGGGTTATTGATACAGAGAACGAAATGTCCTGCCTCTCCAGAGGTCTGATGCA
Organism: Pachycephala philippinensis; assembly: GCA_013397055.1. Classification (NCBI taxonomy): domain Eukaryota; kingdom Metazoa; phylum Chordata; class Aves; order Passeriformes; genus Pachycephala; species Pachycephala philippinensis. The sequence goes on from VWZT01008129.1 coordinate 659,157, forward strand.
GCACAAGCACTGGCATAATACATTTCCTTAGATGGATTTACCACTGTTGCACCAGTGCTGGAAGGATTACCCTAGGGATGAGAGGTCCTTCCCAGCCATGACACTCAGATTCATCAATTTAGCCCTTTTAACCTATATTTAGACACAAAACCAAACAACCAATGCCAACGGCAAAAGTCAAGTACTCAGCACTCTTCCAAACAGGACTCTTCCTCTGCTCTCCCCCTCCCCGCTATTGCTTAGATTACTATATCCAAAATTTTCTCATACAGTTATTCAAATTCTTTGTCTCTCTAATGAAGCTCTCTCAAAATGCAAACTTGTGGCCTGGACACCTGCGCAATGGAAACTAGAAGGAGATTATAACCGTGCCCAAAGCTGACCAAGGAGGAAGTGAACCATCATTCTTGAGCTTTTTATTTCCCCATGCCTCCCAGTGCAAGACTGCTGACTAAATGCCATGGTTAGGTGTGGAGTGAAAAATTGCTCTCACCCTTCCTTTAGCATGTTCATCTCAGACAGAGTTTGCCACAGCATGGACTTGGGTCATTCTCTGCAGCAGGTTGTCCTGCACGCATCTGTTATATGTTTATTTCTCTGTTAGAGAGAGAGCAGTTGCTTCCTCTTTAACCAGACATGTCCACAGTTTCCACACAATCATCTCTGAACAAGATACTATCCAAAAAAACATACAACAGTATAGGTGTAGAGATTTTCGTAACGATTCACCCCTGTCAAAGAAACCTACTGAATGTTCAAGGCATTACCTCAAACAAAAGTCCTTCTCAGGATGTGATATGCTTGCATTTTGCACTGACAAACACAAGTCTTTTTACAAGACCTTTTTCTCTACAATCTTCAGCTAAACTTTAAAACTAAAAAACAATAGGTTTTAATTTCATATTCTGGTAGTGCATAGTGAAAACCATTGCTTACTTTTGCTTGTTTGGTTCGTTTTTTAAAACTCTCTTTTCCCTTAGGGAAATTCATTTTGGCAACACCTGTGGGACGGAACACTAATGTGATGTTTTAACATGTGCATATCTGGAATTTTCAAGCCAGTTTTTTTCACCTTCTGAACCTTCTCAAAATATTGAAAAAAAGAAAGGCACAAGGGATAACCCCCAAAAGATGCTAGAGAGGTATTTTCTGTTATTGTGGCCTGCTTCTATCCTATTAAAGGACTCACAGTCAAAACAACACTGAGTCAAACAACTCTGAGTATGCTGCTCAGTTCCCATCTACTTAGTTATGATAGTGTAATGTTCCCACTAATTGCAGGTGGATGATTGTCCGAGGGTCCTAGGAAGACAAGAAGCAACAGGGAGAATATAGCTATAGCTCTCTTGTCTTGCTTTAGAAGACCCATTCAGACTCTTGAGATAAGAAGCTCATATCAACAGGTAAATTGAAAACTAGTCTGCCTAGAAGTTGAGCTGGTTTAACTTCAGCTGTTCTCTCAAACTGGGCTAGTTTACACAATGCAGATTGCTGCACAAGAAATCTTATCTCAGTTTAGGCTAAACCAACATTTGAAAATTGCTTTGTTTTCTCTGTGTGTTTTTTTTATTTTGTTGTGGGGTTTTTTTTGGTTTTTTTTTTTTTTGTTGGTTTTTTAATTTTTTTTTTTTTTGAGTGAGTAAAAACTGAATGCAAAAGCAACATCTGCACTGAGATACCAAGGCTGCCCTGTGAGTTGTTTACACGCAATTAGCATGAATTGCCCTTGCCAAAGTACCTCATACACAGAGCAGCCTGGAGCCACCAAGTCAGGCTTACATTGTAGCCCTTCTAGAAAACAATCTTCTCTTCTGGGCCAGCTTCTGCCTGAGACTCATGGGGAAAAAAAAAGAAATGGTATAAATGGCTTAATGCTTGGAACAGGGAGCTGTGGGACTGTTTCTCTAAGTCCAGCTGTACCCAATATATTTCCAGCATAGTGGTGGATCAGGAAGGGCTTGAATGAAAGCTGGATCTGTCAATTTAGCCCAACTTCCAGGCTGGGACTGATGAAAAAATATGCCTGCAGTAAGCATAGGTTCTGCATTTATACATATTCCAGAAGGGTTCACAAACTGACTTGTGAGGAAATCAGATTCATCAGTTATTTTGGTGCTAGTCTGCATGCAAATGAACCTCCCAAACAGGCAGACACCAAATTCAGATGTGCTTTTCAGACGAAGTAAATAAGCAGTCACAAAGTAATTTGCAAGGCTTATCTAAACCTGTTTAATCATGCTAGTAATAAGTTTGTTTTGAACAAAGTTGTACTCTTAGGAAAAAATGAGAAGGAAAAAAATGCATCTCCTACCCCCACCAGCCCCCACAGGGATACACGCACCTTCTCACTGCGGATGGCAGCTGCTACATTTAGCTTAGCTTTCAGCTGAACTGAAGCTTTCCACATAAACATCCAGGACAGGGGCAGTGGTTAATAAACCATAAGCTGCTCCAGAATCCACAGTGAGTCTTTGTGGATTTTGTTAAAAGGCATACTGAGTAAAAACAGTGGAGCAAGGAAATGTAAATGTTTTTCATGAGTCTAGATTCATACTATCAAAATATCCTAAATCAAGTTTATGAAATCTGAAAGGGAGTTTTGAGCTCTCGCAGCCCGAGCTGTATCTGCTTATCCACTCTCTGAAGAGCGGCTGACATGACGTCTCAGATGGATGGAAAACATTCCATAAGCAACTGCAGAGGGTGTGGTGGCACGGCAGCTTGCAGAGTAGCACAGAAAACACATTGATTCCTCCTGCCTACTGTGTCTCCTATTAGATCCAGTGCACCAGAAATGGCTGCTGTGACTCGGCAGCAGTGAGGGTGGGTTTGAAATTAGAAGGAAATGGGTAGAATACCTACAGAGAGTTGGTTTGGTGTTTTTATTTTTCCAAGAGATGTTTACAGGTCACAGCTAACACTGTTAGACCACTGACAGTGGGTTTTAGCACAGTGCTTTCTCCTAGCTGCACTTGCCAGTGAGTCATGCTGCACACATGGACCTGATCTTTATTTCAGGGTGAAGACAGTCCACTATTCTGTTCGTTTTAAAGGCACAGCATGCAGAAGTATGTTTCTGACTATTTTAAACATTTCTAACACATCCTGTTGCTGTAGTAGCAGAATAACAAGAACACTGTATTTAAAGCGTCGGAGGAAAAAATGTCAAGGCCTTTGTAAAATCTCCTGTTTTCTTTTTTTCTTTTTTTAATCTACTCACTGAGTGATTTTCTTTTTTCTTGACTATTCTGAGTCTACAACAACAAGGTATAATTCAAACTGGTGTCTTCAGACATGGAAGCCAGAGGAATATATCAGTGACCCTTCTCACAGCTTGTGCATCGATAAGGTGTAGAATCATGTACTCAAAGTACAGGTTTACATCAGAAAGATTGCATTCGTTAACAAACAGGCAAAGCTAACAAGCAGTGTGTTCCAGTCTAGTATAAATTACTCAGACAATTCAAAGCAGCACTAAAATAAGCAGTATTTATGGTCACTTGCACTATAAAGGAAAACAGTTTCCTGGAATTCACAAGTGGGGAGATACAATCCAAGCCTACAAAAGCTGATCCTGGACCTTCTGAGCATATGTTCAGAGTAAAATAGTGCCTGCAAAGCACTGGAGACAAGAATACAGAAAGCTTCTATAATTTCTTATTGCTTCTTCAAGAGTGAGCCTAAAACGGTATGAGAATGCTACTTTTCTGAACAAAGGTTTGGAAAGGGGAGACTGTAAGGCCTTTTCCTCTCTGAGACTATGGACCTTATATATTCTTACTGCTGAAAAGAAACACACAAACATCCTTCAGAGGATGCTGGAGGAACGGCAGCCTTTCCAGAGGACAGTTGTACCCAACATAACAGTCCTGGCCTTGCTGGCCTTTGGAGAAAATGCAGTGGCTGCAAGAGGACTGCCCCGTGCACACACCACTTCAGTGACCCCGCACTGGCAGCCAGGCTCTCTCTGGGAGCTCAGCACAGACCTGCGGGGCTGTAAATTGTGTGGGTGTGCACAGGGCAGGAACAGAATCAAGAAAGCATAGCAGTAGCTTAAAACAACAGTTCCTGCTGCCACCCCCACTCCATTCCCATGCCCAGCTGAGTGACAGGTATAGAAATAGCTGTCCTTCATCGACCTGCTTCACAGGCATGTGCTCCGAAGTTATCAGTTAGCTCATATATGAAGCACAGACAAGCCAACCTTTGTAAAAGTTTCTTTTAAATACTTGAGATACTGATACAGAGACATTATTCAAAGACAGCTATTAACAGCTGATACTTAGAAAAGAAGCTTCAAAAAAATCTGTTTCTTGTCCTGTGATAAGCCACATGACAAGGCACGTCATTCTGTAAGGGAGGTAGGGAGTGTTTAGCAGTGTGGGAAAGAGAGGGTCAGGACTACATAATTTATTTGTTTGTTTTCCTACTTGAACAACAGGGCTGCAGAATGACACAGAACCAAACAGCTATAAACATAACTGAGAGTTATTCTGCTGAGCACAGTGTTAATACAAAAATGTAAAAGCATTCTCAGCCAATGCATGAACAGATTGGGATGCAGGTCTTGTAAGAGATTTGGGAGTAAGCTTCTCTGAGGTTTGGCTAAAGGAGGGTCAGCACCAGGTGCAAGAAAATTTTGGTCATCCAAAGTATTTTATGAGATGTAACAGTAAGTTCTCTCCAGTTGTGACAACTTAGGACATATCCAGATAGAAACTGAACTTCAGTCCAACAGACAGGCATCACCTTCTTATTCCATGTTACTTGGCTGTGGTCCTACTATTCATCCAACATTTCCCAAGCACTTCCCTCTATCCAACTGCTGTGTGTCTCTCAAAAATCAGTAAGAGTCTATTCCTACTAGTATGGAGTGTGAAAGCTAATGCTGCTGCATGGACTAACAGTATGCTTAGAGAGGTTTTGGCCAGGATTTTAATAAGGATGGCAAGTATTCTTCTGAATAACTTATGGGGTGCTGTTACAGAGAGGTTCTGTAATGCTGCAGCTGCTGAAGACTTCATACTTGCAAGTGTGCACTTTGTCTATAACTTTGGTGACATAGGAACCCAGGCTTGGATATTTCCTGCTTTCTCAGCTATTTTGAGGGGAGGTAATCACATGTGGTTTTCTTACAAGTTCTCTTTCAATACTTGACTCCTTGAGGACCAGTCCTGTTTTCATTGGAATGAATGAGCTTTTTGTCACTGACCTCAGTTTAACCCCTGACAATTTACTATGGACCTCACTGCTATTGTACCTTGGCATCTTGTGATCTGAAATTTATTTTTAAAAAATATTTATCCACATTTTTCTGAGATAGAAAAGTTCCATATTCATCATATAATACAGAGAACTAAGATATGGAAGGAGGATGGTCTGGAAATCCAAAGTGTGCTAGGTGTCTACAAAGCTGACTGCAAGTATCTACATGATAACTAATTTCCTCGGTAAAGCAGGGTATGCTGAGCTAGCCATGCCACATACACTGAGATTGCTTGGCACTATGCTTCCCTAGGCAGGAGCTGTTTCCTCAGCCTTCTTCCTCAATGGGGCCCAGTTCAGTTTTTGATAACTTTTTAACTTTTAAAGTTTGAGGACGAAATGGCACTGCCACTCACTTCCAAACTGTACAAGCCCCAAAGCTGAAGTCTTCAGCTGCCTGGTTTGGATCAGCAATTTAAACCTCATTGAGTATGCCAAACATAATGTTGCTGGGGTACTCCCTGCTGGTTTTCCTGCTGTGTTAATGCATGTGTGTGATCGCTGATTGAAGACACAGAAGCGACTCCACAACTGATGGCTCAGGCACACATCTAGGTGCCACAGCTCACAGGAGCAGGGCAGTCTGTAGGCTTGGCAGGTGTCCTCTCAGCCTGACAGCTTCCCAAATGCTGAATCACCACTCTGCTGCCAGGGAGCTGGGGTACCCAAGACAGTGTAAGGGACTCCTTTGGGCATCAAGGGTCTTGAAAACTAGTCTTTTGATAATTTGTAGTTGGATGCATCAGTTCCTTTCACCATGTTTACCAACACCTACTGATGTGTGTCCAGCGGTCTTGGATTGCAGAAATCTGACCATTTGCTGTGGATGAGTGGAGGACCTGGTGTCTTCCCTTTGAGACAAAGCTGGAATGTGCCCTTAGCTTATAACTGCACCCCCAAAGGCAAAAACATGCCTGTATTCAGTTATCTAAATGAAATCTACAGTTTTTGTCCTACGTAATGTACCTGAAGTCACACAAGGAGTCTGTGTTGGCAGAAAACTGTGATACATCATCTGAGCACCTCCCTGAAGCTCTATCCACTGGGAGAGATTTCCTCTCAGCAGGAACAGGATGGGAGGTTTGAGCAGCCATTCAATTAACTTTGAAACAATACGAGTTTTTGAAACATTTGGCCTGTAGCTGATTAAGCTTCTTGCCATGGTGGCAGCTGTCATGTCATGTCTAAATTCTGTGTGGAAATCACTGATCATTAAACAAGTCCTTATCTCATGTTTTCACAAGCTATTTAGAGAAAGGGTCTACCTACCATAAATGATTATTTGGAAGGCATGTTGACTTTTATCCTGTTGGCTGGATAAAAGGATGAATTAATGCTGATCTATCTCAGTACAACCACAGGCTTCTGTAGTTACCTTTGATGACAGTGGTAAGGGCAACAACTCCCATTGTTTGCAAAATCCCTCAAATTAGAAATGCTACCAGGAGTACTTATGTAGCTCAGTTCTAAAAAAAAAAAAAATTTTCCTAACAAATACAGGAAACTGGAGTTAGCTGGCAAGAGGGATGGGAAAGGAGGGCATACAAATAAATACTATTTCAATAAGATCATTAAAGCAAGTAAAACTTCAGGTAATTTCCTCTAATTCTGCTGACAGTAACTGATCTGGATTATGTTTTGTTTCAAAATAGTGCTGTTGGGGAGAGATAAGCACAGTGAGAGAGCAGTAAAACAGTTTTTGAGTACAGATACCTCTAGAATGAATGCGTGCTGTCCCTTTAAATCTTACAAGCTTAATGCTCCAACTGCTGGAGGGATATTCTGCAACAGAGTTTGAGGCAGATTCCTAATTGAAACTGATCTGGTTTGCAGGCAGGAAAAATACATGTTTATATTTAAGTATCTTCTCCTTGGGCAGTTAAAATGTGTTTTCAAGAATCAAGCTACAATAGAAGCCATTAAAATCCTCCAACGTTTTCCAACCACACACAATTGCCCCAAATAATTCCTATTCAGATTCAGGGAAAAATGATGGTAAAACTTCTGATACTATGATGACGTCAATAGTTGGCAAGTGCTAGCATTTTAATGACAACCATAACAGTAGTTCATTAGCACTATTAGATCAAGCAGATTTAGCTGGTGTGGAGTGTATTGGTAACCAGCTACTTACTTGAAAGATATTCTTATCTTAAATGAGAGTTAGGAATGGAGACTTACCAGCTCTAAGAACTTCCTCACCACCTGTCTTTGTTTTAAGTTAGTTTCACCATCCAGGTTGGCTGTTTCTATGTGGCACAGCCCATCGGGATCACTTGAGGAGAGCAGCAATATGTCAGCAGGTATAATTTCATTACAGCGAAGCTGCACAAAGTCTCCGACTTTCACTTCTTTCCAGTATCTGCTTATATATTTCTTCTCATTTCTGAAAAAAAAAAAAAAAAAGGACATTTACAAGACTTTTAAACTTAAAAATTGCACAGATTGAGATCCTTCTGATAAATCTGGTTTGATTTGTAACAGGAGTACCTGTTATAGGAGTGCCTTTCAAAAGTCCTCAGGAACTCTCGAGTTACTCTGGGAAAAGTCAATGCAGAGTGCCAAGAGGCCATTTCCCAGTGACTCAGAACCAGGTCTGAGTTACCAAGACCCTCTTTTAAGATCCAGAGGAAAACACGTTGATGTCAGGCTTGACTAAGCAGGGTAGACAGGAGCTTCACACATTCTCCTTCTCTCCTTCCATGCTCGGTGTCACCCATATGACCCCATGAAGGGGAGAGGGCCAGTGCCCATACTGTGAAAAGGAGTCACTTTTAGGGCAAAAGAGGAAATGAGAACAGGTCTGGGTGCAGGATGCCTGCTTGGAATGGCTCCTGAATGTTCTTCCTCATGTGCCACCCTCTGATGCACCCTCAGATAGCTTTCCCCTTGTTTCCTTTTTCCAACAGGGACAAACTCTGTATTCTGCTGCACGTCATATCTGGACAAAGACCCCTAACTGAGAGGAATTTCCACTATTTATCACTAAACCTAGAACTACAAGGACATGCTGTGTGGTAAAATGCAGTCCTAGCTGCTCTACTGGGAAAGGACACTAATTTCTTTTAAGTATTTCTACTCCATTTCCATTCTAGCCAGAGTGCTGTCTGTTACATAGCTAATTCCTGCTTAGTTACCCTGAACCTTTCATTTTGGCGTACAAGCACTAAACCTCTCTAGTTTTAAAGGTCATGCTAGTTTGCTACTTTTTTATTTTTTAACTTTTTCTTGAGAGCAAGAGGGAAAAGGAACATGTAACTGCTTAACTGATTTTAGCTACAATTTCAGATTTTAGTTTTACAGTGGGCACAGACTTACGTGCTTTCTTTGCATTTGTGGAAAGTGATTTATTATGTTGTGATTTTGAAAGAAATCAATTTCAAAACAGCCCCAATACTGACTTGGTAAAATACCTCCTGAAAATGGGAAGCTAATATTCTGACACTTTTCTAAGCTGTAAGAAGGCCTGTTGCTGCGTGAGGACCATGCCAATTGTCAATGCTGGCACTGTCACCAGAGACTGTCTCCTGGGACAGCACTTTAACTGGCAGAATGGGATTCTGTTGAAGGGTGGGGAGAGGTGGCGGCGGCTGTTTTATATTGTTTAAAGTATATTATTTTAAAATACATCAGTTTCAGCAGTAATGTGTATAGATTTGTAACTACGTGGAAACAGGCAAGTCCTGACAATGTTGTTTCTTTGGAGTTACTGATAGCCATGCCTTCACTGGTGTTAGAGGAATTAGTAACTTAATTGGCATTTATTCATGTATTTAGCCAAAATCCTGAACAATAAAGGCTCAGGTAGCTTAACAAGGACGTATCAGATCAGGTTTTATCCCCCAGAATTTCTTCATTGTCTTCTCATAACATCCAGTTTATAAGGGGAAGAATAAAAATGGTGGCTGTGATTTCTATTTTGATAAAACCTGAAAAGGATTAGTACAAACCAAGTATAAAACATGATAATCTAACAAAGGCAGGTAATACACTTACTAGGTGCTGAAATTACCCATTTTCTTCATAATCGGGCTGAAACAAACATTTAACTTTCTCTGCTAATGAGTATGAATTGCTTTGAAACCCAGTGTGCCATAATAAAGTACAAATTACTGCACTGCAGATCTGACGGGTTTGTTAGCTCTGCAATCTGTAACTCCAAATCCCTTTACATGCGTCTGTTGTTCTTCATCCTTTTTAATTTAACTGTGAAACTGGGTGATGTACAAATGCATGTACAAGGAGCAGCAGTACAAAAGCACGATCATGATAAAAATAGCAGATAGTCCCATACTATGCTATAAGCACTACTATTTTTTATTTAATTTCTATTGTTTGAGAAGCATTGCTATTTTAGCATTTCCTCATCCCTCACATACTTAGGAACTGCCACAACTATATACACTGTGGCAGGAAGGGTGGGTATCAAGCAACACAAGGCCAAATGGCTCTGCTGGAATAAATGAAGTTGTTCAGCCTGGAAAAGAGAAGGTTGCAGGAAGACCTTATTGTGGTATTTCAATATATAAAGGGGACTTGTAAAAAAGACAATTATTAACCCCTATAGCCACAGGATGAGGGGTAATGGTTTTAAAATGGAAAAGGATAGGTTTAGATGAAACATTAAGGGAGAAATTTCTTATTCTGAGGCTGGTGGGACACTGGAACAGGTTACCCAGTGAAGCTGTGGATGCCCCATCCATGGAAGTGTTCAAAATGGGGCTTTGAGCAACCTGATATAGTGAAGGGTGTCTCTGCCCCTGGCAGGAATATTGGACTAAGCGATCTTTAAAGGTCCCTACCAAGCCAAACCATTCTATGATTCGATAAATCTATGAATGTAAGACCTCTTGGACACGCACCAGGGCCCCAGGGCACAGCCCCCTTCATTAGGCACATGGGAACAATTTGGCCCTGTATTCCACTTGATCAGCTCTTTGCTAACAAGGGGCAATAGTGGATGGAAAATTACTGTCTTCATGGAAAATTACTTCCTAATGCTCTTTAGACCGGCTTGCTCAGTGTCCTCTAGCAGAGCTCTGAACTGACACTTGTCACTGCAGCCAGTGAGTGGTCACTGCAAGCGTTCCCTGCAGAGTATGGCATGATACTGTCTTCAGTGGGTGGTTTGGAGACTATCTGGACCATGAGTACATCAGGCCCTATGAAGCTTTCCTTTAACATGCTCAGCCTACTCCCCTGAACATGCAGGTTAGCTCACCTCGGACAGCCATTATAACCTGCAGCCAGTACAAACACACCAAGTGACCCCATTGATAAGGTCAAGATTTTTCCATTGATTCTGCAGAGACAGGACTTTGTTGTCCAAGTTTCATATTACCTAGTAAATGTTTATGCTTGCTGTTATATTGTGCCAGGTAAATTATATAATATAGAGTGTTAGAAATGCCAGACTTTCTGTAAGAGAAGGAGCCCAAAAGGGTGGCAGTCCTGCAGTCTCAGTACAGGGCTTTGTGGGTGGTCATCCCCTACCCCTTCTGGGCTCTGCTCTACCTCCTAAAGCCCGCTCTACAATTTCAATAATTCTCATTGGGCCCTGGCCTCTGTGTAATGAGTTGGGTGGTGAAATGTCCCTTGACCATACCAGGAACTCTTGCATGGCTAAGGTGGAACGGCACTGTTCATATCAGGGACACCTGTTGCCTGACCAAAGGAGGAGAACGAGAAATAATTGGTCATCCCTATATAGCCTTGGAACATTACCCACCCGAATCATGACCCCAGTGAAACTGGGCTTTTGAATAATTTCAGCAATTATCAACTTGGGTTATAGTCAGGATGGAAATGGACTAATGAAAAAAAAGCCCATCATCTTGTGACCCTATAAACAGTGGTCCTAAGTGAGGTCCTTTGAGTTCTACCAGAGCACAGCAGGCTGCACCAGCACGTCCCTCAGAGTGGGATGCTGCTCAGAGCTTGCAGACTGCCAAGCTGTAGTACTGGGAGGACTGTCACCAAAAGCTGATGAGTCAGCCCGGGCTGACATCCCCCAGTCCTTGACACTCAAGCCTCTCCCACTGAGAAATGCCAAGACATTCAATGTGAGTAATTCACTGACACTCCAGTGAAACACAGTGGAACTTTTAACAAGTACCTTTGTGCATATATGTAAATACATACACACACAAGCACCCACACATCTTTGTGTCTGTGTGCGTGCATGTGTGAATTGATTTAAACACCCTACAGATAATTGAATTACTATTTTGATTAAGGTTAATCCTACTGAATCATTTTGTAAATATTAAATTAGTCAATTATTGAGTGCTGCTAAATCCTTCAGACAGAAACCACTGCCCAGGTCTGAGGCTAAGAATGGACTCAGCCACACCTAGGCTGCATCAGGAGTTTAGAAAGCAAGGGAGTCCATTCTGAATCTTGTGACCCAAATGCAGGATTTCCCTATTAAATCCCTTAGACATCCCATTGACAAAATCTGAGATGAAGTTTGGATGGAGCTACACTTAGGTTCCATAACAAATTTAGAAAGCAAGGGGATCCAGTCCATAACCTTAACTCAATGGGGAAATCTCTCTTACCCCTTGCACCCTCACCCTGGCCCTTCTGTAAATCATGCAAAATTGATTATAATTCTACTTTCCCTGTATGCTTCATCTCTGTAGTAATAGAGTAAACCTTGCCATCAAACTCTATTAAGTCAGGCTTTCACAAATTTATATTAAAATCTGCTTTTGGTAATACCCTTGATTGTGACTCCTGACGTGGCCTAAACCACTCATTTGTGGCAGCTGCAGGCACTGTTTGCAAGGGACATTTTAACAAAAGCTTTCGGCAAGTTTAAGTAAACATCATCAAACCTCCTGGAATATTTTGCTGAAAGGCTCAAAGTTTTGTCAGGAACACAGGAACAGGAGGCAGCATCTCAGTGAGTCCAGTCCCCTGCAATGGTCACTGGAAACTCTGACATGGATATTTAGCCCAGAAACTGACAACCCACAACTCTAGTTCTACCTGCCCTCATTTATCACAAGCCCAAAGACACATTTTATTACCTACAATACACTTAAGGCTGATACTACAAGAAATGAATGCTGCAAACCATGATGAACCACAGGAAGAAGTCAGAGATACTAAATTGTTCAAGCTTGGAGAGTTAGATCTAAGTCCTACAAATCAATATGCTGCCATGAACTAACGCCATTCTGCAGAAGGAATAGATACTGTTGTTATTCTCTAGCTAAATCACAATGATGAACTACTAATTTCAGACAGCTATGCTCAGTTACTATAATGTGTTGTGTTGAGCTCAAATATTAAAAAAGTGCATCCTCCTGCACACAACCTAATTTTTATCAATACACTTGCATGCAAAGAATGTATCTGTGGTTTAAACCCACAGTCACGTAAATCTTCATGCTCGTCTCTGCCACAACTGGAAGCAGAACTTTCCAGTGCTTTCACTTTTCTGAGCATATTGTTACAGGTAAACACTAACAGAAATCTAAAGATGAATAGCTGACAAGTCAGCTGGTACAGCTGCACTGATATCAACACTTTTGTTAGCTAACAGCAAATGTGGCCCTGGCAGGAGTCAGATTGTAATGATGAAGTGCTATTATCCTGGCATATCTGCTCTTGAATATACACAGAAAAGTCTGAAACATCCTTTCAAGTGTATGAACACAGAGAAGAATACTTTTTTTCCTATTAAAAATTTGTATTAATCTACCTATTGCATATATTTGCCCAATGCTGTGTTTTGAAGCAGAACAGCCTGCAGGTGAGTGCCAAATTTGAGACTGACTTTGATTAGCAGCAAAACTGCTACTTTGTTCAGCAAAAACTGAACAAACCAAAACTATTGATGATTTTTTTTTAAATGTCAGTTTCTAATTTAGAAACACAGAAACTTATAAATGACATTTTCTTTTCATATTAATTATGCTTTTTCTTCTTCTGGTCTCCTTTGCAACATGAGCTGATAAAGATCATGCCCATAATTTTGCTTTCTGGACATGTAGACATCACTTGTTATCTACAAAAGGCTGAACATTTTCAAACTGTCTCCATTCAGAAATTACAAAAATAATTGTTTACTTCTTTTGAATGTATTTTAACTGTTCTGGCATAATAAGGCATTATTAAAAATTACTTAGGGTAACTTTTATATATATGTATATAATAATAACTTAAGATAAAACATATCTTGTCTTTTCTCTGTAATTTCTTTTTTTTAAGTTTGGGAAAATTATCATAAGCAATACTTGACAAAGAAATATGAAGGCCATACAGCTGTAGTCTGTTCCACTTGTGTAAGGTCTGCATATTAGAAATTTTATACATTAAATTGAGAGGATGGGGACTACTAGGTAATCATTTCTTACTTCCTGTACTTCTCCACTGACAAAAATTACAGTTAATGAGTGGGAATGGCTGATGCAGATTTGCTCCATCAGATCCAATGGCTGGGGCACCCCTGCTTCAAGGTAGCGCTGCCCTAGTTTAGTCCCAGCACAGGCTCCTACATTCATCTCAGCAGGGCTTGTAAAATACATGTACCAGAAGACTGGAAGATGTTCTCTTGTACTTTTTGGGGTGTTCAGCCTGTTTGACCTGGCTTATAGAGCATACTCCTTCCTACATACGTTGCAACCCAGAGGTTTTTAAGCCTCTCAAAACATCCAGATAAAATGTCATTTCCCAGTCCAAGCCCATCCGCTGACCTGCTTTTGAAGTAACAATCATCTTTACTTCAAAAGAAATCTGACTCCTTCAGCTGAGGTTGGCCATTGAACCAGTAGGATTTTAAAGAAACAGCAAGAAATTAAGTCTCTGGAAGAGACAAAGCTCTCTACAAAAGACAGTCAAAGAGTTGTTGTGCATGTACAAAGCATACTTTGTATCTGTCCTTGATGTCAGCCAGGTCCTTCCTTTTCATCTCAGGCAGTAGAAATAGATTGGGGTAGCACAAAAGAATGATTCAGGTACATCTCTGCTCCCAGTGACTTAAAATATGTTCCAATCAATTGCCTACAAGTCTTCTGGTTAGGAGCTAACTAAAAAAACTTGGAGCTAATTAGCAGGGCCCAAGCAGAGCAGCAAGGAGAATCTCAAACTAATGCAAACACAGAAGTGATACATCAGGCCAGACTCTCTTTAGGGAGGCTCCAGCATCTTGCTGTTTCTCCATAGGTCCTTCATGCTCATACAGTTTTCCCAAATCATCTGTTCTTTCTCTTGCCTGGTCTGGAGCCTTCACCTTCAGTGCCCCACCTCTCTCAACACCTGCAGGAGTGGAGAGGGTTCCCACTAAGGCAGCTCATAGCACTCTATGCAAACTTCAGTGGCAAGCAGAGATGTCGCGAAATTCATCACAGGCTACAAAAGAAGAGCTGGGGGACAGCACTGAAATATGTGAACAAAACTGCTGTGTTATAACCAGCATCGATTATGATTTGCAAACTATGGGTGTAGCAGATCTCAGAGTTTAAAAACAAGAGCTATCTGTGAGATCAAGGCATACATTGCACAAAGTCTGAACATGTCAAGTATCTATGGAAACATGCTGAGAACCATTTGGGTACAATTACAATGTTGTGGCAAAATGAAGGAAAAAACATGTAGCATAAGTTAATGCCAAAGGAGGTTACATAATGCCCAGAATATGTCTCCATTCCACCACAAATGATAACATCTGTTTTTATGAAAATAAATAATGAATAGACTCTGAATCTGATATTAATCAGACAAAACAGATTAGCAGAGTGTGTTTTTGAGAAGCACTGAAGAGAACAAAATCTCTCCATAACTGATGTTTCTAAATAGACTCCATAATCTTCACATTATTTTACCAGCATTATTTTAATGGACTTCAAATATCCTTTTTTTTTTTCTTTTTTGGAGGATTAGCATGTGCAAATGTCTGTTACAGTTGCTAGAAGCAAGTCTATGTATATAGCAATGATAAGGCATAAAGGTGCCTTTTATCAAATTCATACTTTCAGAAAACTGCTAATTTTTCTGCTACTAGTGAAACTTACCATGAAAAGGTACCCAGGAAACCTGAACGATTCAGGCTTATAATGTGGAATTAGTAATTTAACTTTTCTTGGCAGTGTTATCTCCATTATACGTCATGTTGAAAGAAACCTCAGTATTGTTAACTATAATGAAACATTTACTACCCAGAATAAATTATTTTTCAGCCAAGAAACTTGTTGTTGTGATAACAACGTGAAACATAAAAGCAGAACATGTAATGAAACTTTATACAAACTGAAGGAAGAAAAAGCTGTCTTCTAGAACTTGATTTTAAAACAAGACTGTTCCAGAGAGGCATTAAGTATTAGGGTTCCTGTGAGTGGTACGATTCTCAACCTCTTATGTTTCCTGCCAAAAATGCTAAAAAAGTCCTATGGCTCTTCCAGTAAATAGATATATTGGGAGAGAAGAATATCAGTTGCTTTATATATAGCATAGGACAGATAGGCAATGGTTAGTGTTGAGACTTTCTAAATGGTATCATACAAGGAGGTGGAAGTGGAAGAACAGCCTGGATGTGACCTGGCTCACAGCCAGGTAAAATTCTCATCCTGATTTTCAGAGCCATCACAGATAGTAACATTGAATATTTCCATTGAAGTGCTGCTCCAAGCCACTGCAAAAAGATTCAGCGGAGCTCAGTGCTCTGAAAACATAGAAGAAATCATGCCCTGCTGAAGGGAACCCACTGGAACAGTAGATACCTAATGACATAAACCTCCTGAATCTGTGCCTGCTATTAAAGAAACTAAAGAAAAATTAAACAATTAAAGAAAAATAAAAGAAATTAAAAGAAATTAAAATAAATTAAAGAAAAAGCAGGAACTCTTCTCCTAGGGAGAACTTGGGTCCCAAATTTTGGTAAGACATGAGCTCCATGTAGGAGCTTTCCAGGGTCCTTGTCCTCTAAACCACTAATTAATGGCATGAGGAGACTTAGGAATACTATCTGAGCGCCTAAAAATCAGGGGCGAGCTAGATGAACAAATCTGGTGGACTCAATCCTCTTGGTGCTCTCCCACTACATTTAAGGCAGTGCAATCAGCTGACCATTCCAAGGCAGCTCTTCATATCTTAAAGGTACATTTTAAAACATAAATTAAGCATGACTCTGCACAGTTACTGAGGAAAATCCCATTCTTTAACAGATTCAGACACTTCAATGGAAATTTTATTCCTTCTCATTCCTCTTGTTTTGCACATCTGCCTCATTTGATCTCAGGACAACTTGACCCAGGACATTAAAAAGCATTAATATATTCACTATGTATACACAAAAAGCCGTTTGTAAAGAGCTTCTAAAGATAAGTACTTCTTAAGAAGTGCAACTGTTTTTATTCGAAAAAATTATTCCAGTTCTTTTAAATAAACACGTAAAAACGGAAAGAATTTTTATCAGGAAAGGTATTCACTGCTAATAACATTCACAATCCTGATGGAGTTGTTCACTGATACTCAGTTGGGGAGACTATTTTTCTGTATCTAACTGTGCTGTACATGTCCTTTAAAACTCTAATGGCCACATTTTACCTAATCACTGCAATAAAGCACTCTAGAAGTTAATATAGCTTTGCTATTTAATGTTAACAAGAACATTAATAATTCATAATTTTCACATTTAATAGGCAAAACTAACATCTCAGACTGAATATAAGTGTTCAACCTTCTCCAGGTCCTCCTAAAACTATTAAGTTCTGAATTTTCCTTCCAGTTCTGTTCTTGTCTGGGCAACGTCCAGCCATGACATCCATCTCATTTGGATGTTCTCATGTTTTCATCTGGACAATCTAAAGTACAGCTTGAGGGCAGGAAAAATACTGAGTACCAGCTGAGATCTCAGAGGGTTTCAGGGTGCAATGCATACATTCAGAACTGAGATTATGTTTTGCATATTGTTGCCTCTAAGTTTCTTCTGGCTGCAATTCCAGAAATTAGCTTTAGCCCACCCATTAGACTTTGCTATTACAGTGCCACACAAAATTAAACTGCTTATAGAACTGATATTGATTAAAAAAAAAAAAAAAAAAAGAGAGAGAAAGAGAGAGAGAATAACTCTTGGCTGTAATATTATTGGAAGAATCTTGCAGAAGAAAAATCTGAATGCTACTATATATTTGCAGAACAGTTTTTTCTGCTATGAGGTGAGACTCATAGAAGAAAGGTGTGAGACTGTGTAATATGTAGGTTACTGATTTTCAATGATATTAGAAGCACGTATTGGTGCACTTGTTTCCCAATTTGTATGAATTATATTTAACTGCAGAGTTACTAAGGAATTCCTTTCCTCTGTCTGATGAGGATGTACATTCAATAGAGACCGAATAAACAGGAAAACCTCAAACTCAGGCACACTCAGGCACACTTATGTTGACACCAAGGTGTAAAAAAATGAGATTTAAGGTGCTACCCTGGATAAAATCGTTGTCTTTCTCCACATCCATTCAGTTGGATGCCTGCACCAAACACCCCCAGGCAGGTACAACAAAGGGGGCAGTTTAACCTGGCAGTTGTGGATGCCTACTGGCTAGCAGGCAAAGCAAACGGGGACACTTCTGTGTGCTTCGAATGGTGATGGAGGAAAAGTTTGGCAGGATTTGTAGGCAAATGTTGACCTTACCTTGAATGCCAACTTGCAAATGGAAAAGGCCCCAGAATAGTCAGAAGTCAGCCAAAATGTGTATCACAATAGCATCTGGCAAACTTTTGTTGACCAGATACTGCACAGTGCTTTTAGAGCTCTGCCACTGGTATGACTGGCTGTCCTAAGCTCTGAGACGAATTCCCAAGGGGGGGTGAGGTAAGACTTCACTTGTGAGCCACTGCTCTTGCCCCATCATACTTATGTCCCCCTAAATGGGACACTGCTCAGCAGAAAGGAGGGCAGCAATTCTGTGGTAACTGAGTTCTCAGAAGTCTCTTCCTAATCTGGAGGAACAGAACAGATGGCTAAGGACCTAAAATATGAACATAAAGATCTTTCTTTTAAAACTTTTTTTTTTAATTATTATTATTTACTAGTATTATCTCTTCTTTTTTGCTATTTTTCCATGCAGTTTCTTACACACAAGAGCTATGAGACTTCTCAGAAAAGACATCTCTATCACGCTAACTGAACCAAACACGGAAGAGCAGCAGATTCCTGCAGTGCTCTCACTAGTGCTCGCACTGGTAGCCCAAGAACTGCCTGACATTTTAAATCTAGCTCTATGCAGTCACTGTGTGAGGAGAAGAAAGACACTGAGGTGCTGGCGTGTGTCCAGAGAAGGGCAATGGAGCTGGTGAAGGGTCTGGAGCACAAGTAGGATGAGGGGAGGCTGAGAGAGCTGGGGTTGTTTAGGCTCAAGAAAACAAGGCTCGGGAGACCTAATTGCTCTCTACAACAACCTGAAAGGAGGTTGTAGCCAGGCAGGAGCTGTCCTCCCAGGCAGCCAGAGACAGGACAAGAAGAAATGGCCTCAAGCTGTGCCAGGGAAGGCTTAGGTTGGCTGTTCAATAAAATTGCTTCACTGAAAGGGTGGTTAGGTGATGGAACAGGCTGCTCAGGGAAGTGTGGAGTCACCATCCCTGGAGGTATTTAAAACATGCAGATGTGGCACTTGGGGACATGGTTTAGTGATGGACTTGGCAGTGCTACAGTTGGACTCAACTATCTTAGAGGTCTTTTCCAACCTAAATGATTCTATTATGAATCCCTGGTCTGATGCATAAACACTGTAACCCCTGATCTGAAGCGGAAATATCTGTCTCCAGCATCAGTACATTTGCAAGAGGGAAGCAGCAGTAAAAGGCACTACAACCCAGAAGAATCCTAATTTGTCCATGTACATGGCAGAGAATAGGCTTTAACTTGTATTTCGGGCTGATCTGAGAAGCACAGTTGAAGTTTTAAACATAGCGACTTATCTTAGGCTGTATCTGGCCAACTTTTCTGTGTTCAGCTGCTCCCATAGGTTATACAGCCTGTCTTTACATTTCTGGATCACTGCTTGCCCCAACAAGACAAGAATACAAATGCAAGGAAAAGCAAACAGCCTCAGGCTGTATCTTAGTACTAAGACATGTTTAAATTAGCATATTGTTCTCAAAACAAAATTAAAATATCTGAAAATCTCTAAAATTCTGGTATAAAGTAGTAACAAGGTATTTCCCAAAAATGCTTTTTTGATGAAGATCATTAAAGTCCCATCTAAACTGAGTCCTGGGAGCACTTCCCAATAGTCCTGCCTGAGTACTCAGACTGAGTTGGATCCTGCATTAGACTGAAATCTGTGTGTGTATAAGCCTCGATTTGCTATGCTCTAGGTCCTAATGCAATTTGAATTCAGCCTTATATAAAGCCATCTTACAAAAATTCACAGAATATAAAAATGTTCCTCACTTCCATCAAAGAAGAATTAGAAGACGAAACTCTATGCAAATCATATGCAGTGATATGAATCTTTGAAGGTTTGAGTCAAAACAAGTATGCCTAGAGATGCAAATTTTATATTCAAAATTCCTGGTGAAAGTAAATAATAGAGATATTGAAGAAGTGAGAACCAGGAAATGTAAAATCCTACTATTTAAAGGAAATGTAGGATGCCTTTAGTAACATTTGAGTAGTTCAGATTCAAAACCGGACTGATAGTGCAGGTATCTACATATAAAAAAATCAGGATAAAAATTCATTTAAAGCTTTTAACGTCAACTTGACTACATTTTCACACTACCTGCTGCTTCCTCTGAATTAAAGATGATGGTCTTCATCTCATTAATATTCCAAACTTACTTTAGCCAGTCAATGACTGTAGTTGAATATGAAATATTCAAAGTATTATTCTAAGCTAGAATAATACTTTTCACAATAATATTTTCACAGAGAGAAATGTAGTCCTTTCCTGTCCCACTGATTTACAATCAAAATGACTATGAATTATGTATCTCATAATTCCAATGGCATTATGAGATACAGTCAGCTCACGCAGACAGTACATCTCAACCTGTTAACACAGTTCTTCAGAGACCTTGTAATTATACAGTTCTGCAGGGAAGCACGTCATCCTTGCCCCTTGTCCACAACTACAGAACTATCATCAATAAAAAAGCTAATTTATAAAGAACAACACACCATCAGTACAAATTCTGATAGCCTGTTTCCATCACTTTACCAGACAATACATTTTCAAAATTAAGTGTATGTTACCATAATAATTCCCACAGTAGTTATCCACACTTCTAAAAAATCACTGTCAGTTATAACCGAGATATTTTCAAGAGCTTGTTAGTTGACAGATGTGTACATATTTGTACATATTTAAACAGAAAGCCTATATGTATAAACTCTTCTTCACTACTGCCCTATTACAAAGAAATAGTGTCATTTGTGAACACTGTTTCACAGAAACTATTTTTTAATTAATTTCGAAGAATTTAAAATCTAAGCAGGCCGACTAATAGGAATGGATATAGTCCTTTGTTTCTTTTTACATGAAAGGTTACCTCATCAAGCTCAGTCTTTCTTGGAAATGACTAATTTGTTGGCAAATATTGTTCCCACATTTAGAAAAACATTTAAAAAAACAATTTTCATGCATGATTTTCACTTATTGTTCACTGAACTCCAAAACCAGGCTACAAATCTTGGCCTAAATTCAGAAAAGCATCTGAACAGATGTCTAAACTCAGGCAGAAAAGCACTCTTTCTGGCCAAACTCCAGAAAGACGACTTCTCTCTAGTTCACATTCATACCTTCCTTGGGGGAAAAATGATAAAACATTGAAATTCAATATCCCAAAAAAAAAAAAATAAATTTCAAGGTCTTTATTGCAGCCAGAAGAAAAAAGTGACTGGCTTTTGAAACACCCAGAAACTGAGCTTAGAGCAAGCAATTTCAAAGTTTATTGAAATTATTTGAATCATGGAAGGGGAACAAGCAGACTAAAAGAGGTCCTAAAAGAGCTCCTGAGATGTGAAGCACATCAGCAAATGGCAGCCACCCTGTTCATAGACAGAAAAAAACAGTATTCAGCGGCCTGGCATACACAGACCAAAATGTTTGTGTCACAACTTCTAAGCAGAAGCTAGCTTAAAAGGTGGGAGTATTAGTTTTAAAACTGAACTTCAATCTGATCTCACCATATGCTATTCCAAATTAAACCAGTCTAGTCCTGCAGATAAAAGTTGTGGACCTAACGAAAAATTTTTACCCAGAACCCTTCCCCACAAGTCTGAGAGAAATTCAGAAGAAATTAAAATATTTGAATCTCAGCTTTTTAGAGCTGGCACATGACCGTTTTCATCTCTATTATGCAAAGCTGTAACTGAAGGTTATTTTTCACTCCTATCCCCATCCTAAAAAAACACACCTTAAAAATGTGCCTTTCTTTCTCTCCCTAAAGCAAACTCTTATCAAGACACTTGCTTCCAGTTTTTTTTCCATCCTTTTTCCATAATTGTTTTGCTACACTTTCCTTCTTTATCCTCAGCAATTAATGGCTTTGAACACAATGGCTCCTCATTGCTACATCCAGTTGAATGCTAAATCCTCTCCAAAGTACCTTCCTCCTCCTTATCTAGTCTTTGCTATATCTCTGTAGACAGTGATCTTTCTTGTTAGCACGCCATGATTGATTATGTATCTTTTTTTAGGACTCCTCTAGTGGATAAAACTTTTCCAGACATTAAGTGGATTGCATTTAGTTCCATATCTGTGAGGTTAACTAAGGAGAAGCCTTTGTAAGGAAGACACCCCAGCTTGTAAAATTCCTAAAACTGAAAGTCATGGTTGTAATCCCTTTGTGATTTGTGGGTCTTACTCATCAGAGGAAAATAATTTTTTTATCTGCAGCCACTAATTCAGACCCAGCTGCTTTTTTAACGCACAGCACAAATTCTGAAAATGCTTTCCCGCCTACCCTCTACACAATCCATTTCTTGTGTAAACATATGTCAAGAGTTACTTCTGCCACCAGGACAGAAATTCAGTCTAGACACGTTCCAACACACATCAGGTCCCTCCGTCAGCACGCTACTGGCTTGTGTGCTGTTTACAGCTCGCTCTGTCTACAGAGACAAAAGCCATACACCACTGGCACTTTCAGAAACCCCTGACCTACATATGAGCTGTGACATTAGAGCAGGAGTGTGGTATGAGAAAGATGCATAAATTCTTCAGGGTTAAGCTATCTAAATTTTTTTCTAATGTAATCCAAACAAGTATGTTCCCTTGACATTTTTAGACTTATATTCATTTATTCTGCATAAAAATAAGCAGAATATTTTATGGAGCACTGGAAAGAATCTTTAGTCTTTTTTTTTTTGTTTAAGAGGAGAAAAAAAAATTGCTGTTGGCCTAAAACCTTGTTTGAGAACTCTACATACAGCGCATCATTTTCCTTCATCTTTTCAAACAAGACAGAGCAGAAACAGTGACATGATCTTAATCTGGGTGGAAAATGCTGCAGGCAGCACCAAATTCCTCCTGTGACTACAGACCATGCTTTCAAAAAATCCAATCTGATAAATTCTAAAAACAAAAGCAAACCACTGAGTTCTGAAAGGGTTAAAGGACTTGTCGCACACATATTAATTTCTAACGTACAGTTTATTAGAACATATTAATGGCAGCAATATTTAGACTCTAGAGACTATCAAATGGACCACTAGAAAGGGTGGCATTCTCTCGTAAACAGGTTTTACAGCCTGTGCTACTGCCCATATGCTGCTCCACTGCAGCTGGCAACCCACTGGAGAAGACCAGAGCATGGTTTGTAATGCAGGGTTACTCTGAGGCAGCATAAAATGGGAGTCCTTCAAGAAACTCCATTTGATACTTTGTGCAATGAACTCACATTTGGGGAACGGACCTGTGGAATCAAACCAGCAGTTACAATGCAACTACTTTTCAACTCAGACTAAAAGAGTGCTTCTAACCCTACATTTGCTATGCTAATCTATAAATGATTTTTTGACTAGGAAGAATGAAGAATTTCTCTCCTTTCTTACCATCTTTGCGTCAATAAGCAGATCCCTTCCAGGATGGATCGATATCCTTTTAGGAGAACTCTGATTTTACACATGTCTCAGACACTGATGAAGAGACAGACAGCAGAAGAGTCTGCTAGAGGGGAACAGAGAAATGAGAAGTGTATGAGAATTGAGAAGAGGTACATGAGATAGGCACAAAAGAGGAAAGTGTGAGGTATACATGGAGGAAAGTGTAAAGAAGGTTAAAAGCAGAGAAAGGGAACTACTGGCCACTTGAAAACATAGAGGAAGGGTTATTAAGGAAATAATTTAATTTAAGCAAGATCACAGAAGTTCCTGTTTAGGAAAAATTCAGTTCAGTTTGAAAGTGGGGAGAAACCAAGGCTGGTTAGTAATAAAAGATTGTTATCTCTGTGACTCTACTTTTGCTGGGGACTTCTAAGCTTTATTGCTAAGCCTGCAAAACAGGGCAGTACTGTGCAGCTCTGTCTTCTGGATCTGCTGTGTTAGTTTTTGAGACCCTACCAGTTTTTGGGCCACAATGGAGATGTAGACTGCGAAATAAACTCACATGCTGAATATATGTTGAGGGCTGCACTTCTGAAGTGACGTTCAGCCAAGCCGACAGGAGACATTAAAGACAATCTCAATGGACTATTCACATTCGGTTTCATACACAGGGCATACTAGTTTTCAGAGAGAGGCTAAAGTAAAATGCACTTTGCAACTGTCAATGTCGCAAAGATCCACCTCTGAGCAGAGAGACTTGCTCCGTTACTCCCAAGAAACACAGGAAGGTAAAAAAGATTTCTCCATTTGGGTCTTTCACAGCCAGCCTTAGTTCACATGGTAAAGCATCTTTAGTTCTGTACAGTTCATGACATATAAAACTAAAGGAAACAGGAATAACTATGTATGCCCCATATGTACAATAAATCCTATTATACTTTGTTATCAATCGCACTTCACTTCCACATCAGTTCAATTGGGAAACATTACAAAAACTTTATAGATCCATTTTTGCTGCTTTGATTTAGAACAAATTTAAATTTATTTTTAATTAATTTGGAAACTGAGAATGGTGAGACTAAAAAGTCTTAGCAAAGCATAGAGGTAAAATGATATAATCCATAGATTGAGATTTTATAATTAATATGGTTCATCTGTAGACTATTTCTTATTAGAGTGAATTTTATGTAAAGAAATCCAGCAATCAAAACCAAGATGAGGCTGTATCATTCTATCTGGTCAACTCAGATACTGTAGTCTCTGTGTCCCCTTCAATCCTGAGCAGAGAGGTAAGTAAATCATGGCAGCAAATGGGAAAACAGGAATCCAGCAGGATCTCAATTTTCTGTGAAAATATTTCATCTTTTCACGTGCGCATACTGATAACCATCTTTGAGTCAGAAAGCCTCAAATGATTTAACCTTGCAGTGGAGTGAATGTTCTGTACTCAGCTAACCACCTCAAACTTCAGTGCTGAGCTCAGCAGAGCTCTATCAGCTGACAGCTACCCCGAAAGTTACCCAGTATTTAGCTGGACTAAGGTACTTGGCATTCAGGCTGGACTCAGTGATTCCCCAGCAAAGCATTACAAGACATTTCAAGCCACACAAGCCCAGACTGGACTGCAAAACCTGTTTGTACCAAGTGATAATTTATTTGAGCTAGCATGCACAGTAACTGCTTAAAAATGAAAGGTTTTAAATATGGGTGTGGGACTCAGTCCTATGTTTGTCACAGACTGAATCTGTCCAGCAAAGCACTAAAACTGAGAGAGCCTTAGCCAAATTCCAGCATCTACCAGCTACAGAAGTGTCAAAGTAGTGACAGACTGTGGCTAGAACTGACTGGTTAGCCTAAACCAAAACAAGTTGTGCTTGGCATGAGGCTAAAACCATCATCAGCTGAAATCCAGAGAAAATGAACAAAGATGACACCTTGTTTTCTAAAGCCAAGAAACGTATGAAATAGTAGAAAACAATCAAAGTTGACAGATCATAAAACATTAGAACAAAGTATTTTAGAATAACGTAATTTCACTTTAAACAAATCTGCAGAAGTAGGAAGCAGGTTTGCATATTCTCCTCAGGTTTGCATATTCTCCTCTCCTGTCCAAAAAACAACCTGAATTATTTTAATGACCTTGCTGTCATTTTGCTTTTAATGGAAACTTGTCTTAAGGCCTTCTGATAGACAGAATGTCTGTATTTCAATAATACCATCTCTAAGTATCACTAAATCTATTATTCCTAGACTAACAAAACCTCTTGCACATAGATCAGAAAATTCAAAAAGGTGTTCCTCTAAGGTTAATCAATTACTTTGGTCAAATCTAAGAATTTAGCCGAAGTTCAATAATAATGTCTACAATCTATGGAGGTGAACTCTCTGATTTCTTTACACTAAAAACCCATGTTGCCTTTTTATACAAAGATATTCAACCCTTTCTTCAAGCAGAATCATATACTACTTTTTTTAAAAAAGCTTAGCAGAAAAATGAGAAAAACTATAATTGTCTGCAGACTGTGACTATTTTAACTATTAACATGCCTCATTCAACTCTGTGCCTAAAGTATATAACTTAGCAAGGTTACCATGTATGTCTTTGGATAGACTAATAAATCCCTATGAATAAAACTACTGATTGTATTGTAGTGATTATTATTTGATAGTGTCTGGCCAATTTTTAACTAAAAAACCCATTTTGTGGCAGTCTCTGAGAAACTGGAGTTTATGTAAAGATGTGAACTATCATGGTGGTCAAAGTGATATGTATTAATTGAATTGACATGATGAGAGATGTGAATCTTGATTTTGTTACCAGTGTAATAGAGTATACAGATACACTCAAAATCTGCACTTTTTTCATTTTGGGTTCAGGTGGGGTTTTTTTAGTTTAAAAGATTTGTGTACTATGAGTTTCAAAACTTGAAATCATATTTTTAGGGTGATAGTATAATACATGAAGAAATACATTAAATGTCAGAATGAATAACAACGTCAAAAGAATCACAGACTTCTCAAAGAGTTTCATGTCAAAATTCTCACTGATGATAATTGCAGATTTTTGGCTGACCTCTCTGGCAATAAACAGCTGCAGAAAAACACCTACAAGGACATAATTCTAAATGTGATTGCATTTCCAAAAGCTTAAAGGTACAAGAAGAAAAGAGAGCACATAAAAGTCTGACTAAGTGCTGTCATCAATATAGTATTTCACAAAAGCTTTCTGAAAATGTTACTTTTAATAGCATCAGGTGTAAAGAGCAGTGTAATATGGCTTATAAATTACTGGAAGGGCTGTTGACACAGGTTAATAATAAATGACAGCATATGCAGTAGAAAGAGAGACAGTCACAGAGGAGTGCTTGCTAACTCCAGTTTTAGTCACCATTAAAGCTAATGATCTGTAGGCAGTGCATGCATCATGGTAAACTAGACCCATCAAACACAGAGTACAGGACCTACTGAGGTAAGTTATCTTCTACCTGCTTTATTACACAGGCAGAGCCATGTTAAATTAAACTGATGGTTTTATTAGCACTAGGCTGTATTGAGTCAGGTTTTAAGACAGCTCTCTCATTTCAGCTCTCTCATTTCAGAGAGGGATTCTTAATTCAGTGGTTGCAGAAAGATGCAAAATGCTCAGGTTAAGTACAAGACTTCTTATCTCTTTAATAAGCTCTGAAGGACCCCTCTCCTGAAAACCCTCTGAAAATTATGCCTATGAAGAAGAAATCAATCAATCTCCTAAATACAACACATAGGCATGGACTTGCAGACCGTGGGGGGAAGAGGGTTGTGATACCCGCTGGTCATGTCCCAGGTGTAGATGACAGAGATTAGGATGTGAGAACACACCAGATGTGCCACCAGATGAGGGTGTGGATGGCACCACCTTCAACACAACAGTTGAAGGTCAGCACAATTTGTAGCTAAACACAGAGATTATTCCATCATAGCAGGGATTTCTACTCCTCTGACTGCTCTGCAGTTTGAAATATTGCCAGGGACCTCAGCAGTCCCTGGAATGAAAGGGATGAGATTCTGGGCAGAGTTCAGAGAACACAAACATGGAAAGATCTTTATTAGGAAATACAAAAATAACTACGTATGTTGCACAGTGAATTCAAATCAGAGGTGTGATAACCTTACAAATACTGGGAGCTGTTAAGTGAAAGAGGGAAGGCATTTTAAGTGTGGTACAAAGAGGCACAGACAGAGCAAAAGAATGAAAATCCATTCAGATGCCCATCTGCTGTATCTGGGCAGCAAATACACAAATATAAACTGCTAGAGTGGGGCTACTAGACCAGAACTGCTATTGTGCTCAAGCAGCACAACACCCATACATGTTGATAGAAACTTGCTTTATTCACACTTGAGAAAGGGAAAGGCTGGATAGCCCATGGCTCATCCCGAGTACTAGCACAACAGAGGCAGTGGAATTTCATGTGTTCCTCGTGCTGCTTTAGGAAGACAGGGCTCTCCTGCTCTGAGTACAGCTGGGCCAAGTTGAATGGTTACCCTCTGCAGCTCACCACAGACAGCTCACCACTGCCTTCCTGTAAGATGTGACTGATCTTCACTCCAGTTGCTGGAACAACTGCTGCTTCTTAGGTCAGATCAGTTGAAAAAAAAAAAAAATCCCGCTTTAGAAGTGCTGGAGTTCATCTAGATCATTTTGACTGAACTATGCTAGGAAAAGACCTTAAAAGCAGCTAAACTGAACAGCTGAGAGAGTGGAAGGGGGTCCTGGGGGCAACCAGATCTGCAGTGCTCAGCTGCAACTAGAACAGGATGTGTAACCACACTGCTGTCCCCTGCTTTATGTCACAGAGGATGTTTCTGCTGGAGGAAAGCAATTCTTTCTTCGAGCCTGTGCAAGCCCTTTTGGCTGAGAAAGCATCACAGTTTCCAGTAATTGTGGTGGCCTGCCCACTGCCCACTAAGTTAGGACCACAAACTATCCAACACCTCAATTACTACCAGCAAATACGGAATGCTCCTTATTGTTACTAGTCTGCACAGGATTAAAAAAACCCTAAAAACAAAACCAAACAATCAGCCTCAAATAAGAAACTCTACCTGTTTATGATACCCTGCCTCATCCAGTATTTTACCTTAACCAAGTATGACATGAGGAAAACAAAAACAACCTCCCTGACCCCTCCATGTTCTCTAAGACTTATTTTTCTGGAGGTTTACTTGGCATGTAGCTTAAAAATGAGGTGTTGAACAGAAATGCTGAGTGAAGATGTCTGTCATGGACAAGCTTCTCTGAAACTGTTAGTATAAACCCAACCCTGACCAGAGTGACTTCTACTACAGCTACTGGCTTTGAGAGCTGTGACCTTTCAGTGATCCAGCTTTGTCCCTAATACACTGCAACATACTCAGAATGCTGTTAGGAGGATAAATGAGTTTAATGAGTAGTTCCATTCTGGGAGACTGCCCCTGCCAGTATATTCTGGGTTGTGTGGTTCATTTCTTAAAGTAAAATATTCCCTAGGGAAAAAAAAAAAAGACAATTGTTGGCTGCAGGGTGGATACAGAAAGGTGGTTTTCCTAAATAATAAATTAGGTCAGTCTTTAAATAAGTCATCTCCTTCTGCCTGGATAAATATTTACTCCTTCCAAACTAATATTAGGTTTATGTGTCTCCCAAAAACTTTGTTCTGTTCTGGTTTTCATTAGGAGTTCTGGAGTCGGCCACAACAGAAATCAACTAGATAGCTTCAGGGGATTAAAAAAAAAGGAACACCAAAATAACAAAAAAACCCACTTGGGCTTCTAGTTTTCAATAAAATCAGCCACTGTTCATTCAGGACACAGATAAGCTATTTCCCAAACAAAAATGACAACTGGATCAAATTAAACCTAAAATTCTCCAAATGGAACTTAAACACTGGAAGGCAGGAGTTTGCATTTTCAAAAACAGCTGATAAATTACTATCAATTGAATATTAGAGAGGCCTTATCCTTCCAAAGCCCAGTGCTCCAGAAAGCTGTTGCGTCAAAGACAGGGAGAGAAGCAATATTTTGAGGGTACAAGGCCCTGCTGTATACACATAGGGCCCAGGGGGTAGGGGGAGAAAGGAGGTCAGCAAAAAATTAGGGTTAGAGAGTCCAGAGAATAGGCATGAAACTATTAGAGAAGAACAACAGTGATTACCTAAGAATGAAAAATTCAAGAGAAGGCTATTTCACAGTACACTGTGAATCTTAAAGATGCTCGATGGCAGACAAATTGCCATTTTCACAAGTTGGATGCTTTTCTGGTTTACAACAATTTTTGTTTCAAATTGCTGTTCCCCCCTAATGATTTTAGTTCCTCATAAAATTGTAGAATGATTTGGGTTGGAAGGGACCTTAAAAATCACCTAGTTCCAAGCCCCCTGCCATGGGCAGGGATGCCATTCATTAGATCAGGTTGCTCAGGGCCCCATCCAACCTGGCCTTGAATGAACCTGGCCTTCATCCAGAATGAAGAACAACTTCAAGTTTTTTAGTGATCATTTTGTGTTCATCAGAAAGCTTCTGTTTTCGTTTTGAGCTTTTAAAATGATCTAAAAGTAAATCAAAGAAACCTTTCTTTTCCACTAACTATGTTTGGTTTTCTTGGGGAACAAAACAAAGCCAAGTGAGTTGCTCAATTACTCCCATCAGAGCAAATTTGAGAGGAAGAGAATGGGTGTTTAACCATGAGGGGGTAAATCCCTGGACAAGACCAAGTAAGCACAAAAATGTCCATGAAAAAACTCAGGCTGAAAAGAATGGGATTGCTGAGCACTGGAGGAGGGTAGAGGAGGGCATCCTTGTCACAGCAGTGGTCTGCACCAGCACCACAGGCACTTCAGGGCAGAGTGTGGTGTGCTCATGAAGGAGGTTATTTGACAGGCAGCAGGGTCAGGGTGTCATGAGCCAGTCCCACCTCAGCCACACAGTAACAGTTTCTGAAAATGAAGACCCTGACACTATAGCGAACCCCAGGCAGCCCTGGGCTTCTACTGGCAGGCAAGTTTGTGTCATCACTGAGCTCAGTAAGGCACTGACACCTATGTCTTTCCAGTGCCTCATTTTCCGGTGTGCTGAGCAACAGCAACTTTAAAATGCTCAGCTAAAAGAGAACTAGGAGCTTATCATCAGGCATTGCTGCAATTCACTGCTTCTCCCTCTAAAGAAGCAAGCCTAACAAAAACCTGAGGAATGTAAATTTGATCACTTACCCTTGAATTTTAGGACAAACAAGAGAATTTACTAATCTCTATATATTCTTCGCTGAAACTGGGAACTATAAGAGCAAATAGGCCTGGTATCAGTAAGCCTCACATGCAAGAAAAGCCAAGCAAGAGCAACCTAAGACAGGTTAAGTTCTTAGTGGTTTTATGAAAACAGTTTTGAATGTAGGTTTTCTTGTTCTGGACCAAGTACAAAGCTGTACTTGTTTATCCTTTCTGCTATAGAGTGTGTGCATAGCTGAAGCAGAACAATCAGCTTGAGGAAACATTCCTTTAAAAAAAAAAAAAAGGTCTAATTTTTTTATTATTCAAAAGAGGGGAGAAAAACAAACATGTAATTTCAGTGTACGCCCAA
This sequence comes from Pachycephala philippinensis, assembly GCA_013397055.1. NCBI lineage: Eukaryota > Metazoa > Chordata > Aves > Passeriformes > Pachycephala > Pachycephala philippinensis. The sequence goes on from VWZT01008129.1 coordinate 690,013, forward strand.
GAGCTTTTTTCCAAAAACACTTGTATTTGTTATTCGATCAGTAAGTATGCTTTGCTGGCCACATCAAAGCTCTTTAATTTATCTGTGATCAATCAGGGGTAAGCTTGTAAGAGAATTTTTTTTTTTTTCCATCAACTAAAAAGAGTAAGCAGGAAAAAAAATATCCTAGACATCAAACTAATCAAATTATACATGTTCTTGGTCTCTAGCAGCTCCTTAAAAGTGATTCTGGAGAACAAAGTGGTGTGCTTTAAAATTACTTACAATTAGAAATATTTGCCATTTATTTTCCTTTCAGGAAATTCCAGTGCTTAATCCCAAACTCACTGAAGTCACTGAGGTTTTCCACAGTGATTTCTGTGTGCTTTGGAGCAGATCTCTGCTGCATTCAGACTTCTGTCAAGCAAAAGTCTCTAACTAACCCCTACACTCCTCTGCCAAGATGGGTGGGAATGTCCTCAGAATATCTTGCACGATGTCTGACACTGCAAATTTCCCCGACATTAATAGACCATTGGCTATTAGGCAAAATACAGTAGTGAAAAACAGAATACTGTGCAAAGTAATGTTTAATCTATGGTCTTAAAATATGACAAATCGAATAATTAACTGTTTGCATTACTTCTGATGCTGACAATTTTACCATGTAAAAAGAGGAAACTAATCCTGCATCCATTAGAAATACTGGGACTTGTGCTATTTAGTCCAAGCAGGACACAACTCTAGGTTCTTTTGATACTACTCATAATTTGGGTTGTCAAGAATAGATTAACAGTTAAATGAAGAACTTTGCTTTGTAATCTGAATAGATAATATGCACCTATGTAGGAGGAAAATCTAACTACTCCTTGACTTTGTGAATAATGTTGATAATACCGAGCTTCTATACCACGGGTCAATTCAATTAGTTAAGAAAGGACAAGAAATGACCTGATCAAAATTTGTTAACAGCTACTCAGCACAAGGCTTTCTAAGGGAGGTGATGAGGCAAGGAAAGAACAAGGTTTACTAGTTAAGACCCAAATCTAAACAAAGTTCAGCCAGAAAACAATGTGCAAGTTTTTCATTGTATCATCAGGATGACTTCAAAAGGACTTGCATTCAGATGAAATCTTTAAGACAAAATTTTCCGCATCAAACAGCAAATGATGCAGAAATTTTTTTAAAAAGTTGCATCCTGTGTCTTGAAGAGAACATAATTATCAGACAACAATTATCTTGTCATCACTAACCGTAATCTGTTTTCCATGATGCACTGCCTTTATATTTTTTGGCTTTGATCAAAACATAGGTTTTTCTACCTGATGTGCCCATCAGTGCTAGCAACATGCTATGATCCAGCATGGAGGTCTTGAAACTACATGTAAATTACTTTATTTCTAGTGATAGACAGAAATAGGAAACTACTAATTTGTAGGAGAATGTCTTTCAAAATTCAGCTTCCTTACACCATTTTCCCCTCTTAATTAGGAAAGCAGTAGTGAAATTAGGCATTCGTTGATTGTGATTCTTAGAATTACTGGGATGCCTCTGAAATCTGAAAGGTTAAAGCAGCTTTCTTTCAAAACACCTGCTGTGTTATTACTGGAAATAGTGCTTTTCTACAGCAATTCGCACCCTAATCACTTCCCATCCAAGGAATGTCTGACTACCACTATTACTCCTCAAAAATTGTAATGAGATTGAAGCACAGTGTGAAAACAAAACTTTTACAGATATTTGGAACACTTCCATTTTCTGTTTACTTGTTTGTTTGGCTTTTTTTTTTCCCCAAGAGAAAGCAATTAAGTAGTCTCTGGAGGAAGGAGGTTTAACTCATCACCCTTACCTGTTGAATAAAGATCTCTCTATTTGAGGCATGCCACACAGCCCTCCTAAAGAAAATGTGCAAGTCAGCTTAGGTTGTATTTATAGAATAAACTTACAGCTTCTCACCCCAAAGAAACACCAAAACCCTCTTTTGTTCAACACTGCCCTATCTGAAAATAAACAATGGCATGACAGCAGTAGGTGTGATAACAGAATGACTGAGCACTGTTTTTTTTTTTCCCAGTAGAATGCACTAAATTAGATTCTATCCACTTGTTATATTTGCAATGTTCCAAAATTGCGCAAAAGGGTTCTGGGGCAGCAACTTAGCTGGCGTGAATCAAAATAGCTCAACTGGATAGGATCAAAAAAGACCATCTCATAGTCTGCAGTGTTCAGTCCCAAAACGGGAAGCAGTTGCAGTCCCAAACACAAGACAGCAGGAAATTTACCATTTTACTTTGCATAAGTGATAGCAGAGGTTTTTGTGATTTCTCTTGTTTTTTATGTGCAAGCATTTTTCTCGTAAAGTACAGATCCAGCACTTTAAGCCTACTGACAATAAGCTTGTTTTTATCTTTCACGGAACCTATACGTAATGCCTCCCGCATCTCCTCGGATTTGTAGATGCAGGTGGAAAATTACTGCTGGGTGCATTTCAGGAGATGTCCAAGAGCACACAGGCTGCCTGTCAGAGCTGGGAAAAGGAACAGATTCTAACATTGCTGAGTCCCAGCATTGGAGTACTTGTATACCTGAACTGTTATACCCCAAAGCCCTTCTATAGGCCTCAGAAGGTAGGACTCAGATATGCTCACAGCTTTTGAAAGCCTGTGTTTCTTCAGTGTTCCTTCAGTTTCTTCAGTGGCAGAGGTACATGGGCAGAAAGGCTCCATCTATGAGTAACATGAGGTTGACATTGGAGGGCTCCCTTGGCACCACGCTGATGCAGGCTGGGGATGGCCTGGGTCTGGACTCGCTGCTCAGTTTGCTAGCTTCAATCACACTTGATAGAAAAAATAAAGTCTCTCCAGTGAAAAACGAAGCCATGACAATTGCTAGAAAAACAGCAGGTGCACTAACAAAATTACAGGAGTTTAGACAAAATTGGGCCTATAATGGAGCGTGGGATTTGGTGCTAAAAGGCATCTTAGTGATACTTGCAGCTACTTGAGAAGCTTCAGAGAGAGCACATCCCAGCTTGTATAAAGCAATAGAACAGCACTAATTAGGTCTAAAACTTGCTAACATTTAGGTTAGAACTGGTAACAAAGTTTGATATTTACAACAAACTGGGCATGGGTCTGTTAGTACGATTCAATTTTCTAATCATCAGTATAAAGTTAAAATACTGTCCTGTTAAAACCACCTTTATGCACATTCACATCTACTCCCCTGGTGACACAAGGTTTTCATTCCACCTTATTCAAGCTCTCCAGATGTGAGGGAGCTCATCTGCCCTACTTACTTAGATGTCTCCATAGCAGATGGCAAGACGGGGGAGGACACCTTTGGTGGGTGATTCTTCTTAGCAGAAGATGGAGAGGACCAGCAGCTCTCTGGAGATGCCCATCTTTTTGCCCAGGATACTGTGCAGGATTACGAGTTTAGTGGGACTGGATGCCTAATACCCAAATGGCTAAAGACTTGCAAGATAAATCTCATGTTGATCTAAATGGTTTCAGAGAACACCAAGTAACTTCAACAGTATGAACGAAATTTGGCTGGTGGATACAGAGGCTAATTTATGCCTTAATCTCACCCTTTCTGAGAATCCCAGCTTTCCCTCTGAGCAGATATTCATGTACAAGTCCTTTATTTTGCTGCATATAATTAGAGAATGGTTTAGACTGGAAGGGATCTTCAAAGACCATCTAGTCCAACCTCTCAGCCATGGGCAGGGATGCCTTCAACTGAACCAGGTTGCTCAAAGCCCCATCCAACCTGACCTTGAACACTTCCAGGGATGGGGCATCCACAGCTTCTCTGGGCAACCCGTTCCAGTACTTCACCACCCTAAAAGAATCTCTTCTTAATGTCCAATCTAAATCTTTGAGTTTAAAACTGTTGCACAGTCCAATCGTAGGGAAGGTAAGCGAACAATGAATTCGGCTTAATGTTTCCCTACTTATCAGCACTTTCTTTGAACAACTTTTCCAAAACCACCCCCCTCATTTTCAGCCTGATGACATAAGTGATCCTCATGCCCAGGTGTTTGCAGAACTCCTCATTACCTGCAATTATAACCTGTAAGACTATTGGATGAGAAAGGTTTCTCACCTCCTGAAATGTTTTCAGAATAGACCTTCTAGAGACAGTTTCAGTATTACCCTTTTTGAAGTCTTTTTTTATTTGACCTTTGGAACAAATATTTCACAGGATTATTTGTAGCTAAGGAACATGATGGAGAACTTGAAATATTCTCTCTTTCTGCCTCTAATTTGTTACTGTACATACGATTTTATTCTGAATTGCACCTCTACTTCCAAAGTGTTCCATCTCTACCAGCTGGCAACTGTTATTGTACACTAACATTTCTTCAGCAAAGAGGCATTTCTGAAGTGGTTATTTCTGCACATGGCACCTCCAAATGTTTTGCTTTGTCTAAACTAAACGCCTACCTTTTTTTTCTGGGTGCCTGACAATGCCCTTTAAAAATCTTTTTTATTTCAGAGTTTCCCTGAGGATTGTGGGAGAAGTGCAATAACGATAATCCATTTACCACAGTAGTGTTGGGAGTCATTAGGCCCTTACAGATGGTAGATACAGATTTCTTTATAACTGAAACTGTAGTTTTCCCATAAGCTATTTGCTACTGCATTTGAAAAGGTGGTGAAATCAGATCACTAATAACTCAAAAATCCAAGAAAAAAAATTAAAATTAAACTTTTTCACATAAGATAGCTGATTTGAATATTGCATTAATGAGAAAACCAAAACACTGAACTCCCATTCAGTTTTACGGGGAATCAAATCACAACAAAGACCTCTTCTAAAAGTCCTGGCTCAAACTGCAAAAACTTTATTAAATAAATCATGGTTTTCCCATTTTGAGGACTATGACTTTGACACACAGAAATGGTTATGCAACTTGCTCAAGACCCTTTTGAAGACCTGCGTGGAGACCTGCTGACTCCCTGTAAGTGTCTTTAAGATTCAACACTGTCCTCTTTCCCAAAACGATTGCCAAATTCTTTCAGCAATTCAGCAAGACACTAGACCAAGCAAGAAAAGGAAAAAAGGGCAGGAGGAAACACATCTCTTGCACAAATGGGTTTCTTAAAAGGGTTGTGGATGAACAGGAAGGAAACAGTAAGCACATCTTCATTCACTGGTACCCTTGACTTGGGGGAAGGATATAGCTTGCCTTGGGACTGATTTTCTCATACAGGTGATGTTCCCATCTTGCTGCAAGGAGAGTTCATGTGCTTGTGAAGTGAAATTAGTCTGTCATGACACAGAAAAGTGTCCATCAAAAAAGAAATCAAGGGTTGGATGTAAATCAAAACCACAGAGCTCTAGTTTACTCCCAGGGCTCATTTCAAGACCCAGTTATAAAGCAGTAAGAATTAATTTTACTGATATTAGAGGCTGGAACCACATTTGTCTTTTCCTTATTTTTTAATTTATCTTAACATCGATCTTAAGTGGTCTTCTAATAATTAAATTTTGCATATTTTTCTTCAACTTCCAGAGCTGACCTCTACAGTACTAACTAAAAAGCCACTGGTTTTTCGACCTTGCAGACACAATGTTTTGTCCGCAGCAGCTGGGAAGAAGCACTCTGTTTGTGAAAACATGCAAGCAGAAAATAAACTCAAGAATGCTGATGCAAAAAATAACTTGTTTTGGCACGTTCAAGTATTTTGTGCATGTGTATCTGCAAGGTGTTGGTAGGAAAGCTAATTTCTACTTCATCCTAAATATTGTAGAATAACCAAAACAAAATACAAAACCCCCCAAATACCAGTGCTTGCCATGTGGTGGAAAAACAAAACAAAAAAACCTACTGGTAGCATAAAAATATTTACTTCCCAGCATCTAAAATTGTTATGGGCATTAGAGAGCATTTAGGAAAATGCCTCTTAAAAAACCACTGACGTGTTATTTTAATAACTTGAAACAGGAGACAGAGTCAGTGCTACTGATGCATGAAGTTTGGCTCTGTTCTTCCTTCTCTTAGCTTGGACTGCCTGTACCACCCTTGCAGACTGATCTCTTTGTTAACCACCAGCCCTCTCTTTGGCAAGAGAGTTCAAAGCACAGCTTCAGAAGTTAAGCACCTCTCCTGGAAATGTAAAACCAGGACCAAAAGTTTGAGCTGGCCAAAGCATAATCCCAGGACATGACAAAAATATTGATTTCCAATTTCTTAGCTGTTGTGTGTTGCCTATTTTCAGTACCATGAAAACACTGGTTATTTTGGCCATGAGTTTCAGGACTCTGAACACCTGCAGAAAAAGACCTACCTCTGCTATTTTATCATGGCTCCCCAAAAGCAGCTGTTTGCTGTCTATTGCTCAGAGGTTTCTTGATACAGCACAGCTATGCAATAAGACAGCTGTCCCAGCATACAAACTGCTAACTTGCTATGTGTGAAGCCACACTTTCTCGTGACAAGACAGCAAAACTGTCACCCTGGCCATTTTCTCTTGTACCTATCCTGTTGTAAAGCATCCAGCTGATATTTACAAAATGCCCTCTGCTTCCTTACAGAAAAACAGCTATGACTCCACTCATATTCATTTAAAGACTTATTAAACTCCCAATCACGTTTTTAATACTTTCTCAGTCCAAGGACTGTTGATTTGATGGTGCCATATACAGCTGTAAACATGGTAACCTCAGTATTTCTTCTTGATTAGTGTATGTAAACCAGGCTCAGAGAGTCTTCTGAGGTGCAAAATAATCTCGAAACTCGAGCTGGAGACTTTTGTACTGAGTGCTGTACAGCGAGCTTTCCTCTCCAAGCAGTGTGACTGTGACGAGGCGTTATGTGCCTCACGCTGGCTGTCAGTCCTTAGTGAGCAGCTCAGAGATGCTCATCAGAGTCATTCTGTGCAGGGCTGAGCCCACGCCAGCACAGTGCCCATACAGACCCTGCAGGGTGGAATGAATGTGCCTTTGAGTTCCTCACACGAATCACCAGGGATGGCCCTAACAACAGAGACAGATGCACACACACGTCAAGTATGAAAGCCAGTGATGTTTAAGGCCATGGGAGGTGATCCTGTAAATCACAATGAAGGTCTGACTTGCAAAAAGTGTCTTATTTCTGAAAGCCAGGTGAAAACTCATGGCTCAAATAGAGCTCTCCTGCAGACTTCTCGCAGGGTAAACATTATTCTGGAACATGAACTGCTGACGCTGCCGTGACACAAACAGGCTACTTTTTTTAAGCTTCGTAAAACTCCTAGGAATGTTGTGCTCCCTTCCTAAGAATTTACCAGCAGCTTTTTCACTTAAGTTCTCAATAAAAATGAATTCAGACGGCAGAAATATGATAGAAGGATAACAACTTTCAGTAGCATTTGCTTACATCTGCTTCACTTGAATATCTTAAACCTATATCCAGCTTGTTTCATTTGCTTTTCAACCCTGAATCATGAGTCTCCAGATAATTTGATCTGTGCTGATGTAGCAAATTGTACTTATTATCTATAGGTGTCTTAAAAAAAAAAAAGGAGTGTTTTGACAGGATTTTATTTCATACAATTTACTTTCTGATCCAAAGTTATTTACAAAACAGTGCTGCATTAACTGCCAGTAATGGGAATCACAGTTTACTATCCATTTGGTCACGGTTAAGCTGAAATAACACCCCCCCAAATTAAGCACAGTCATGTAATTTGTATATCCATTTACTGAACATTTTTTTCTTACTGGGTTTTATCAGTCTAAGGACAATAAATTAGAGGAGGCTGCAGGGCTGCCCCCACCAGCTGTGCCCCATCCACACACAGAAAGGTGTTAGTCATGTGAACTTGGCCGTGTTTGAGCTGACAAACCCTGCTAAGAGACAGGACAGTAGTAATGGCCCAAATTGCTTCCAGAGCAGCAAGCACCTCTGCATGGGGCTCTCAAGGTGTTGAGATACACCAGCTGGGACAGTCGTGATTCGTGCTGAATGTGTGCTGCATAAACACACCTTAAAACAGTTCTTAAAACTGAGAGTTTTAAGAAACCACCCTCATGTAACCATAGCAAGTCACACTTAAAAAAACCAAACAAACCTCTTTTTCTGGGTTTTGCCTCTTATTTGAGTTTGCATACCACCTTAGAGCTCCCATTAACTATGTACAGGTGTGTAGCACAACAATAAAGGTTACAGAAAATGCTGACTGAGAACCTCTGCTTCACAGACTGTATTTTCATATTGTCTATGCTCTCAGTGGAATGAACTGCTGTGGAATCTAACTGGAACTCATGAGTTACAAGAACAGTTCAGAAAGGAGTTAAGACATCGATGAGGATACATCCCAAAGAAGATTTGGGCATCTGGGATGTATGTTCAGTAACTGGAAAAGTAAGAACTGTGCTCCTAAATGTTCAGCAATCAGGTTTGCATCTAATTTGAATACTGCTCAACTAGCGGGGATGATAAATCACAGGTCTTAACCACTTCTGTCTCTACCTTTGGTTGTCTTTCTATACTTCCTACCAGTGGTAAAGAGTACGCCTTGTAGTTTTGTTGTTTAAAACTTCTTGGTAGGCTGCAGAAAGCACTGTCAACTCAGGCATGCTTTGTGTAAATGCAAATAGTGGTTAAAAAAACAAAACCAAAAAAAACCACCCCAAACTTGAAAACCTTTCTAGAAGTTGCCAGATAGGACAGCCAAAAGGAATGTTTTTATGACTAAGAGGCTGGATTCCATGCACAAAACAGCTATTTCTAGTGATAAAGCATAAAGGTTAAACAACTGAGGACAAGACTGCCAGATGTAAAATGGAAAGTTTCCAATTTAGGAGCAGCAGAGGAAGAACATGAATTAATATGGAAGGACCAAATTAGCATTATAAAAATCCTCCAAGCCAAACCAAATGCCATTGAAAATAAACTCAGGAACTCTCCCCCTCTTCTGCTCCGTGCATTCCAAGGAGGATTGAATTTAGAACAACCATAGGGAATTTTAGAGAACTCTTACACTTAAATGCAGAGCAAAGGCTTTAAAAGTTAGAGACTGTATGTGCTTCAAAAACACTATTAATCATGGTAGATTCTTCTTCAGTACTTCTATTTAAAAGGAAATAAATATTTTGGACAAAAGTTTTCACATTAGTTTTATCTTTAGTGAAATTGGTAAAGATCAGGCTGATTCTTCAACAGTTTTGAAACTGGGGTATTAAATGATAATTTCTACCTTTTTATTAACTGGAAGAAAAAAAAATACACACACACATAAAACCAACAAAATAAAAACCCCATTAACAACCAAACACTTTGCAAATACACAAAATCCACTGGTTGTTGGGTTTCCAACCTCGACTACATTTCAGTGCTAGCTTTGTTAGATCTACATACAGAGATACACTGTCAGTCTGGGGGTCCTATACTGCAATGTTCTTTGCAGATTGCTCTCACTGGTCTCACACACATTTTTGTGGCTTCAGCTGGCAGATCCAGTGGTATTCCAGATCCACAGTGGTATTCCTCAAATTTAAGATATATCATGGATTGTTCAGTCCATAAAATACTATTACAGACTTTTAAACTGGACTCATGGAACATGGGTGTAGCAGATTAAACATTAGCACTACTAGACTGCTGGTTGGCTCAGCTGTGGTACACCTTTTCTGTTGAGCCTGAATTTTAGAAAGCTCCCACAGGATCTGACAGCAAGAGGAGCTTCCACACACAGCCAGGATCCACAAAAAGCAGACATGCAGGGAACTGCACTGAAAATAAATGAGAGATACATGTAAGAAAAACCTGATAGGATTCAGTACATTTAAGCCTAAAAGGATCAGGAAGAGCAGAGGGTCAAATGCTGCAATTAGATGGACAGATTTTAGGACTCTGAAGATAGCAAACAGTGACATAACATCTTATGATGCTGCACCTCTTAAATAGCTACATGGTATATCTGCAAGAGCCTATGCTTCCATATGGATGGACACTAAAACTCCAGCATAGAAATTGGTAACCATGGGTAAATCAGTAGTACTCAAAGTTAGCAGAATAATTTCACCATTAATCCCTCTCATTCAACCCCTGATCACCTAGCAATACCACCTGCAGGTCTGAACATCTGAACCTACTGGGCAAAACCCAGGAGCCCTATCTTATATTTATGAGACACCTGACAGTGAAGCCCCACTTTCATTCTTGTAACATCCATGATTACGTCAAACACACAACTGCCCTCTGCATTTTAGAGACACAGCTTGCAAAGTGGTTTGTTGACCTAATATTTAGGTACATCCAGAAGAAAGAACAGAACAAAGAGAAGAAAGAACTAGGAACCTCCTACCTTATGTTTCAACACTCATCCCCAAAAGCTGCATCTTAAGTTAAAGAAAAAATAAGATCCCCAAAATACCAAGATTCCCTACATTATGAGGACAGTCTAGAAAACTCCACAGTAATGCATATGTAATCAGTCATTCAAAGAAGAAAATCATTTATTGACAACAACTGATCTCTTATATTGTTTCTCAACACTGCAGTAGATTATATAAATACATTTCACGAGTATGAACAGTAGATTAATAGCTATTGCTGAAAGCAGAACATGGCAGGAGATGAAAACAGTGGATACTAGGTTATCCCCTTCACCTGACAGGTGAATGTACTCATATCTGTGATTCTCAAATAATAGTTCTCAAATAAATCATTAAGTATACTGAGCAGGATAGGCTACTTACTCTGCTACAGTCAAAAAATCATATGGAGTGTTAATTGACAGGAAATAAAATCTATCCCCTCTAAGTTCACTAACGGGATTCACCCTACTGAACTTAGGTGTATAAGCAAGCCATCTAGTTCAGCTTCACCTGTATCATCACTGGAGAGAGGTAAGAACCTCTTGGTTCAAACTTAACTAAAGTCAGTGTCTCAAATAAGCGGGAAAGATTTCCCGTTCCTCCCCCAAAGCATCCAATGCTCTTCACCGATTTCAGCACAAGTGTAGATGATTTGGTCAGACTGGACATGTACCTTTTAGCTAAAAGACATGTGAAATAAATCTCACCTCATGTTCCAGAAAGAATATTACAAATTCCTATAGGAAATACCCTTCTCAGATCAGAGAGGACCTAATTAGCACTTAAGAGGGATTCCTGCAAGGGAGCTACAATCATTGATTCCCTACTGTTTACAGGGAAAGCAACTACTGGCATTTGCAGAAGAGTCACGATGCAAATCAGCGGCTCTTTTGAGAGATGAGTGCCCCAGTCCATGCTTCTCTGATAAAACTGGAACCTAGGAGAGTGAAGGAAGGAAGATCTACATGCTCTCAAACATGCAGATGAAGCCAGTATATGTCTTTATTCTGGAAAATGGTGTAAGATCAAGCCTTAGCTTCGCAGCTCTGCATTTATACAGCAGAGGGAAGTACAGAAAGGGGAAGCTGACAATGAGAACACAGGAATCCTAAAAATGGAAAAAAAAGAAAATACAGGAACCATCCAAACCTCCAAATATAAGTGTAGGCCCATGCAAAAATAATGCACAACTGCAGGATTAGACTTAGGTGGTTTATATTTGATTTCTTATAATTGACTTTTGCCCAAATAGATTACATCTTTCTAACGTAGGTAATGAACTTTCTGCATCTCTAAGGGTTAGGCTGCTAAATCTGCCTGCTAAAATTTGTTCACTGGCAAATTTTCTGAGGCATCTTATTCCATGTCTAGATATTGAGAACATACTGATGTATTGAGGTGACTGCTGTTCTGCACTTCCTGTGTTGGTGTCAATATTTTGGGAGACTTCACAACAACTTTGCCAAAGACTTGCTAGTGAACGCACAAAATCAGCTAACGTGGCCAAAACAGGCATATTCAGGTTGCTACTTCAAGGTGAACAGACAGGGGCTGAGGCTATAGGTACATGGCTGTGAGATCCAGAAAAAGCCCAGGAAGCGTAAGATAATATACAAAGATAAAAGACCCCTGCTTACAAAAGCTGTCACTTCATAGTGGACTTTCTCCTTTTATTCAAAAAGTCAAAACTAAAACCTCCATCGAAAATACAGAAATACCAAATATTCTGCAATAGTGTTCATACCCTCAGTGTTCATGTAGCAGCACAGATATATAAGAACTGAAGTCAGTTGCCAGTCAAGGAGTTAAACTCTTCCTTGAAGTAGGTCAGTATTTCCAGACAACCAGAACATAAAAACAAAACAAGTGACCTCCATGCCTGTTAAAACAAATCTCCAGCAGAGTCTGGGTTTATGAAATGACTGGGCATGATGCAAATGTTGGCCACTGAACTGAAGAGAGTGGCCTATTTGTCACTCTAGAGAAATTGTGGTCAGACAAGAATAAAACTGTAACAAAACAGCACTGGAGATGGAAGATGTTTCCCACCCTTTAAAACGCACACTTTGCCAGTTCAGGACTGTCCTTTAACCAACGTGGCCTGAAGGGTGTGGGCTGACTGTGGCAGAGATGTTCACCTGCAAACTGTTCTGAAACAGAATTAAAACATTGCTCCTGTTCGAGCAAAGAATGAGATGGTGGTTTGCCAGCTCCAAAGGGTTAGCAATCCCCAGCAGCCCACAGGACAGAACATCCCAATTAGTTGGGTGGCTAGCCTGATGCGGACAGGCTGTGTATCTGTATCCTTAAAGAGAAAAAAAAAAGAGAAAGATGTTCCTTTCAGCTCACATCTTACAGGCACTGTAAGCTCTTCCTTTGAAGCCCCCTCATTCCCACTTCCTGTACGCACAGCAAAGGTTAAACCAATTTACTCAGAAACATGCAAGTCATCTCCAACTAAATCTGAGGTTTGCTTTATCTAATTTTTCAGAATCAAAGATACATTTAGAAATGTACATTTTCACAGTTGATCTCAATATTAGGGCTATTCAAGCTCCTCCTCTGCACTTCTCCCCTGCACACCACCACGAGCATCTGCTTAGGAGAAGTGATAAGCCAGCATCTTTCACAAGTATGCATTGTGGCTGTATTTTGGGTGCAAGTCAACTTTTGTGCTTGATGTGCAACAGAGGAAGCTGCTGCTCATAACTACACAAATTTACCCATGAGAGGCAAGTGTCCTGGCTTTTAGCAGGCTCCTCACTTTATGCCATTCACTGAAATGCACTCTCCCTGGCCCAGTGCATGGAGAATCTGTCTTGCTTCCACATTCTGGTGAGACAAAGTGAAGCAGTGCTAGTGGGTACAAATCACATTTCTGCTGTGGATCTCTTCTGGGTACAAACATGACTGGCTGCTAGCACAGCTGCGTTAGTGATGACTCCCAAAGTGAGAACACTAAGGGTGAAGGTAAACCATGGAAACTGGTTCACCTCCACAACTATGTGAAGTGAAACAAATTGTTCTGCTTTTCATGAACTTAATTGCTTTCAATATATGCAATTACTAAAACCAAGCCTACACAGCATAAATCCTGCAGACTGGGTGTAATCCTGAAGCTGTGCATTTGGCTTCCCAGCTGCACTGACCTTACTGTGTCCATATGCAAAAGTACAACATTCCCAAAAGGCCTGGTGTTGCAGGGAAAGAGGAGAGACACCCCTTAGACTGCTCTTGCACAGTGTAGCTATCCTGCAAATTGGAAGCATGCCGGATTACACAGCAGGGAGATGTGGCACTTGGACTTCTCCTGGTGCTGTGTCAAGGTAAGCAACCTGCTGTCCATAAGGGTTGTCTAAGCCTGGAGGAGGTACCTGTAAAAGTCCTGCCCAGCGGCAGGGACCCTTCTTCTTTCTCTAATTATTACTTCTGGAGGACTGATCTGCTTGTGAGAGGAATGTCCTGGCTAAGTTATGCCATGCTAGCTAGTAAGCAGTTCCATAAACATTGATTTTTGCATGGCTGTCATGGGTTTCAATTCTGGTTTTCAGTTCTGCTGACTATGTGACCCATGGAAGGTGGAATCACAATATCAGACAGAGTTGAAAAGTACACACAATTATTTTCTCTTGTGTATTTTCTTTGGAAATGCACTCTGACAGAATCAAATAGAGCTGTTATTCTTTTGGCCACCTCTAACAATAATAATGGTCTCAAGTTAATCAAGACACAACAGCAAGTAGATCTGCACACAAGGTGGCCATCTATAATTCTGGGCTGTGGTCTGCTTAGCACAAGAGATCATGGTGTCTCTCTCAAGTGCGGCGTGTAACCCTAAAAATTGATTTGGGGACATCACCAAGTCTTTTAGTGGAGATTAACAGCATCTTCTTTGGCAGTCAGCCAGAGGCATGTGAAACAGCCTACAATGGCTTTCATGACATCCAATACAAATGAAAGAGCTTAGTAACAAGAGGCAAGCATTTTTCTTTTCCAACAGAGAAGCTCAGGCACTTAGAAAATTTAACCTGCACTGAATAGCAAATAAACTGCATACATACAGTTGGACAGAGAGATGGGTTCTCCTGTGCATTCCAGCTGGCTACATCTCAGAAGATTAGCACAGACATCCCCTGCTACTTGGATAAACTCTCCCTTGGAGAGGGATAAAACTTTACTTGGATAAAACTGCTCCCTATCAGTCTAACAGAGGAGCCTCTATTACATTGCTCACTGAGTTTACTCACTGCCATCCTGGCTCAAACCAAAGTGAAGGACAAAGACACAGTAAGATGAACAGAGATGCATCTTTCTGAAACTCAGGGAAGGAACACTGACTTCACCAATAGATTCAGATCTCTACTTCCTGCTTTCAGCTTTTAGTGCACCAAATTCACTCAGAGAGGAAACTGAGTAATCCCAGGTAGTTTCCTTTTGAATCACATCCAGTGACATTCGTGTTCTGGAAGGGAGACAAGCTTGTTTATTCTAGCAAGAAATGTCTTACCTGCCAGCACATTTTGGGACAAGAAGCTGCTCTTGACTACAGTAGTAGTGGGAGATATTCACAACCTAATCAAACTCTCTTCTCTCCTCCCCTTCAGTTTTGCAGAAAGAAATTAACATTTAATGTCAAACAGGCTGCTTTGATAGCTGTCTGAATGCCCCATTTAACATTTTCCACACCTCAGGGGTGACAAGCATCCGGTCACAAACTACAGTTTCTCATGGATTTTCTAAGTCACAGGTTGACACAAGAAGATATCACTCTCTGATCAGTACGCAGAGGCATTACACTCTTTAGCAATACTGTTCAATGGACACTGCAAGAGTTAGAGAGTAGATTTAAAAAGCAAAGCCCTTTGGTTTTGAATGTATGGCTCCTAGAAAAATGTTAGCAGAGATTATTTCACCAGCACAGCCCTGAGACAGTAACAAAATGTAATTCCCTGATGGACAAGCACCATTATTTGTCGTGATTGTAGTTATCGCTATTCATCTACTATTTACATGTCATGTAAGCATGCACCGTATTTTGTAACAGCACACTGAAATCAAAGCTTCTGCCCCAGTCACAAATTTAGTTCTATCAAATATTTAACAGCAGACATTTGCATGTGCGATCCACAACTCCAATGAGAGCCGTAAGCACTGGAGGACAGTAACTGCAAAGAAAAATGTCACCCTTCCATCCTCCCAAGTCCAAGATAGTAACATAGATTTCACTGTTAAGACTGCAAATTTGTAGTCTCCAGTCTTCAACCTCAATCCCTGGGCGACAGAAATGAGGAAGAGGAACAAAGAGAGGAGACTGAGGTGATCACAGGTTTGCAAAAACAATTTTCTGCAGGCTAGGCTCTAATGCCTTTGTAACCTCCCTCCATTTAAATCAACTAAGAGTTTTGGCTGTCATCCAGCATTCCTAGCTTAAGCACCTGTACAGAATTGAAATTCTAGGTGACCTGTGAAACTGTCCTCCTCCTAAAGTAAGTGCCTCATTTCCTCTGTATTGCCAAATGAGAGAGGTGCCCTAAAGGCCTCTGGAGATAGGCTCTATTAGCTCCTCTTGGCTAAGAAATCTTCCTCAAGACCCTGCCTGCTCTTACAGACAGACCTGCAAAGTCCATCACAGAGTAACACAAGTCTGCAATTCTCCTGTGTGTTTCACTCCTCGACATAAGCTGCCAATTCAAACTCAACAGCTTCTTTCAATTTATTCAAAGAATCAGGTCCTTTTCCCTTTCAATCTGACTCTAGAAAGCAATAATCTTCTGAGGTATTTTCCACTCTCTACAACATTCAGGATTTCTACATGAAAACTGTCTTCTTTTTGTCAAAACAAGCTGCATCTCTCTTCAACTTCTTACTTTAGGTTGCATCATCCTTCGCTGTTTTGTTGTCTCATAAGTGTTGCCAACTCTGAGCCACGGAGTCATTGATTCCGCAGTGGCTGTATGAGAATGGGTCATCTGAGTCCACTGGGCAGGCAGGAGGAAGAAGGCCAGCTGTCAAGCAGTCAGCATAGCAAGAGAACAATATTTTCCCCCAGATCAGTTCTTGACATGATCTGCCTGTGTGGGCTGTGCCAGAGCACCAGGCAGTGGACACTGCTGTGTTCGTGTAGAACCTCCTCCTGATGAGCTGCCCTAGGCTCTGCCTACTCCTGCATTCTCTCTGTCCTGCAGGTTTTGCATCACTAGATGCTGCTTTTATCTAACAGAGGACAAGTCCCTCAGCAGCCAGGAAAACATGTATGGATTATACACAAAAAGGATACATGACAGAATATACAGTATCCAACTTGAACCTTTACTTGGTCACTAAACAACACGAACCATGAGGCAGAGGGCTTTTCTCTACTACTAAAGCAAAAGTCCCTGTCTCCACTTGCTGACTGTTACAATTCAATGTTATTTTGCTGTAGTGTGTTTGAACACTGTAGTCTGTGTTTGAGGTGGCTCTAGCAGCTGTGAGGAAGGCTGGCAGGAAAGGGGGCCCATCACAGCACAGAATCCTGGAACTCAGGTACAACCCATCTTGCAGAAGGCCTCTTTCCAAGCTATGAAATACGGACCAGCAAGAGAAGAGTTACTGCTCCCTGACAGTCCTAGGGGAACACAGGACTGCAGCTATGTTCATTAACCTACAGCAGCATTTCTATCGAGGACAGCATTTGCATCAAAGTCTGCCCCGACTACAAGGAAGTGGCAAGTAGGGGGAGGGAGAGACAGAGACAGCCTGGTTTGCTCAGAAGGTAGTAAAACTGATAAGGGATCAGCATTAAATCGATGTGAGGAGAAAGCTGTCATTTATTACTTCCTTATGTGACATGCTTCAACATGTTTCCAGAAACAAAGAGACTAAGGAAACAAAGTAAAAGTCAGGATCAATCCCTTGTGTTTCTCCTGGCATGATACCTTTCTAAGAAAACAGCTTTTCTGAACTCACGCCCAGCAACTTCAATGACCTTGATACAAATCTCTCAATCTTGGTACCCCGTCACTTGAGTTAGCAAGAATCTTAGCTCTTATCTGCAAAAGTAGCAAGTTTCTAGTCCCATCTCGCTCACTGGAGCTGGAGGGTGTTTAAAAAGGTGACTTGGTGAAGTTTAAAGAAAGCTACAAAAGAAGAAAAAGTGGGCAGATTAAAAACATGTGAGCAAATTACTTTAACCACATGTTTTGATTTTATTTTTTAATTGTGGGAGGGAAGCTTTCCCTAGGGAGTGCTGGAAGAAGAAAATAGGTGAGCTGCTGCTGCGGACCAGGCTTCTGTGGTGGGCTGTAAGCACACGCCATTCAGCTCTGCATCCAGCCAGAAAGCTGTGCCTGAATAGGTGACAGACCTCTCACACTTCCTTGTTTCCCGCTCCACAGGGATTTGGCCGACATGTGCCTTTGATGCCAATGCAAAGGAAAACCACTCCCAAATTAATCTGTGTAAGTGTCACTCAGCAGCAATCTAAACTCTGCAGTAAAAGGACCAATTCTGACTTACTCTGCAATAGCACAAGCATTACAAAGGGCAGTGCACTTAGCTGGGACTCACAAAAGACCACAAGTGATATTAACACCAAAGGTACACCTTTTCTCATAGTCCTGTATATTTTTTTGGCAGCGGACAGGGATATGGAAAACTGCTGGGGGAAAAACATTCCAGAATTAATATCCCAGTACTGGTATTTGTTAATATTCTGAACATCTTCTGCAACAGGTGCTTACTGCTTTTCAACCTAGGAGACACAAGAGCTTATTTCTAAACTGATTTTGTTTGGAAAAGGTTAGATTAACCATCCTTATTGGCGCTATTTTACTTTCTGCGTGAATAGCCCCTTACAAGACCTCCTGCGATCCATCCTCCTCAACACCAGAAGTGTTCAGAGTTAAGGACAACTACAGGCAAGCAAGGCACTAGGCACAGGCATAGGTTAGCAGTAACTATGTGTGTGATTTGACTGGGTTGGTTTTGGTTTAGTTTACAGAAATAAGGCCATTTTACTTGTGTTTTCATGCATGCATTTCTACTGGTGGAGGAATATCCCTGGGTGAGATTTCTTATATGATACTGGTTTGTGAAATAACAAGCTGAGTCTGCTGATGTTGGAAATGCAGCCTTTTCCGAGTACTTTTTCAGTGTATTTTTTTTTTCACATGCCTTTCTTGCAATAGGAGAGTTGCTCTCTGTCTCGTGCTTACGTCAGCCCAGAAGACCCTCCCAGACAGTCTGTGGAATCAGAGTGTAAGCTTCTTGGCACGTGTTTCATTTCTGTTAGACTTAGAAGCATCAGAAATGAAACTAAAATCTGCTTTCTCAGAAAATATATTCTTCTCTCATTCCCCAGGAAACCTTAGCTTTAGACTACTAAGGGATGACTGGCACTTGGAGAAAAGCAAAACAAAAATTTTGTAAGGCTGGCTTCTAAGCACATAAATGTCGATGCAAAAGTCATTTCAGTCTGATTTACAAATACCAAGGCAGTGCTCTAAATGTATTGCCCACATCATTAGAAAAACTAATTCTGAGAGACGTGAAGGACCTAATGCTCCATCACAAGCACGGTGAAATAGCAAAGTCACAAGGAATGATGACATTTGAGATGATAAATAAAAACATTCGCTCGAAAGTAAACACTCAATGGAAAGACTAGCTCATTCTTTAGAAAGGCAAAGTTTGGATTTGCTAATTTCACATGTCATGAAACCTCACAGACCTAATTGAAATTCAGAAGCCTCTGGCCTCTATCTTTCCTTCACTCATTGAAGATTGCGTGAGTTCTCATATTACTATAATGAAATTAATGCCTGAAACTATACACGAGTGTAATTTACTGCTGACACTGGAAGTGTTTGCATAAAGTGATTTACTGTGGGACCCCACCGGTCAGAGCAGATTCACTTTCTCTTGTAGGTACAGGACTATATGAACTCCCGCAGTTCTGAGTTAAGAGTTGGGAGACACCAGTTCCACAGGCAACTGGAAGTTTCTTTGCACTTGAAGTGGAAACGAAAGCCCTCCACAATGGACCTGCTCACTGCCCTGCGTCCTCGCCTCCGCTCGCCCGAGTCCTGGTGCCCGGCGGGACCCCAGCGCTGGCCGCCACCACGGCGCTGCCGTCCCCGCACTCACCCGCCCTGCCTCACCTGCTGTACACCAGGCACTCCATGTGGTTGATCTCCTCGTCGGAGCGGTAGCGGCTGTAATCCTCCCAGAGGTCCTTGATGGCGGTGACGGCCAAGATGAAGAGCACGGGGGCCAAGGCCAGCTCCGGCTGGAAGGCATTGACGGCTGGCACGAAGTTGAGGAGGGCGATGAACACAAAGTACACGTTGGCCAGGCGGTGGAACTGCTCGAAGAGGTTCTTGGGCAGGAAGGACAGTGCCGTGTACTTGGTGGTCTTGAGGCGGTTGCAGGCCAGGACCGTCCTCTTGGACTTCTCCGGCTCGGCCTCAGGTAACAGCAGGCTGGAGCGCACCAGCCGCGTCTTACTCTCCTTCTTCTTCCTCCGCCTCCTCTTCCTCTGCCTCTCCTTCCCCTCCGGCAGCACCTGGGGCGCTCCCTCTCCTCCTGCCGTGCCCTGGGACATCGCTGCCGCCCCGGTGTGCTCGCCCGGGCAGCGCGGGCAGCTCCCACGGCCAAGCACGGCCCTAAGTTATCATCGTCCGCCGCCCGCCACGGCTCTCCTTTCCTCTTCCCCTCCGGGGGCGGGCGGGGGGAGGAGGGCTCTCTCGAACCGCTCCTAGCCGCTCTGCCGGGACCTCTCTCGCTTTCTCCTCCTCCTCCTGGCCCGGGGAGGAGACGTGGGCAGGCGGGGAGCCGAGCCGTCCTCCCGCGGGCCTCTCCCCGTCCCGGGCGCGGGGGATGCGGGGGCCGGCGTGGCGCGGGCAGGGCCGGGGGAGCGGGACACGGGAGCGGCTCTTCCGCGCACAGCCTGCCCCTAGCGCCGTCCCGGCCGTGCCGGCGTACCGACCCGGCAGGACACTTATCGGCGGCTTTTGACTTTTAGTTACGTGTGGGAAGAAGAAAGAAGTTCGAGTGAGGAAAGAGAAAATTCCCACTGAAGCGTCGGCGCTGCGCTTTATCCACGGTGCCCCAGCAGCAGCTGGTGGGAGTTTTTACCAGCTGACTCACGGCGAAACACTCCACTTTCTGCCTGAATCCGTGTGCCACGTGTACCCATCGCTGTGCGTAGCCTGGGACATAGAGGACAACATCTCCCGTCCCGGCTCCTCACGTCCGTCTGGTACGCCAGCCCTGTTGGTGGCGGCCGTGGTACTTGGGACAACCCCAAAGGTGGCAACAAAAGAAATGAGGTTTCCGATGGAAAGCATTAGGCACTACTACCCCCACACATGCCCTGGCAGTGGTGTGCTGTATCGCACGTTCGCCTCTGTGGATTTTTCTATTCCCTTGTGGTCGGGTAGGTCTTTCCAGCAAGGATTGGAAAATGTCAATCTCTTGCTCCGAGGTTTATGCTCTGCACTTTCTGGAGAAAGATACAGTTACAGGTCATGACGGATAGACAAATATGGAAGAGAAGATAATCTAGATTGAAAGATTTAGTCTAAAATCACAAGTAAATAACTGTAGTAAGTAAGTGCAGAGATTTAAAGAACAAATAATAAGACAGTAATTAAATTATTGTTACTGAATGTGACATGAGTCTTTACAGTATCACTTTAGGATGGGATTTAAGAGCAGACCCTTTGGATATTGGTTTCCTCAGGCAGCATGAAAGGCTGCCACAGGTCACTCCAGTCTGTGTCTTAACTGTAGCACAGATGCATTTTATGGTGGGACCCTTGGTCCTGATCCTGTGATATCCCAAGGTGGGATCATATTGAGTACAAAAGCAAGCCCTTCATACCTGTCAGCATGTTTCTTGTTGTCATAGAAAATAAACATAAAGTATAAACATCTAGTCTTGATACGAGGTCAGGACAGGATGGGGGCATCTTCTGGGGAAAGTACCTAGTCCCACAACTCAGATGCTGCCATGACAAATTCTGTGAAGACTAAGAAGTGAAAGCCATTACCTGAGCTTCACAGCCTGTATGTGGTGCTGTGTTTTCATCCTTCCTTCTCCCATTTGCAGTATGTTTGTAACTGCTCTTTAAACTGTCCAGTTAATTATGAACCCTTTTCAGGCCCTCAGGTACTAGGTGAGTGCTAGTTCAGCACATGACCTGATACTGGTACTACGTGAAGCCACAAACCCTTTATCAATCCTGCTGTCAACTCTTCTCATGCTCTTTCAAACTTAGCAAGGATTTCCTGGGTTTCTCAGCTCTTGGAATATGGAAACAACAAGGTTTTACTTAGAGCAAGGGGAAAAGGGAAAATTGGCCTTTTTTTTTTCTTGAAAAGTGTGCTCCTTTGTTGATAAGGGAAAAAGTACAAAATGTTAAGAGAAAAAATAAAAGAAAAATTTTAAAAGCCCTCCCAGTTTCAATTTTCTGTGTTGGTATTTTTTGTTTTGTTTTGTTTGTTTGTTTGCTTACACTTGGGGTTAACAAAGGGTAAGCTGGAATGAACAAATATCCTTTTCCTGTGCTTTGGGAATGCTGAAATGGCATGAGGCGGACATTTTATCATTGTGCAATATTCCCATAAACTGAGCTTCACCCATCCAAGGGCCCCTTGCAAGTGGCGGTGGATACTCCAAAAAGTGAATTGCTGGACTTTCTGCCACTGGCCTGCCAGCCTCTGCAACCCACTGTTTTGTGGGCCTCTGGTTTACCCCTGGCCTCCAGGAGCTGAAGCACTGTTCAGGCTTCATCTTTCCTCTAGACGGCCCTCCAAGCTGTTTACACAGTGGTTGGTGATCAGAGGAGAAGCAACAGTAATCTTTGTTCCTTGCTCTTGTCAAGGCACATCACCTCGTAGAATAAACTGTTCATATCTTTATCGATGCCTGATGACTCACAAATGGCTTGAGTATAGCACATCTGAGTGGAAAGATGGTGCACAGACCGATGTTGTAGAGTAGTGAGAGCTGCGCTGGGAGGGGAAGTAAGCCAGTTGCTCAGTCAATGAGTCCACCACTTAAAAATGGTGTGTAAATCATCAAGAAATGGTGTGTAGATCAGGATTAGCACTGCATATTCGGCAAACAGTAATTGAAAGTAAATCAAGGATTAGATATGGAGTAACATTAAATTTTCAAACACAGTGCTCAAGGCAAGGTAAGAAAAGACAATTCTCACACTACCCCTCAGCTACTTGTTTAAGGAAAACACCTGTGCAAGTTTGGAGAGCCTAAGCTGGGATGAATTGTGCTTACACCTAGTGGTATTGGCCAAACCTGTGATACCAGATATCCCAAAATTGTTGGTTACAATCCCACAATTATAAGAAATGGTCTATAAGTCAGCGGGCTATACTTTAAAGCCTGTTTTACTTGCATAGTTTTGGAGTGCTCAGGATTCACATTAACAAGATTTCTTCTGCAACAGAGTAATGGGAGAGAAACTTGAAGATATTGAACAGAAGCTGGAAGTTTTTATGTAATTCCCATAAGCTGAGTTTTACAAACAGATATAGCAGCAGAAAGATAACAAATAGTTGGGTGGGAGCCTCTGAAGAATTCTGCATTTGTTTGCTAAATTTTTTTATTTAAAAGCAGTTTAAAGCCTTTGTATTTGAGTATGTATTGGCAGAGTTAAGTGCCACCCTTGGAAAATTTCTCTATAAAAAAAAGTAGAAAGTATGCCACACCCCAGTGGTCAAGAGCTGAAAAGATCTTCTCATATCATTGACCGGGACTTTCTCTGTTGCTAGTAAACTGCTTTTTAACTAATACAGGCAAGCTAAAGTATTGCAAGGCAGTGGCATGAGGAAAGGATGAGGCACCCTCTGCTTTCTGTGCAGTCACACGAGGAATCCAGCATTCTGAATATTTATACTAAAACCTGATGAAATGAAACGTATCATGTAATCCATGATAAATAAAAACAAGAGCTAACCTTATTTTAAAAAGCCTGTAAAATCTAGTGTTTGTCAGGCTTTTCTAGCCAAAAATTTTGTCAATGTAGACACTCCCAAGAATTTAGTCCTTCCTTTCCATTTATAAATAAAACTGTGCACAAAGGGTTTGAGAAAGCATGAATATTTGTATCTAAACTCATATCTGACCTCTTCCTGCCCACACAGTCCAAGTATGCGAGGTTGGAAATAAGAGGCAGGCAGGCAGAAAATTCAGCTTTCAACTGGTACGAAATACACATGCACAAGTCTGGTTCCAGCTTTTGAATACAAAAAGGCAAGTATGTTGCTTTTATTGTCAACTGCAGTACACCTGCATCTCCTTTTTGTGGAGTCTTCTGGAGGAAAGGACGTGAAAGGAAATTGGCTTTAAATCACTCTGTATGATGCATGGATCCTACAAAGTATCACCCACAAGAAACAGAAGTGAACTGTTTTGAAATGCCTGAGGAGCCAAGAGCCAAAGACTAGATTTACCGGATAATCTGAACTAAAATGTGGTCTCTATTATTTTTCAGGGTCATTGGAGCAAAGCGCGAAAACCAGGTGATGTCTGAGGATTGCTCTGTGTTCCAATTGCTCCCTGCCACCCATTGATGTCTCTTTCCTGTCCAGACCTCTTCCTTTGTTATCACATGGCTGCTTCTGACCATCTTTCATCTCACTGCATTTTGCTGGGTATCTGCTGATTTCTCCTGCCATTAACCTGAATCCAGCCTCTGATGCCGAATATCTCTTGAATTTCAAACTCTCTCCAGAGCCTTTCCCAGTGCCTGACTCTTTTCTTCAACTGTGCACGTTTTCTTCAGATCAAATACTAAAATTGAAAAAGGAGAGATGTTGTAAGCATCACTTTTGCTGATAATATACCTAGTGAGCTCTTTGATAGCCTGGGCCACTGAAAGCTGAGCCTTAAGATATGACACTGCCTTTAAGGCTAGAAGGATTTTCTGGCCCAAGATACTGTATTAACTTGGCCTTTTAGATGCCACACATGCTACAGCTTGAAATCGTTACTGAATTGTTATGTGAACAGGCTGGTTGCTTAGAGATCAGATAACCAGTTTTATTCCTCTTTTCAGAGTCATCACTCCTGGTTGTTTGAAGTATTTTCTATAGCTTGGTGTTTTGTCAGTATGCGAGGATCATAACATCAAGGAAAAAATGCGTTTACCCTGATGGTTACGTGGAACAGTTTGAATTTGGCATCCACCTGAATTCTAACGATGAAAAACCACCCTAGACACAGAGAAAAGATCCCAAATACATTACTGATATAATAATTCCTGCTTTGACTTGTCATGGTTTTTGAAAGCTTGGAGCTATCATTATTCCATTTCAACAATTATCTTCTTCCTATCATAAGAAAGTGAAGCAAATCTAATTTTAACATAGTCTATTTACTAGGCCACTTTTGCAATATTTATATGATCCTAAAATAAAGATTTCCCATGTTGTATATTGCCAGAAACATCTGTCAAATTACTCATGATTCTCCTTTGTTCCAGCGGACTTATTTTAATATTAACATGCTTAATATTATGGAACCATCCAGAGGCCTGAGTTGGAATCTAGGACTTTAAGAACTATAAAAATAACTGCAAAGACATGGTACCACACATCAGACAAAATCTGTTCTGCCCTTTGCAGATGAGATGTATCCCATCTGGCTTCCTGTAAAGGGGACAGGCATACATGTATTGAACAAGCAAGAAAGAAGGCAAGAGGCTTTCAGTGTGAACAGCCTGCTGAAAATGCCAGAATTTGATGAGGCAAGACAGCAGCCAAAATGGCATTATTCCTCATTTCCTTCCAGTCTGCAGGAGATACGTAGATACATGAGGACATGCACATGCATATACAGAAGCATATACAGATATATATATGTGTGTGTGTGTGTGTGTGTGTGTGTGTGTGTGTGTGTGTATGTACACACCACAAGCAGTCTCATAGAATCATAGAATGGCTTGGGTTGGAACAGACCTTAAAGATCATCTACTTCTAATCTCACCGTCGTGGGCAGGGGTGCCACCCACTAGAACAGGTTGCTCAGGGCTCCATCCAAATTGGTCTTGGGCATCCTGCCAGGGATGGGGCATCCACAGCTTCTCTGGGCAACCTGTCCCAGCACCTTTGAGTAAAGAATTTCTTCCTAGTACCTAATTTCTTGTCTTTTAGTTTAAAACCATTACCCCATGTTCTTTCGATACCTGCCCATGTAAAAAGTTCCTGTCCCTCTTTTTTATAAGCCCCCTTTAAGTACAGGAAGAATCCAATGAGGTCTTTCCAGAGCATTCTTTTCTCCAGAATGAACAACCCCAACTATCTCATCCTGACTTTTTAGAAGAGGTGCTCCAGCCCTCTGATCATCTTCATGCCCCTCCTCTGGTCCAGTTCAAACAGGTCCATGTCTTTCTTGTGCTGAGGACTCACTCCAGAGCTGGACAGTCCTCCAGGTGGGGTCTCACAAGAGTGGAGTAGAGCGGCAGAATCACCTCCCTTGACCTGCTGGCTACCACTCCTTTGGTTCAGCCCAGACTGTGGTTGACTTTCTGGGCTGCAGGTGCATATTGACAGGTCGTGTCCAGTTTTTCCTCCACCAGAACCCCCAAGTCATTCTCTGCAGGGCTGCTTTCAATAAGTTCTCCCAGTCTGTACCCATCTCTGGTATTGCTGTCACTCTGATGCAGCACCTTTCACTTAGCCTTGTTGAACCTCATGTGGTTCTTGTGTGCCCACATCTCAAGGTTTTCTAGGTCCCTCAGGATGGCATCTCTTCCTTCAATTGTGTAAACTGCACCTCTCAGCTTCATGTCACCTTGGTGACTCAATCTTACTATCCATGTAATTGATGAAGATACTGAAGAACACTGGTCCCAAGAGAGAGCCCTAGGGGACACCACTCATCACAGACCTCCACCTGGACACAGAGACATTGACCACAACTCTGTCTACCTCCAGAGAAATCCCACTCCTTCATTTCTCAACAGGCAGAAAGGGGAGATTTGTGTCCCAAGGTGAGCAGGAGCCATGTGAGAAAGAGGCGTCTTCAGTGTTGCAGCACCAAGGGAAATCGATCTTGTGCAGGGCCTGAGCAGCCCTGCTGGAGCTTTCAGTGCAATGCTAAGACATTATTGAGGAGCAGCTTCTACCTTTTGGAAGCGAGAGCAATGCTACCTAGCAAGCCTCTCACACACTGAATGCATTTCACTGAAGTGTTTTTCCCATCTACCATGCCCCAAGGGCACCTGCATCTCACATCCTGCCAGGTACATGTTGCAGGATGTGCTCCCCCACACCTAGCTGTTCAGCCTGATGAGGGATTCATAGAGGCTGTGTCTATGTCTGGCGTGTAAGGGACTGGAGTGGCAAGGAGGCTACAACACTGTGGAATACACACCTTTGATTGGTGTCTTGTGTGGAAAGAAGCCAGTTCAGAGAGTAGAGGGCTGCCTTGTCCTTTCCTCCACCACCTGAACAGCCATGTCCATTCTATGACCCTGTTTGCATGCAGACCCCTGGCAAATGAGCCAGCTGACCTCCTGTTAAGCCTCAGGAACTGCAGATTTGGAAATTGGTACTACTGTATAATAAACTAGATAAAAAACTAGTCAAGGTATAGGACAAGTGTAAATGAAAGACACAAAGCATTCAGGTAGCTGTAGTTAACTTATAGGCATGGTACTAGTGAAAAATACCACTTTGCAAATGCTTAATAACTAGTAGTATTTGAGATGTAAGGAATAGCCATACGGAGCCATTGATCGGCATTTAGAGCTTTCGGATCTGGAAATTTCCTCTAGTAATCTCAAATAACTGAAAAAAGTCTGCCACAGTTGGTGGAGAAAAACTGTCACTTCTAGGACGCCAAGAACATCCCAAAATGTGTCAGTAGGTAAATGGATCAGTGAAGCCCATGCTCAAAAAAGCACATAATTTTCCACTGACTGTAGAAGTCGTATGTGATTAGTGCAGAGGAAGGTGTTTCCTTGGTGGTATCCAAAGCTAGACAAAGTAAACTTGCCCCTTAATGTCTTGCCCAAGCCAGCCCACAGCAGAACAAGCACGCTCCACTGTAAAAGACAAGGTTGAACTGGATGGGGCATTCACAGTACAAGATGCATGCAGGAGAAACCCCAGACATTTAAAATCCTGTGGCCATTCAGCTGTGCCTCACACACCAGCCAAAAGTTTTAATACACGGTGGCAAGTTGTCATCTTATGCAGTGGGAGATCAGAGACAGCTCTTTATCTACTTAACCTCCCGACTCCAGAAATATTTTTTTTCATATACAAAGCATTTACTGGGGGAAAATCATAAGCATTGCTTCAGCCCATTAGCTAACATACTCATACACAGGGACATTGCAGAAGAGGAAATGCAGGAAAACCTATGTAATTAACTGCAGGAGTAAAAGCAGACAGATGCTATTTATAGAAACTGCAGTTTGTGAGGAAACGAAAGTTAATATCCTTACTGCGGCGCTGCCAACTCTTGCTATTTCGTGGTGAGTCTCACAGTATTTGTTGCTGTTCTTAAAACTGAATATCCTTGCATAATGGGATCTTGCAACAATCTCAGCTTGCTAAGGCATAAAAACATGGTTGGAAAAATCTTGAAGGTAGGATCCCCAGAAGCAGAAAATAAAGAGGAGAATATAAAAAGATTTAAGTTAATGCTTTTGGAAACACTGTGATTCTTAAAGCAATTCTATGATTTTTAAAAAATCCTGGTAATTTTTAACATCAAGCACTTGGAAGTGATTCTATTTGTACAGGAGCTGCTGTGGGATTTCCTGTATGCATGGAGTCAAAACACATTTCACATCTCTCTAAAAAGAAAATACTGTCTCAGGATATTGTTCCTGAATGCCTAGGGTGTTCCTCTATGTCTAGGGTGGTTTTTAATCCTTAGCATTCAGGTGGATGTAAATTTCAAACTGTTCCATGTAACCATCAGGGTAAACGCATTTTTTGGTTGATGTTATGATTCTCGCATACTGACAAAACCCCAAGCCATAGAAAATACTTCAAACATAACCAGGGCTGATGACTCTGAGAAGAGGAATAAAACTGGTTATCTGATCTCTAAGCAACCAGCCTGTTCACATAACAATTCAATAACGATTTCAAGCTGTAGCATGTGTGGCATCTAAAAGGCCAAGTTAACACAGTATGTTGGGCCAGAAAATCCTTCTAGCCTTAAAGGCAGTGTCATATCTTAAGGCTCAGCTTTCAGTGGCCCAGGCTATCAAAGAGCTCACTAGGTATATTATCAGCAAAAGTGATGCTTACAACATCTCTCCTTTTTCAATTTTAGTGTTTAATCTGAAGAAAACGTGCACAAATTGGGTGTCTCTTCAAATTAAGACGTATTTAATGACTCATCATGCTTATATTTTGCTATATCTAGATTTCCTAAAAACTTTCCCAAAAAAGCTAATTAAAGATGCTTGAATGAGTTTTTACAAGAATTTGAGGAGAGCTAGCTGTGCCTTCACTGGAGAATTAACAAATGGAAGCTGGGGCTCTTCTGTTATTTGGTTGTTGGTCAGGATTGCTTGAAGAGAAAGTTGTGCAAGCCAATATTTTCTTGCTGGCTAGTCACTACAGTCAGATTTGCCTCTGGATTTTGTGATTCTGCACGGCAAAACAAGACTTCCATTCAGCTCAGATGCCGGGTATGCAGAGAAAAGAAGTGGCTGCAGGCTCTTACTCCTTCTGGGAAGGCGAGTGCTGCTTTCAGCCTACTGCAGGTCTAGGGCAGCACTGATTGATTGTCTCTTGCCTAGAGCTGACTCAGAATGGCCAGGCTTAGTGCAAAATGGTGTAAATGGGCTGTAAACAACGAGATTTGAAAAGAAAAGGAAG
The DNA here is from genome assembly GCA_013397055.1 of Pachycephala philippinensis. NCBI lineage: Eukaryota > Metazoa > Chordata > Aves > Passeriformes > Pachycephala > Pachycephala philippinensis. The sequence goes on from VWZT01008129.1 coordinate 719,158, forward strand.
AAAAAACTTCAACAGCAGGAGAGTGAAAGGGTGACTTTCCCGCCTTTGGGGAACTCATCTGTAAGTAGAACTGATTGGAAAAAAATCTGGTTCATTGAGCCTGACTGCTTTGTTGGAAATCTAGTAGCCTGGAGAGCTTTTGCTGAAATTAAGGCAGCATTTTCAGTGGTACCTGCTGGGTTTGTCAGGAGTCTTGTGATACTGCTTATGGGGGGGTTTGCCCAGTGTGTTTTTCCACTTGCCCCGGCGGCAAGGGATGCCCTAATGTATGGGATCCCTGACTCTGCAGCATTCATCCTGATAGCTGGGGCCCTTCTAGCTGCTCTGGAAGCATGTAGGCTTCTTAATGTGTCCGCTAGTATCAACAGAGAAACTGGCAAATGCAGTATTTTAGTAACTTGCATCCTGAAAAATATTTCAAGTAAAGCAATGCTTGGGGACTACTTCAGACTATCTACAAAATAATATAGCCCAAAGTAGAAAATTACCTGTAATAGAGCAACACAAGCTTCTGACTAGTCCTGCTTTTAATACTCACGTCCAAATTCATGGCTGAATGCCAAGATCCAAACATACAGTTGTTTGCTGCGTACATCACATGCACTGTGATGTGTATCAAACTTATTGTCTGTTTATACTATATGCCACTGACCACAAGAATAACTCATACTTTTGGCCTACTAAAACTAATAAGCTTCAGTGGAGACTTGCTTTTAACAACAGTATCTAACCAGGTGTTTCTGCAGTGCTAGAATAGATCTGGCCTGACTTCTACTGAAGTGGATTGAGAGATCAGTTCCAACTGATAATTTCCCAACAGATTAAAAACCTATAAAGAGTCAGAGAGACTCATTATTTGTTTTTTGGTGGTTTGTTTGGGTCTTTTTCCTGGTGTAATCCTCCATGTATAGTGGTTGAGCTTACTGTTCTGTAGACTTCTCTATCAAGTAGCAAGCAATAGCTAGTCAAGGCTGTATGACAGTAGAGTGTGTGTAAGCATCAGTTACATCAGGGTACGTCTGTCACAGAAACAGCTGAAAGATGACTTCTAATTCAGCATTCACTAATGCAGTAAATATTAAGACTATAAGACTTGTATATAAGATGATATATTAAAATGGGAGGGGAGGCTTTTTAAAATCAACTAGCTTTCGCTGTGTTTGGAAAAACAGAGAATTAGTGTTGGCTCTCTTCTGATCTGGAAGTAACTCTCAGTGGTGGAAAGAATTGATATTCTTTCCACCCTGTTGTCCAGCAGCTGAAACTTCCAAGCAGTTCCCCATAACAGTGCTTCCATGGTGCTGTGCTGGTTTATTGACTTGGGAAATTGCTGCTTCTGCTTTGTCAGCAGTGTCAGTGATCCATGTTTCTTTCCTTTCCCTACTTATTCTTCCCTGCTGGTCTTAATTTAAACAGGTGCTTACTGTCTGTGTTTTTATATTATCAGGTAACACTACTAATCCCTACATGAATGAGAGTGTCCATAAATAGGCCATGTATATAATATAGCACCCACCATCTATGCACAGTATAAACACACATACGTGCACCCACTGTATGCATGTATGGGGTTACAAGAGTGGGCTGTAGGCAGCCTTGGCCTCATGCCTTGCAGCTGTGTCCCTGGGAGGAGGGAAGGCCAGCATTGAATGCAGGTGTGGTGATTCCTGTAACAAGAAGCACGTGAGTACCCCAGGAGATGGGTATAAAGGGCTGTGCTGCAGGATCACAAGGGCAGATACTGAGCTGCAGCCAAGCTGATGCTGCAGATGCCTGCCACCACCTGCCACCACCTGCCACCCTGCTTTATGCTGGACTTTTTGGACTCTGACATCTGGTCCCCCGTGTTTGTATGTATTGCAGTGCGTAATCCCTGGGCAGGGGTGTGCCCAGGAGAGCCGTGAGTAGCCTACGCATGTAAGTCCAGGGTTGGACTGCCTTGGGCGACCGTGCCTCTGGGAAGGACGGTGAGCCGCTGTAGCTCTTGCCCAGGCAAGTCCAGGATTGGACTGCCTTGGGCGACCGTGCCTCTGGGAAGGACGGTGAGCCGCTGTAGCTCTTGCCCAAGCAAGTCTGGGATTGGACTGCTTTATGGGTGACCGTGCCTCTAAGAGGGATGGTGAGCCGCTGTAGCTCTTGCCCATAAGGTCGGTGAGCCGCTGTAGCTCTTCCCATGCGTGATTACTGCAGATGGTGCTGCAATGTTATACTGCAAACTGTGTTGGCCTGGTGTAAGGCAATGTCTGGAACTATGTTGGCCTTGTGTACGCCGACAGTATGCACAGTCTGTGTGGGCACGCACTGGACCGATCTCTGCAGAGCGTACAGAGATGTGGTAATCTGCTGTGTGTAGTAATGATATTGTCATCTGAGAGATTTCCATAGGCCATTGCTTGCGTCCAGTAATTTAGTTACATTCATTAAGCAACAGCTATCATTTCATACATCAAGCTCCTGTATGCCTTGCTTGCAAGAAAAGCAGTGGATTTGAGATAGCTAATGTTTTAAATAAGTAAAATGTGGGAAACCAGAAGGAATGCTGGTGAAAGGGTGGTGTATCAACAGTAGTTAGAAGGAATCTGAAGAGCAGCCAGCATAATAAATTTAAAGGGTGGAGGACAACTGCAATGCCAACACAACGTTTTGATCAAAATAAAGCAAATTTTACGTGTAATGAAGCACTTAGGCCATGATTTTTAAAGACTCATGCATTCAACAGCCACAGGCTGCCTTTCAAGTTTACAGGCTAATATAACTTCACATTAAGAAAGGATATAGTTTATAATTAATTCTCTTTCAACATAACACCAGATAGCTAACACAGCAATGGAAAACAGACTTTTTTTAAAAAAACAAACACCCTGATGAGTACTGTTAATTCTGTTTATTCTTAATACATTGATTTTTTTTTATCCACTATTACTCACTCTCTGCTTGGTTACAACATGAAAACCTCTCTGCTCTTCTGCTCTCTGACCTTCCTTTCCTGCTCTGCTAACTCCCTTTTTCCTAACACAGACCTTGGCCAGCAGCATGACAAACTGTTGCAAGGTATGTGCATCAATCAGGGGAGTGCTGAAGTGTGATCTGCAGCCAGTATAGCTGTGCCAGCAGAACCCCCTAGTATGGATTAAGACATATCAGCAAAAGTGCTCTTTTACAGGATGACTTTTTTTCCTCAAAAGGGCTGCGGCAAGCTCTGTCAGCAGAAGTGGAGTTTTCTCAGTCTGATGTGAAGCTGGAGTATGAACACTTTGCCCAAGTGTAGCCTCTCAACACCAAGCTACCTCATACAGCACTCGGCATAAATTTGGCTTTCTGCACTTCAGAGGTTAATAAGAATATCTCCTAAACTCATACCATGGCCTTGGCTCTCTGCCTTCTTCCTCACTCACTCTCCTGCTTTGGCCTCTATCATTCCTCTCAAACTTATCCAAGTTTCTGGATTTCACCTCACCACCATTTATTCTGTATACTCTGATCTTTATTGTCACATTCTCCACACACGTTTTGGTACCTCCTGCCTGCCCTTAGAAAATAATTTTCCTGTTTCCTAGATATGAGGATTTTTGTATCAGACTTCCAAAGCAAGACATATAAAAGTGAATCTTTTCGTTCCCTAAGCTTCCCTAATGTACAGAAGAAAAATAGCACATTTGGGTCTTTTTTATTTGTCATCTAGTATTTGGAGCGTTGGAACTTATTTTCATGCAATCAGTTCTAAATTCCTTCTTTAGTATTTATGTGAAAACTGATATCCTCAAATAATAACACAATCTGAGTATTTGGGGATTTAAGGATTTTTATTTTTCGTCACCTGTCATTTACAGAATGAACTAGTTCAAATCCTACAGCATTTATTTGTTCTCTGCCTAAAACCAGTGAAAATCACCTAATCCCTCTTCAGCTTCCAAAGTTCTGGCTATGTCAGTGAGGGGAGAGCGTGGCAAGAGAAAGCATCCAGACTCCAACTGCAGTTCCACTGCTGGTGCCTATTTATACTGAAATGACCAACAATTTAGACAATGCCACTGGAGCTGAAGAGTTACCCTTCAGCTTCAGTGCTAAGAAACCATTCACCACAGGGGAGCTGATTTGGGATGGAAAAGATGTCTCACCCTATCAGAGAGACAGAGGAGCTCCTGTTTCTGCTGTGCATGCAGAGTGAGCCTGAGGGGTTACACTTGTGCTGGTATACTGAGGAATTAACATCTGAGTGAGGATCTAAGAACCCAGAAAGTAAAGCGTGCTTCATAAAGCGGGTTCATCTATTGCCATGACACAGTGGTCACCGACTGCCAGGCCTGAAATCCTACCTTTTAGCAGGTGTGCATGAAGCCTTGAGGTTTTTTTGTGAAACTGGAAACTTACATGAGAATATGTTATGTAAATATCAAGTGACTCAGTCTGACTGATGCAATCCTTGGTGCAGAACTCTGCCTTCCTTGACTCCTCCATGCTTAAAAACAAAGCAGAAATAAACCATGGGCATATAATCACCTGGGATGCTTCATTTTTAGCTCAGTTTCTGGTCCCCACCGTTGTTTTGGTTTGTGCCATGTACCAGTCTTTCAGGCAAAGCCTGGACAATGTTTTGGAGCATAATGTGTTCCAGATATTTGGGAAGTGATTATGAAGGAGACAGTTTAGCATTTCAAAAGTGAATAATACTGTCCTAATAGCCTTGGGACTGGGCCCCGGTATATTTTATTGATTATTATACAAGTAGTCTCTGAGGCTGAATTTTTGTCCTTTCACACTTCTGTTTAACCCATGAGTTTTATGTCTTCCATTTATATTCCCTTCTTCACCTAACTAATTTTCTTTGTCTGCACAGTGAACAAAGAAACTAATTTTTCTTACCTCCAGACAACTTTCACCCTGATTCCCATGTCCATGTAACACACAGCAGAATTAAGTAGTGCACTAACTCCTGGCAGATACCTGCCTCTCAAAAAATAAAGGAAGCTCAGGAAGCACTCGCTGATCTTTTGTTGGACAAACCAGGCCTTGAATCTCTTTGCAGATAGAATATTCTTTGAAGCTCATTGACCATCACAAAAAAAAGCCACTGCTGTACTTCATTTTGACATCCTCAACACATTGTGGCACAACTGGGAAATCATCTCTCTGCTCCAGATGTTTCTCTCCACTTTCTTCCCACTATATAAAATTATATATATTTTTTTTTCTCCAGTGGTGGTTTTATTCACCTCACGGAAAACTTTAGGTGGGATTTGTTGGTTGCCCTGCAAATTAAGGAGCCCAAAAGACCCCAGGAGAAGGTCAAAATAAAGCTTTGAGTTGGTATTTAATTAGCATTTATCAACAAACAGGTTTTAAAGCAAATATTAGTACAGGCTTACTAATAAAGGGAAGTGTTTGTGTAATATCACTCCCACTCATTTTCACCTTGAGGTATTTTAGGAATTGATGACCTGGAAAAGTGAGCAAGCGGTAAGTACTGTACAGAATGTGGGCAGTAGGAAAAACTGTTTGTCTAAATTCAGTGTTGTGACAACTTTGTGACAGAGACATCAGGCCCTGGTGTCCTTGGAGTGTAGGTGGGTGAGTGAGTCACTTATTGCTGTCCTCATATGCCATAAGTAGGTGGCTGTTCTCCGTTGTCAGAGTATGGTCCTTCAATTTTTATTCAGTGAGAGACATCACCATTTAAAAATGGATTTATTTTGGCTCACACTTGAATACCTGGTGTCATTTTTCATTCTGAGCAAGGAGCTTCATAAAAACAATATACTTTAGACCTGTCTACTGCCATTTACCAGTTCCACAGTCTTGAACCACTTTGCCTTAAAGCAGTGCAAGGTGTCTGAATGCAGATGATATGGTTGGAAGCAAAATTGCAGCCAAAAAGTGCCTTGGACAAATGCTGTGCTATAACTGTCTTTTATCACTGGTCATGCTTCCTATCACAGAAGCCATGCGTAGGAAAAGGTGTAGGAAAAATGAGTAAGCAGCACTAACGTTAATGTGCTTATCTTCTTCCAGACATCATTTCCTCAGAAGACTAGAAAAATGTGCAGATGGAAGAAACCTGGTATTGCTGCTATCTAAATGGGAGTTTAACACTGGGTTCCCTGAAATAGTTTTAGTTAATTGGGAAAATCTGTCAGAATTATTAGCACATTATATTGAAAGAAACATCAGAGTTTCTAGTTGCCTCCAGTGAACTGCTGCAGAGCCTGTAGTCCTTTTGCTAAGGAGCAAATGACTAAATGGTTTCCAGAGGTCGCTTCCAACCCCAAACATTCTGTGATTCTGTGAAATACTGCCCACTAACAAACATGTGGCTGAGGGGGCTGTTTCAGGGCTGTTCTAGAAGGGTTCATTAACTGAAGGTCTTCTGTTACCTTTATTAAAAATGAAATATTCATCCACACGAACAGGTATTTTTTGCTACAAACCCAAATTCTTAATTTTGTGACAGGCCGGACAAAGCTGCTGAAAATTTAGGACAAAGCCCTAGAAATGTCTGAATCATTAGCATCTAAACCAGCCAGTCACAGTATGACAGATTGAAGGACCTGTAGTCAAGCTGAAAGATACTTTTTCAAAACTGTCATTCCTCTTTCTGAGAGTTCTCCCTCCTGACTCTGCTGTTAGGAAGGCAAGTGCACACCCCAAAAGCAGCACCCATTCTGCAGCCCTAGCAAGTTTCAGATTCAGTAACTGGTAATCTGGCTTTGGGGTAATTTTTCTTCCTCTTCTTGGGGGAGGAAGAACTCGTATTATACTTCCTTTATCCTCCCTATTGTGTTCAATAGAGAACTTTCCTTGGATATGCCCAGGTGCAGACCCATTTCTGTATTTCAGCCACCACAGCTTGGGCTAGGAGCTGCTTGGCCTTGTTCCAAAGTGGAAGGGCCTTTCCCTGTTCCCTAGATATGCATCTCTGCTGCACTGGCATCCTGGTCCTCAAGGGCATGGCCACTACCTCTGAACACATTCAGCCTTTCCTGAGCAGTCTTTTTCCACTTCCATTTCTTCCTCCCAGCCCCCTTGTTTTACTTACCATGTACCACAGTCACTTCACTCACCCTCATCAATTCAACCCTAGCCATGGGCAGTTTGCTTCTCGCTGAAGGCTGCAAGCATCTGGCCTCCTTTGCTTTCTCATGTTTCCTGTTTTTCTTGCACTCAAGAGAGTTCTCTTTCTTCCTCCTTTTCAGAAAACAAAGCCCCTGACAACTTGTACCTATACACCTATTCTTCCTAATGCAACTAGCTCAGCTTACAGCCTTAAAATCCATAGTTAAATGGTTCTGTCTTTGAAAGATATGGGCAAAACTGAGTTTGGTACAGGTAGTCAAAACACAGTTAATGATAATAGATTCATACAATGGAAAATTAGTCTAAATTGTCTGTTTCCCATTTAAAATAACCATCCAGAATAGATGTGCACTCTGTCCAGTTACACAGCTCATTCATCCTCATTGCCTGTGTCTCATGTGGCAGAATGTTCTTTCTAGAGATTTCAGTAATAAAAAATGTTTCCATTTCTAGTAATAATCCATTGTTTGCAAATCTGGACAATTCAGCATACTTTTGGTAGGCTTCTAAGGATTAGTTCCTGCATTTTGAATGCTTATTTTAGTACAAAAAGACTGCTTATGCATATTTCCTAAGTTATAGTTGAATTTGCTGCTTAATATAAATCCCTACAAATACACATTATTTTGAAAATGAGTAATGTAGACAATAGCATGTATAGTGAATATTTAAAATTTTGCTCCATTTTTTTGTCAGAAACTAAGAGTGAACATAAATGACATTTGGAATAGAATTAGCAAATGACATTAGACTTAGAATTGAAAGTACAGCTTTCTTATCTTTCTAGGATCCAAGTGTGGCAAATCTGATAATAAAATTGCCTCATTTTCTGATGTTGCTTTTTAAACATTTCCTTCACTTGAAAAAAATGCATGTTATTTTTAAAAATCAGTTTAGTGACCAGGTGAGTTACATTCATGCAGAATTACAAAAGAAAAATCCTTTTTCAATTCATTAGCCGCCCCAGATTTGAGATTGAGCTTTGCAAGCAACCTGCCTGTCTCAAGGACAGCAGGATATTGCATGGCCTTCACCAAAAAACGGAGTGTTCTGGATCATGGTTGAGTATTTCTGGTCAAGGAAGTTTCCAAGAAGTCTGCTTTTAACCTGTGCTTGCTCTCTAGGTGAAATGGTGTCCTAGGTTACAGTGTAAGATGTAACCAACAGTATGTATTCTATTATCATCTTCCCAAGCTGTTAAAGCAGGTGGGGCAGTGTTCCTTACCTCCTGCCAGGACTCATCCTTGATAACTTAATGGGCAATCAAGGACCCACCACATGACTCACAGATAACCAGCTCCGGACTATCTCCTGTTAATGGGCCCATCAATGCCTTGCCTCATGACTCACCATCCCATTGTGAGATGCTCCGCCCAGGGGGAGGAGCTGAGCATTCTCCCCTGTATATATACTGGGAGGTTTGGAACACCAGACACAGCCCTTACCTATGGGGCTCCCAGAGGACAAGAGCTACACCACTGGACCTTCAGGCAAAGACCAGACTTTTCTTTCCACAGGATCACCACTTCAATAGGACCACTTCATTCGGACTATTACTAACATCCTGACCGACAGGGTGTCAGGTTGTGTTCTGACTCTGTCAGTGGTTGGTTTGTTTGTTTGTTTTTTTCCTTTTTTTTCTTTGTACTATTGCATTTATTTTAATTTTCCTATTAAATTATAATTCTAATTTGCGGTCTCTCACTGGTTTGTTTTCAAACTAGCACAAATGGGTACTCTGCTTTTCATGTTCTGAACCTAATCCTACCCACACACCATAGTGGACAAGGTTTTGTAGAACAATTGTAGGGCAATGTATGAATTTTTTTCCTTGTTTTCATTATGGATCTCTCTGAGAATGGATATCCTTGCTCTGTCACTAGGTACAGGGTCTACCAGGGCTGGGTCATCTTCCTGTCCCAGCAGTTTTTGACTTCATCTGGTTTCCTAATTAACTCCTTCAGTGTTACCTGGCATGGGGACCATCTCTCACTGTGGATGAGTGTGACAGCATACTGCACAAAGGGTCCTTAATCTTCTTCAGTACCACCAGTTTGTATTTCAGTACCACCAGCCTGAGAGTTTAAGACAAAAACACGGTTACTGCTGGAGCCCATGGGCGCTCATGTTCATACATGGCACCCATCTGTGATATTTGTGCTGCTCCTTCCTTCCCCAGCCTCTTGTCCCTGTTCCTTTGCTGTAGGCCACCTGCCCCAAAACCGAGATGGCTGAGCAGTGCATGTGAGCTTCCGCAGAAGCCTGGTCATGTAACTCAGCCCCCCACCCAGCAGCTGCCTTTATTTTGATATATCAGGGAAGATCTTGGTGCTTTCTTCTGCTAACCAGCCTCAGCAGAGAGGTGGTGACAAGTACAGGGACAGGATGGGGTGGGAACACCCCAAGGAGCTATATCTGTCTGCTACCTAAGCTCTATGAAAGCTTTCATCAGTGTTTGTACTGCATCTCGTCTGGAGGCAGCACCTGGAGCAGCAGAGCTTCAGAGCTTCGTGCAGCTACAACAGCAAATCCGCTTCTGGCCCATGCAAACCAGTGGTTCGTCACCTGTAAACATAAGAAGAAAAGAGACGGGAGAGAACAGAGCCAGCTGAGGACCCAGGAGAAGTCCAGAGAGAATCACAACTCACACAATTCTCCAGAGAAACCACCACAGATACTTCAGGCAAAATGGTTCTGCTTTTTCTCCTATTTTACACCTCTTGGGTGCACATGGGCCACTGGCTTCAAAGTAGTACTAGTAGTTCTACTAGTAGTACATTACTGATAGTAATGGACATGGTGATTCAGTGAACAGCAGTGGGAGAACAGAGAAATGTACAGCAGCAGTGGTCCAAAGATGGGGGGAAAAAAACATTTAGAAAGCTACATTTATACAGAACTGCTACCAAGAGACATGTACATGAACCTAATCCATTGACAAGAGTGAACAAAGCTAACTAATCCCCCAATACATCACTCAGGACCTGCTCTGATAATGCAGGAATATCACTGGCTTTGTGCAAGATGTTGGCTGCTATGTGGACGCATACAAAGGAGAATAAAGCATTTAAAATTCAAAGCTGTCCATGTAAGAGGCAGTGTAGCATGAATGGCTTCATTTGGAGCAGATTCCCTTTAACGAGGTTTGGGAGGAAAAACTGTCAGACTTGTGTCGATGTGAATTCCTTTAAATTGGTATCAACAGCAGGATATTGACCACATCAGTTTTAAGATAGGTTTGACAGGACATGATGAGAAATTCCACTTCATTCACATATCTTATGTCCACACTTGAGACACTAGAAGGAAAAAGTGCCATTCGAGGAACAAACCATTGCACATGGGGAGCCTTCAAGCTCTCATAGTCTCTCAGGGGATGACTAGGGCAAAGAAATCAGTATTTGTCTTTTTTTTTACCATGCCTGTAATGTCTCCTGCCTGCACCTCCACTTCTGTCAGACACCTCTACCAAAGTGAGTGGATGCTGACACATGCTATTTTGTTATCATTAAAGTCCATATAGCTTTGCCAGCTTGGCAGTAGTCTGCAATTTAGAACAAGAAGTTGACCAGAATGCCTTGATATTTACAGCACAGAAACTATTTCCTTTAATTACAAAATTGCTATGGCTACATTAAATGCCAGATGCTTCTTTCTATCTTCCAGTTTCAGTTCAGGTGATACCTTGACTAGCACATCTTGACTGAAGCTCCCTTTTCTCTGCGCGCTTTCTTTTTCCAGCTTAAGTATTTCCTTGCACTGGTCTCTTTGATACCTAAAGAGGCCAACCTAGAAACAGAGACTAGACAGGAGTAAGGGAATAAAGGTGGATATTTATTAGAAAGGCTTTCAGAGGTACACCCTGGGCAGGCCAAAGGCTACACCCAAGATGGATGATGAGTCACGAGTTCTTCACACTTTTATAGGTTTGGTCCATTTGCATATCAGCATAATTTCACCAATTAAACTTTAGCTAATGATGTAATTTCCCCTCAGCTGGCCCCCCCTTCTCAAGATGCTGGGTTACACATTTTGGGCCTAGGACGGTCTGGGTGTCCTTGGAGAGCAGGCCTAGAGAGGCTTTGTTATGTCTATCTTAGCATGAGAGAACAGCAGCTCACAGGCTACAGGACACTTCAGAGTTACACACTAGGAATACAGAATTTGAAAAATATAAAAGTTAAAACCTAAGGCATCATCTTCACAATCCAGACCAATGCAAAACAAATAAACGAGAATGGAGACACGGAGGGCTTCAATATAAGGATCATTAGTTATATCCAAAGGACTTTTTGCATGGAAAAATTCCCTTCCCTTCTCTTCATAGCGATCATCTGCTGGGAGGCAGGCTCTTGCTTCAGTACATTCACAGTCTTATCAAACTAGTTTTTTAAACTTTGGAGCATAGTTATAGCAAACGTGTAACAAGTTTAAAAGCAGGAGGAGAGGTCAGCTGCTGCGTTCTTCTTGCTCTTCTGTGCTTCTTGGCTGGTGGATGTTAGGGATTGTAAACATATACTACATGGGTAATTTCTGGAAAACAAACAAACAAACCCCAAAACCACCCCCAGAGCAACCCAACAACAAAAAAAGCCACAACGGAAAGTATCTACTCTAAGTCAGTGCAAGCTAATTATAGAAATGCTATGCCAAGCTGTCATAAGCCCCAGAATGAACATGCACGGCTTTGGGGAGAAGGACCTGTGGTGAATGTTTCTGTCCTGCAGCTATCTCCCTGGCTCACAGGCCATAGCTGTGTGCTACTGTGATTGAAGCCATGAATAAAAATCTCTTTCCTCCCCAGTTTTTGCATTATGTGACTCTCAGTGGCAACCCAGAGCTAACCTCATGGACCCCTGGGGAGGTCAGGCTGATGAAGTCAGATAATGATGAGAATTCATGTTTGCTGTAATTGTGATTTATTTCTTGTGTAAAATTCACTCATCTCAATAAAGATGCATAGCTATTGTTGAACCTACATAAACTGTTTCATACTCATCAATAAAATGGTTTGGGGGGCATGTGGTGAACGTAGCTTCTCTGGAACAAGTTCAGTATTTAATTCCTGCTAATATACACCATGAGATTGTGTCTAATTCAATTTGCAAAAATATAAAGTGCCCTTTAAGGGGATCTCGTATATGGTTAGATGAATGTGTAACCCAGATGCCTCTGTAATTCCTTTCAATGTCATTAATTTGATATGCTGAATTGTTATTTACAGACTCTAGTTCCATATAAAAAAGAATAAACCTCAGAGAAGTAACCACATTAAGTGCTTTTAGGAGGATTTTTTTTTTTCTGTGCAGTAGCACTGAGGAATGCTGATGTCTTTTCATATCTTGTCTTCAGCCTTGTAACTTCATCAATATCATTACAAAGAAATATCACACACTGACAAATAATAAAAACACCAAAATCAAGAATACCCAGAGAAATTACTGAGATTGGTTTTATTCACTTAGTTCTCACAGTAGTTCAATGAGTGTCAGAATCAGTAATAGTGAAGTCAAGAGAATTTAGGTCTCCATGTATCACAAGTGTAACACTAAAGTAGTGTACTGCTATCACGGTTTGGCTTCTGACAGTCCTTTTTTAATTGTTTTGTGTAGCTTGATGCATACGTGGTCATCCAAGTTGCTGCAAGATCAAGCAGACTACAAAACCCAGCCCAACCTTTCCTGCAGCCAATCAATTTGATATAAGGAACACGGGTGCCAATTTTACATTCCCAAGCTGCAGAGCTAACCTCAGTTTTGAAAACTTTCTCTGTATTTTGCTTTCTGTATTTTATTTCCCTGGAGGCAATATAGCTTTAACCCTCCCAGTCTGACTGTATCCCATTCAGCTGGATTAATCTTAAATATGACTATTATTAATGAACTTGAACTTGGAGAGTGGTTTAGTCACAAAATGGGCTCAGGCAGCAGCAAAATCACCCTCATGTACAGCAAACAAGTCAAACAAACAGTGAAAATATGTTGAGGGTATACCCGGGTTAGTTACAAACACTGATGTATTAAAATTATAGAAATGCTCCTTGGAAATTCTGGAACAATTTCTCCTCTTGCATCCAGTGGTGTGTACTATCACTGGAAGAGGCTGTGTTAAAATGCATTTGTAGAACAAAACAGTTGGTCCTAAGGAAGTGACACCCACCCAAGATGCATTGCCAGGAATTTTTACTTCGGACTATTTCTAGCTTTCTTCCACGGTCTAGATGCCCATTAGAGGCCATAGTGGTATGACAGGAAAGACATGGTTGATGGGTATAGCCAGGAGATCAGCACCAAAAGCACACTTTGGATCTGAACGGCCAGTGTAGGTGCACTCCTGAGGCCCAGTGAGCCAGGAGCTGCCCAGAAATTAAATCTTTGCATGGGAAGCTCAGCTGTGGCACTGGAGTTTTCCAGGAATTAAGAGTGGGACAGATCCGTTGGTTTGAAGTCAAAAGGTAAATAACAGGCATGAAAAGCAGCCAAAGAATGTGCAAGAGAATAGAAGACAATAACAAAACAAGTCTTAGGTAAGGTAGCCGGAAATAATGAAAAATGTATGGGGAAAAGCTAAAAGCAAAGGAAATACTTTCCTTAACATTTAATTATGCTATTGTCCTCAGAAAGGCACGCTCATTTAGAAAAATCCTGTAAAAAAATCCAAACTGTTAAATGGGAAAGGCTCCAACTACCCATAAATAACATACAGCACTTTTTCTTTACATAGGATATCTGAGAGCAGAACTTGTGAACATAGATTCTGTTGAACATTTTCTGTCTGGTTTGCCCCTCATTAAGTGGTAAGCGCTGGGGAAAGAAATGAGCCTTATCTGGTTTGCTACCCGCCTAACCATTATCTGCTGGCATCAGGTAAAGAAATGAGCCTGAAAGAGTGAAGGATAGATGCAGATGCTGGAATTCAGCGAGGTCAAAGAAGTCACACGGATGGATGAAAGGAGTGAGAAATTTTCTTAACGCTTGTTTTCAAATGAGCAGCTCTAGCAGCAGGAGAAGCAGCAAAGCCTGCTTCGCCAGAGGACATGTGTCTCATGGCTGGATTCTCAGGTGTCTAATAAAGTAGAAGCAGTGAGCTGAGGTTTTTTCTCTCAGGTGGGCTATTCATAATATTTATTGGGTGCAATTTCCTGTGATTGATGGCTTGAGCTAATGCCAGGGGCCTCTCCTTGATCAGTGTGTCTTTAACAATTTCTCCCTTTACTTGTTAGTCTACTCCCATCGAAACTGGTTGGGTCTTAGTGGTTTTGATCTTCATATCAACTTTGATTGAAATAATTAAATGGTTTGAGAATTAGTGTGTTGGAGGGGGATGTAGTGGAGGTGAGGAGCAAGGGGATAAACAGGACCAAAGTCTGATACAAAAAGATTGCAGAATTTTTTTTTCCTTTAGAAACCAGGCTGAAAAAAATAGATAGGAACAAGCTCTGAAAGAACATTATTTCTAGATTTTTGGCATTTTTCAGTTAGTTACTAGAGATTGAATGAAAAATTAAGAGTACCACCCAAAAAATGTGCAGCTGCTACATGTTATTATTTGAGTGTTTTGCATTAAGTTTTTTTTACTGGAGTTTGATAAAGGAGGTGAATTTAACTGCCTCTCCCTTTGCATTCCTCACAGAAATATGAAAATGCATCTTTAAATGATATGTTTTGAACAAGAGGAGGCTGCTGCCATGGCACTGGGAACTGAAGAAGAAAATACCTGCTTGACTGAGCTGCCCTTTTCATCCAGAGTAGTGTGAGACAAACTCACTGAATCGAAGCCTGAGCTCCAGATGCCTTGTACAGTTGGAGATGGCTTCCTGCCAGCGCGTTTCCAAAGCAAACAAGGAAGAGCAAATTTGCGTAGCATGAAGTGCAGCCACACAGGGAGGCAGTGAACAGGGTGGTTCCCTTCAGCATGGAAGGGAATGTTAAGTGCTTTAATACAACAATGTTGTTTTAGTCAGAACAGAGCCTGAAAGAAAAAATGTGATTTTCAACTCTGATCTTAAACTACTCTGAGCTTAACCAAGTTAGTCAATGACATTTTGGCTGGGGCTGACGTGAAACAGTGTTTGTGGCTTGCTTTAAGGCATGTCTCCATGACTTAGAGTGGTTTCTGATATCACAGAATCAGAGAATCCCAGAAGAGTTTGGGTTGGAAGGGACCTTAAAGATCATTTTGTTCCACCCCCCTGCCATGGGCAGCGATGCCTTCCATAGATCAGGCTGCTCAGAGCCCCATCCAACCTGGCCTTGAACACTTCCAGGAAAGGGGCATTCACAGCTTCTCTGGGCAACCTGTTCCAGTGCCTTACCACTTTCACAGTAAAGAATGTTTTCCTAATATCTGATCTAAACCTACTCTCAGTTAAAAACATTCCCCTTTGTCCTCTCACTATGGACTCTTGTAAACAGGCTCTCATCACTAACCAAGCCAGCGCTGAAGTAGATTGGAACTCTAGATCAAACTAGCTGGGGCCAAACAGATTCAAATGCCTTTGGCAATAAACCTTAATTGGCAAGATCTGCAGATCCATGCAGTTGGCTTTATCAGCTAATAAGATGACTTCTAATCTCCAGCTAAGTGTACAGAGATTGCATGTAGGAAAACCTTGGATATATCCTTTGGTGTAAGATGCTTTCCACGTCTAGTATAATGAAGGAATAATAGTGTTGAAAATAAGCATGATTTAAGAGAAGATTTTTTTGTTATTCTGCCTGCTTGCCATGTGTGTTTATCAACTTCAGGAGTGGTCTTTTATGAATGCTGAAAACAGTTCCTGCCTTGTTGCCACCTTTGATGATACTGTTGGACTCAATGTCTTTTCTGGTGTAACAATTCTATGATTCTATGATACGAGAGCTGTCTGACTCCTTCATCTGTCTGCCACAGAAGCACCTGGCTCTGGTTCATAGTTTAGAAAACTCAGTTCTTGTTATTTGTGAATTTACTGCTGAGGAGTCTGTTGAAAAAGAAAAATGAATGAATATATCAGCTCTACAGCAGCCCATCTGGGAATTTTATAACGGTATTGCATCTTCACAGGAATAACTGTGGAGGATTGCAGATTGAAAACAATGGCTTCAGTTTGTTACAGCTGAGGTCTGGGTAGCAGGAGACTTAGTACAGGATAACAATTTGATATCTGAGACTGTGATTCATTCAGAGACCATAGCTCCCTTCTGTACCCTCCTCCGCCTGGTTATCCATTGAGCTAAGAAAAATAAACTGCAGAAACTTAATGAGGAACAAATGTTGTTGCTGAGTTGGTCTGCAGTGGGAAGCCAAACTGTAGAAATTACTTCGTTACTGTTTCAGTCACTATTTTTTAAAGGTAGTTAAATAATTCTAGTTCTCTGTGAGTCATGAACTTTGGGAACCTCATCATAGGGCTGATCTGTGTCGTGTCCTACATGCAGGCTTGAGCAAGATAACATGAAATTGAAGGCAGCAACATGGTCTCTGGGATCAGAGTGAGAGGCTTCCAGTGGCAGACACGAGCACCTTTGAGCAAGTAATGGGAAGGATGTTTGTTACTTATGGCACATAGCAGCACTGTTCCTGCACGCTGGGTACGTGAGCGTTTCTGGTAATTGTTTACTGTGGCTGCTTGGGAAAAGGGCAATCCAGAAAAGTGCCAAAGCAGCGTGGTCTGTCTCCCTGTGTTGGATAGAGGTGCTCCTTACAGAAGTGTGCTGGAATCTTTGGCATTGAAACAACTACTGCATGAAATAAGGTGCCTCAAAGTTGGGCAATAAGGTGCACCTTCTCTGGGATTTTTGCACCTCTTGAATCCCTAAAAGGATTCGAGTGTCAGTGGCTGGGTAGAAGAGCAAATGCCATTTCAGAGGGACCTGAAGGGGGATTGCTGAGCTGCCCAGCATGGCTCTAAAGAAAAGGGTCAGAATGGTTTAAATTGTGTTGGGCCCCAGCTTTCAGTTCATTCTCTTTTTATTATCTTAAAAAGTACCAAAACAGCAAACCCACTCCAAATTAATGTCTTAATTTTTTTTTCTTTTGTTTTGGCAAGACTTGCCATAGAAATTCTAATCATATACATGGTAAAAACAATGCCCACTAGTTTCTGGAGCATACATCTATTAACAGCACGTACATATCCAAGTCTTTAGTTCTATTTGAGAAAACAATAATTTTGGAAACAAAAGGCTAGTACATCAATTTGCCATTCTGCTCACATGGGCACTGTTTTTTTACTTGTTAAAAAATCAGACTAACACACCATTATCTTTAAACTACAGATTTCTCTCATATTTTTATTCCCACTCCTCTCCTAATGCTGCATAGTACATAAAGTTTTAACTTGTGTACATGGGTGCCACCAGGTCCCAAAGTGTCTGTATGTTTTTTCCTACTGTTCTGTCTGCTAAGTGATTGCTTTTTTGGTGCAGCATTTTAGAGTTGGTTAGGTTACAATTTAGGGTGAACCCGATTTAGACAAGGTGTATATATATATATATATATATATGTATAAAAATATATTATTTGTATGTGTGTGTACATGCATGCACAACTGTCTTTAAAAGAGTGTTATTTCCAAGAGTGGAAAAACCCCTTGAACACTGCAAATATGGATTCAGTGTATTTCTTGGAATACAATGATGTGAAGACGCAGGGACCTGTTATAGTAAAAACCCCAGCCACATTACATTTTAGGAGCCTAGTATGTTAAAGTATATTTTGGAATAATTTGTTACTTAAACAGCCCTGATGGTTCAGTGTGAATTGGGGTTTTAATAGCAGCTCCCAGCTGAAATGAATGGTGTTTGCTTGACTGAGCATCTTTGTCAACTTTGAAAATTTTAAATCTGGTTGTATCCCTCATGGCCTTTTGGGTTCTCCAAGGAACAAACCCAACTGTCCTTGCAAGGCATTCCTGCTCAGGGGAAGGCAGACAGGTGATGGCACCTGGTGATCAAAGATGCCAAAGTCATCAGGGAGCTCTACAGATACCACTTGGGGAGCTCATTCACAGATACAGCCTGGAGCAGATTGCAAGCCAGAGCCATCTGTGTAATCTCAGGCATGTAAGCAAAGCTGAAGCCAACTAAATGAGAACATCAAGCTTTTCTAATACATCACAGCCTTAACCACAATATGGAAGTTTGTGCAAGTCTGTCTTTGCCAGATTGTCAACCTCAAGTGACAGCTGTCCAAGCAAAGGCTTGCAGCACTGTCTGACGTGCTGCAAAGAATCCCATACTTCTTCATCCACCTTCATCAGCCAACAAAGAGGCAGAAGTCCAAAAACCAGATTTCTTTAAAAATGTAAAAATCCCAGCAGATCCAGAACCTCAATGTCTGGGCACAGAGTAACAGCAGGAAGAATGAGGGGGGAGGAGGAAAAAAATGGAACTGATGCTGTGGTTCTCCCGAACTCCATGGTCAGCTACTGCAGGTAGCAGTCCTCACCTGGCTGTCACCCGTCATTCAGCAGCTGCAGACTGCATTGGACTACAGCTTTCCCAACAATTCTTGTTCAGTGCTGCAGTGGCATTGCCCCTGAGAGGAAATGGTTCTGGATGAGCTATCTCAGAAGCAGCACTGAGACGCTCGCCTTGCTCTTCTCTGTGGACTACCTTAGATAGGGCACATAAAACCTAAATTAAGCAGTCCTTCCCAAAACCGGCAAGACATTTTCTAGAGGGATCACCAGAGTGATCTCTCTCCCAGAACAGAGCTAGCACTTTAACATCTTTGTCTTGGAGAAGGCTGTTCACAAGTATGTGAAAAAGAGTTTTGCTAAAAATGATGAGCATCCGTGTTTCACCGACAGAAGGTACTGAGCAGAGAGAAGCTTGCACGTGACCTGTGTACTGTACACTGGCTGATAAAGCCAAGGACAGGACCCAGACACCTTCTTTCAAGACCCAAACCTGTGCTTCACCCTCTGAAGACCCCACTGTCTCCCATGAAGCTATGGTAAACTCTGGGCAGTGAGAACTGGTTATCCTGGGAAACACATGCATTTTTCAGTGTTTTGTGTTCCTAAAAAAATAGCACATGGTCTCCACAGCTCTGTAGTGTAAGTACTGCAGCTGATACTACAGGTATTTTCACTCCATGATCCTCTGTGTTTCTCCAGCCTCTTCTTCAGATTCTGGGCGGTGAAGTTGCTGAGAGAAGGAACGTTACACATCCTAGAAATGTATAAAAAATCAGTTCAAGCCTGTAGTGTGAGCATCTGGGGTAGGCAGAAATGTGAAGGCATGCCTGACAGCAAGTGTGCACGCTGTATAGTGCCACACGGAGAAGAGCAGCCAAGATTACCCCGAGTGATGTCCCTCTGACATAGCACAGCACCATGCTCAAACCTTACTCACTTCACCCTGGCTGTGTTGTGCCTAAGGATCTCTGTGCTGAACTTCACCATGCAACTTAAGTGTGCATAGAGCTACCAGCAGTCCCTGGCATGCCTATAGCACCATCCACATCCACGCTTACCTGCAGCTAAGAATCAGCAATTCATCTTAGCCAGATAGTGTCCAGCTCTGGGAGTCCAGGCCTAAGTCCAGGCACTGCTTAGACTTGGCTCTCTGGTGAGGACAAAGGCAGCCCTTGGAGCATGTCTAGCCTTTCTCAGGAAGAGAGGAAATTCACACTGCAATTCACTGGGAAAATGCATCTCTGCTGGTGCAGGAAAGTAGGATGCAACCCCTTGAGTCTTAATAATTCCTTGGGAAATGAAGTGCCAGTGATGTTGTCATAGACAGTACAGGAAGGCTGTAGTTTGCCCAGTCACCAGGGGTTATTTTTGCACTCAACCTCACTTTCAAATCATTGTTGTCTCCAGAGCTCTGGGGTCCCCTAATTTTTACTACAATTTGGTTGCAAGGCACCAAATCCCTTCTTCCTTCAAATGTTTATAAGCTGCCACCTCTTATGAATAAATAGCTCTTTCACAGAAGGGTTTCAATGGAGAAGATATTTTACACTCTTACTTTGATCAGTGCATGGCCCGTCAGGATGACTGATTAAAAGCCTCAATGTTTCTTCAGGTTGCTCTCTGAGAAAACTTGATGCTGAGAAAATCAGACCATATTTCTTCTTTGTTTACAGTGATGGCACTGACTTTACACGGAGGAGCAGTTAATTTGAGGAGAACTTTGCTTTTATGGGACAATAGGTCAGGATGTCATACAACACTCTTCCTCTGCAGCCCCACGACAACTGGATAGGAGATATCTCCGCCTGACAGCCTTCCAGCTCCCAAACGGTTAGATGGTGAAGTGTGTTTCCTTTTCAGCCTTTGAGAGATTTGAAGACAAATTTCAGGCTTTTCCTTCTGCCCATACTGAATGCAAATATCTGGACAACAAGCAATGTCCTTCTGAAGAAGGAGCTGCAGAAGTAGTCAGGCACCATGGTTAGGATGGCTCAGGGTGGCTTTGAATGTCCTGTACCCTGAGCTGAGCTGTCTGTGTGCCCTGCTGGCAATTAGCAGAACACTGAGACAAGGGTTTCCCGCTCTGCTGGGGAAGTGCCCAAGACACTTGCTGGCATGTGCAGCCGTGAGATGATGCCAGGGTGGCTGGCCTGCAGCTGAAATGCTGGCAGCAGCCACAGCCTTCTGTCCCAGTGCTCAGCCTGGCCTCTTTCTGTTTACACCTGGTTTGGGCTGATAGCATTTCTTAAGGACAGAGAAGTCCCCTGGGTGTGCCAGTCCACTCCTCAGGCTGTTGGGGTCTAACTGGTGGGGTTGGATAGGGGCAGCTTGGAGGAGCCCTACAGCCCGTTGCCCAGCAGGCAGAGGGAGCTTGTTCTTTGCTAAGGGAATGTTTTGAAGCTGAGCTGCAGCTGGACTGTCCTCCAGCACACGGGCAGGCAATTTGGGGTTGACAGAATGTTGCCAGGCCCATGTCCCAGTGAGCAGAGTGGAGATGACCACCTCTGACAGGCGACCTCTACCTGTTTCACAGGGCACTGGGGGCATGGGTAGACCACAGCAGTATGGCTGCATGCCCTCTGCTTCTTTGAAGTGGGTCGTGAAGTAGGGTACAGACAATGTGATGTCTGCAATCTGCATGGGCACAAAGGGCAGTGCTGCTGCATGCTGTTTTAATGTCCACCCGTCCTGCTCACTCTGTTCTTTTGCTAAGCTCTGAGAAGGATGGTTGGACCTGTCCCACAGCCTCATACATCAGGGACAGTGGAAGGGAACTTCACCCAGTATGACAACAGAGATGCCCCTGGTTTTGTGTCCACAGTCAAACCCTGGACCTCCTAAAACAAGACTTCTAAATCAGTGGGGAGAGATAAACACACTTAGGAGTGGGGAATCTTCTCACCAGCCTTAGATGCTGATTGCAGAGGAATTTTTCTCCAACTATGCCTTGTCTCTCCCTGTTGGCTGCGGACGGATGCCAGCTGACTGTTTTAGAGAAGGCAGCAACTTCTGAAAGGATAAATTTAGATGAAGCCAATTCCCTCCTGGGAGCATTAGCTTGCATAGCTGTTGTCTGGTCCTTATGTTTTAGTAATGTCCTATTCCTCTCTCTAAAGGCTACAGAGCACATACTCCTACTCTTCAGTGGTTGCTCAAAGACTTTCCTCACTCTGGGTGACTGCTTGAAAAATTATCCAGCTGAGGGCAAGAAGGGGAAGTGCAAGGCTGACTGAAAGGAGAGCGAAGGAGCTGTAACTTCTTCAGTTGAGTGGCACAGGAAAGTAGAACAAGAGTCATTGTCCACAGAAACATTTATTTATTCTAAGTCACTATGCAAACACAAGACACAGCTGTTGGCTTTAATTGAGGAGACTGTGATTGGTAGCAGTCTCCATCTGTAATCTGTGAAGGGATTATTTTACAACTTTTTGGTCTTGTTAAGGATTTTTAAACTTTATTCCAGGGAAACTGTTCAAAAGGCAGGCTTTAGTCACAAACACTTTTTACATTTTAAACTGAACAGAATCAGTGCAAATATTCTACTAAGAAAATATTCCAGTCCCCAAACTATTGATATGTGACTGGAAATGAAATTAGTAGTAAGTATGAAGTAAACTTTATCTGTGTCTGAAGACTGCATTTGCAGTAAACAACAGATTGGATAAAATTATTTACAGGTCCATATACAGTTTCAGTAGAAATTAACAAAACCCCAATAAAATAATCACATGGTAGTGATTCAGTGTGAGCTGCTTGTTGTCAAGTGTTTTAGTTAGCATTTTAGGGCCTGAGCATTTGCAATACCCAGCTCCATTAGAGCTTCTGCTTTTAATATTTTTTTTAAAAGCAGAAAAGGAATTGTTCTGGCTTACCAGGGAACTGATATGGATTGTTTATATATAGCCACTGATGTTTTATTTAAAAGCACATGTGAAAAGCCTCTGTGTATTGAAATAAAAGTTGAAGAGGAACTAGAAGGTGCCTGCATAAGGGAGGGTTTGGCCAAAAAGAGGGTTGCATTTTGGGGAGGCCACATCTAGGAGCATTGCTCAGAGATGCTCTCGTTCTTTCTTACACTGGGCTGGTGCAGCCTCACTGCTTAACTCATACCTTAGCTCTCTCGGCAGACCTCAGTTTGCCTATGCCCTGTGCTTTGCCATGGAGCACCTTAGTGCATGGAAACAGCCTGAGACCTCCGCTTGTCACGAGTGGGGAGCAGAGAGTGCTCAGGAGTGAATGTGGTGGCTGAGCAGCTTCTCACACAGATGTAGCAGCAGATCTTTTAAATAGCACCCCCAAGCCTCTCTGCCTCTCACTGCTGCACCTCTGCAGGAGTGAGGAACGGCCCTGCCTTTCTGCCCCACCACTTTCCCTCATTTCACTGATTTTTTTGAGATTTCCAGATAAAGCCTCTCTTTCCTTATAAAACCTCTTTGCCTAAATTAAGAGCAGTGCTGCAATAAAAAGGCAAGAAATAAAGACTCTTATAGAGAAACTGGGACCCAATGCAGAGCACAGCAGACAAGCAAATTTTCTGCCAAGTGTTTTCTTGGTACTGGCCAAGCTCTTGCAAACCCTGACAAAATAAGCGTATGCCAGCCAGCTTATGGTTTGGTTTGTGAACAGAGTATGGCTCTGATTCTGCACATGTTCATGTATGTGAGCAACTCCTTGCATCTGTGGAGGGCTGCCGAAAACGCCTGCAATTGTAAATTGCCTTTAATGTGTAGGAACTGGACCTTTTTATGGCCAGATTGCCTTTGTTATCTGCTGGGAAAATCTTCCTACATTAGTTTCTCAGGAAAGGCTGCATAACTGCTCTGCTGGCTTTCCGGCAGCTCTCCTTCCCTCTGCTTTCATGTGCTAATGTGCTATGGGGGATCGTGACAGGGGCCAAGGAGTAAAGTTGCTCTTCATCACCTTTCACATCTGAATAAAAATGAACCTGCAGATCCTTACATGACACAGGTACCAGCCCCCTGTGGCAGCGGGAGTGTGGAGAGCTCTCCCATCTCTCTGGAGAAGCGGCTGTATGCTTCTTGCCTCACCAAACACACTCCAGACCAAAGCCTGCCTCTCACCATCACTGACCCTCTCCATCCCTGCCATCCTCAGCTGTCCTTGCAGCATAGATTCACTTGCCTTACCCAGAGGTCCATGGACATACAAATGCAGCTTGTCTACAGACAGGGCAGGTGCCCACAGCATGGCAAAGGTGATGGGAATGGGGAGACAGGTACTCAGTGCATTATTGGCAAGAGTTTATTCGTAAGACTGGCGTTACCTATGTGCAAAACAGAAAGTCTGCAACCAGGGCAGAGCTGGGCTCCACTATGGTTTTTATATGAGCAAACACAGACATTGCAAGTACCTCACAAGGCTCATGGTGACAGAAAATACCTTTGAGGTGTGATTTGTCAGTCCATAGAGTCTCACAACCCATAACCACAAGTGCCTGTTGCCTGTAAAATGTGCCTGTGGTGACTGGGCACAAGGGACACCGCTGAGACCCCACTTCCAATCTTGGATCTGGAATGGCGCCTGCCTGGCCGTATGCATCCACCAAAGTATGAGTTAGGTGGGACCCAGCCCAGCCTGGGTAATCTTCATTGGTCCTCTCTTGTGTAGAATCAGTGAAACTAATTTTTTTTCTGTACTTTTTTCCTGGCTGTAACTGTGGAAATTTACTTTTATATATGTGTTTGTTTCTTCCATTCATAGGAGAGCATAGTGAGACTGTGTGAGATCAACTACATGTCTACTTGTTCAAAACCCTTAATCTGAAGAGAAACATGTTGTCCTAGATATTTACATTTGCACTAGGTCACATCCTAATATCTTACCTAAGCAATGTCTTTAAGGCAATGCTGCCCTCATGGCAGTGACACAAGCAACTTGATCTGTTTGATATAGAAATCAAGGATGTGTTGTGCAGGGCGGTGTTGTGTACAAATCACTTTCTTTTTTTCCAGAGATGATGGTTATTCTCTCCTTGTCCATTGATACACTAACAACACAGAACTGAAATTATATGGATCAGTGCTTTCTCTAAAATTACAGAGGAGCCATTAGCAGCAGTGTGGGTGTTTCATAATACTCTCTTATTTACTTCCAGCATTAGGCGTGGTCACTTTCTGGAAATCTGCATATCTTTATGCTCTACTATGACATGATGCCAAAGCACCAACGTTTCCAGGAATTTAAGAGAACAACTAAATCCTGGGGAGAGGCTTACTTACTTCATGCATGCTTGCCTTGGTTAGAGAATTATATGGGTTATTTGCCTCATGCAGTGACAACCAAATCTTCATTCTGCAACCGTCTGCTTCAGTGGGAGTCTTGGCTGGGGAAAGACTTCTGAGTTTTTCTGGTCAGAAGGAAGTTACTTCTTTTATAGGATCAGAGAAGCATGCAGTTCTGTGTGCAGCAAATAAATACCCCTCTCACTGTACAAGAGGCGAACCATCACTTTAGATTAGCTCTGTTTTAGATGTTTTTCCCTTTGCCATTAGAGTAATTTAACCTTATCCCTTCCTGAGAATCCTGATTTGATTTATGCCAGTGGGGCAGATATATGTGTGCTTGGTGAACGTGTCATATGCTATCCTGCCATGGAGCATTAGTGAGCAATGCTTTTACATAGACTGCAGGGCCCATTTTGCTATCAAAAAGGCAAAACGTGTGTATGTAGGAGGAGGGAAAAGATATATGAATTACAAAAAATTTGTATCTCTGAAATGTGGCTTTACAGCTGTCAGAGTACATGTAATGTTTGCAGCATATTACTGCCGTATACGAAGTGGTTCCATAGCCTGAGGAAGAACAGATTTGAGCTGCAGAAAAGGCACCCACGTGTGTATTCATGCCCTTCCTACACCAGCACTGCATTTCAGAGAGCAGAGAAATACATTTCAGAGGATGGGTAGAAAAGTATAAACACAGCTTCGCATTAAGTTGTGGAAAAAGGGTGAATGGTGCCAGTCAAATTAACCATGCCCAAACTACCTTACACTAAGAAAAATCATGTCCAGATTTATCATCTGTATTTTGAAAACCTTCTAAAGGAGACCAGACTCTGGTCCATTGGTCCATTGGTCTTATTGTGGATGCTGACAATCACAGTCTGGTTTTCCCTTGTTAGACATTCACATGAGGGTGAGCTTGGAAAGAAGAGGATGTATCAATTTCAAAACAATTAATTTTTTTTTTCCAGACACTCTTCTGTCTGAATAAGGTGGTCTTTACCAAATGTCTTGAACAATTTTGGGAAATTCTTATCAGTTGTTCACCTGTTGACACCCTTACATATAAGGTTCTAGTGAACTTATGTTTCCCATTTTCTATTTTAAGTCACCATATATGAATCTTGAATTTCAGATTTCAGACTCTCAGTTGCCATTGGGAGTGTTTGTTAGGAACTAAAGGTCATTTTATCAGTGACCTAGACTGGAAAATAATATTTCTGTTTTGGAACAGTTCTGGTTTCTCTGGTTTTCCCATTTTGAGGCAGAGTTATTTTGTTACATTTGGAATTGTTGGTAAGCCATAGGAAGTCTCTCAAACCAGTGGATGCTCGCACAGGACAAAATGAAGCCCTCTAGAAGCCTAACTGCTGTATTTCAGTAAGTGCTAACCTCACATTGCATGTGCTGACAGTTCTTGACCACTCGAGGGTCAAGGAATAAATTGCTACAGAAAATTGTTGACAATTTGAGCTAATGAATAAATTTAGGGTCATGATCCCTTCGATGGAACTACTTGGGGAATGAATTTTTCTGAATGCATAATTTTCTCAGCTGCACTGAAGAAGCAGCATAAAAATTGGATTGCCATCTATTCCCAGAGGAGAAGAGAAACAGAGGCTACATGAAACCGCAATCACTGGTGTCAAAGAGACCTAGAAAAGTTTCACCCTCAGTAAGTTTCTGGTAAAAGAAAATATGAAACAGAGGATAGGCAAAAACAGTATCAGCCTTACAATACAGTTTATTCCAAGCACCTAGAGTTCATTTTAGTAGTGAATCTGACCCAAACTCCATCCTATCTACACATGAAAGCTCCTCCCTTGAGTCAAATTATGCTTCAACCTTCAGCATGCATGTCTGTCAGAGAGAGACAGTGACACAACTTCCAGACTTGCAGCTAACCCAGCTGCCGTGCAATTGGGCATCTGGCAACTTGAGCTGGACTTTGCAGTGTGCATGTTCCCTTCTGTCCTAGGTTGTCCCATTTGGACATAATGAAACCATACTGTAAAGGAGAAGTTTTCCATTTGTGGTTAAGATATGTCTGTGAACCTGAAAACTGCTCATCAGAGGATATACCAAGGCAGAATAAGCCAGCCTACTGTCAGTACACTTGCATTCAATTTACAAGACTCCTAAACCTCCAAGCTGAAAATTTTTCCTCTGTGGTGACCAGTGCCGGGACCCAAGGGAATGGCCTGAAGCTGGGTCAGGGAAGGTTTAGTTTGGGAAAAAGGCTGTTCACCCAGAGGGTGGCTGGGCACTAGAACAGGCTCCCTAGGGCAGTGGTCACAGCACCAAGCCTGACTGAGTTCAAGAAGTGTTTGGACAATCCTCTTGGGCACATGGTGTGACTCTTGGAGATGTTGCTGTGAAGGTCCAGGAGTTGGACTTGATGATCCTTGTGGGTCCCTTACAACTCAGCTTATTCTTTGATTCATTTAAGTCTCCACAAATCAAACTCAAAAGCTTTCATTGTAAAGAAATTGCCATATTTATTCCCTTGTATTCCCTCAGCCATTTTTAGTAGCCCCCTCAGCCACTCCACTTGCTCCTTATTTTCTTTATCCTAGAATGGCATGAGCTCAAACTCAAACTGTAGTGCACACATTACACATCAGGATCACAGCAAGAGGCAGAAGTGGACACAAAAATGTTTGTCAGTGCAAAAATAAGTGACATATCTACATGGAGGCAGATAATCCTGGTAGATCAAATAAATCTTTTCCCCTAACAGTCTTGAAAACTGTCAAAATAGGGCAGATACAATAAGGGTAAAATCAAACACTTTATTTCTTCCTGTTGTGGCTGCCTGTGTTTCTCCAGTTCAAAGTTAGCCTCCAAACTACAGAAAGTTGCTTTTGGTTCTCCAGAGGCATAATTGCTAGTGCTCTCCACATTTCCTTACAGTAACTAGTTGAAAACCATGTATCTGGGGCCTTCTAATGAAGCCTCTAGGTATTTCACTGGAGCTTACAATGCTTTTAGTACAAAAAAATCCTTTCAAACTGATTACTACAATTGTTCTTTTTCCTTACAGAGTGTAGGTTTGCTTGGGTTTTTTTCTGGGAGAGAATATTTCCATCTGCTGATGATAATTGCCAGACATTGCTGGAGAGTTGAGGTATCTGCCTTCACTGGCTTCTGGACTGGGGATGCCTCCTGTTTTATTATATGTGTACATGCATATGTATGTATATATGCATATTGCATATCCTTCAGTGTGAAGATGTGGTTTGATGATGTGTTAAAGCTCAAACACGTCTAGTACTTGGTGAAAAATGCCTTGAACCTCTAATAAGAAATGTCAAGTGTTTATAAACTCCTTCTGCCTGTTTCAAATGTGCTCAAAGCAGTGTGATGCATTAACCCTCTGTCAGTAGACTTTACACTTGGTCGGTATTGCCTGTCCGAACCCAGCCATCCACAGTTATTGCAACAGTTTTTGCTGTGCTTTTTAACTCCTGCTCAATGCCACCCAGGATCATGCTCTCCAGTTGCTGCAAGTTTTGGGCCCTGTGATGCCACTTTTTTTTGCTGTTTGCCTTCACTGGGCTTTCATTAACTCTGTCTGCACTGAGCTTTCTTTTGCAGCTCATGTCTGCAACACACATTTCCTTGGTTACTTTTCTTTGAATGAGGCCTGTCTTGTATTAGCATTTTGCACCACTGAAAGGCTGGATTATCCAAAATACCTCCTGGAGCAGCCAGTGCAATAACTATCCCACACTGTGTATACAACATTCTTATCTTCCTGACCCAGCCTTACCCAATGGAGTCTGGACCAGACAGAGGCAGAGGTTTTAGCCCTGCTGGGTGTCAGGCTAGGAAGGCTGTTTTGCAGCAAGATGCCACTTTCTGAACCCTAATTGCAGAGATGCTTCAGCAAAAGCATTGAGAAAAGGCACAGAGGCAAGGCCAGCTGTCCTTAGAGGACCTGCAAGAGGACTGGGGTTGTCAGTGGCCAATCTGGCATCAGGGCAGGGAGAGCTTGCCTGTACTACAGCAAGTCTGGCTGCAGCCTGAAAGGTGAGGAGCAGCTATTTCCTGAGCTCAGGAACAAAGCCATATCCCCACAAAATGGAAAATCCAAAGATAAGGAACAGAGTCCAGAAGAGAAGGAAAATGGTTTGGAATCTCCTTAGTTTTCAGGTGTCCACAGAAAGGTCCAGAAACAGGACAGAGCCACTAGCCAAGGTAAGATTATTCCCCATATTGTCTCCTCCATCTTTTGAACATTTTGTATCAGAAACAGCATAGCACTGATACCTCTTCAACTTCTTATCTCTACACAGCTTCTGATCTCTGACCAGAGCCAGGAATTCACAACAATGCTCTTCTGATCCCAAACATGTACACCTGTACCTCTTTACCTGTTTGAAGGGTTTCCCAGGCCCATTACAGCAGCTGATCCCCAACATCTCCTGGGAAAGTCTGCCTGGCCCTCTAGCACCAGGTTTCTGTGAAAACCAGCTGCCGTCTGGTCCCAGAGGTGTTTCTTTGGCTGGTGTTGTGAGAGGTACATAGCAGCCATTAAAACACTTGAATGTGTGTGTGTACACAGATGCATGTGTACATCATGGCAATGATGATAGTTTGACTGGAAAAATGCTTTGATGAAGTAAAACTACGCTGTGCCTCTACTTAACCCTTCCTGATCCTCACCAATCATTCATCCAGCATCAGCTGATGTATCACAGCTCACACCACTGCGCTGCAACTCAGCACAGAGCAGCCTTGGTCCCTGTACTGGCTCTGGGATGGAATAATTTCACTGCTAAGGTCTCCTCTTGCCCAGCTGTCCAGAGACTTGAGCCAATCTGGAGACGAGCTCTGCCTCTGCTGGGAACATGACTGCCCCAAAACATCGGGAGCTATCTGGTGTGTGTCATTGCTGCCTGTCTCCCTGGTGAATCAGAGGCACAGTGCAGTGAGACTCTTGCAGAAGGACAGCTGCCCACAGAGCTGGCCCAGGCACCTGAGAGATGCTGGCAGCAATCGTCCTAAAATAGTGCAGGGTGGGACTACAGCTGGGGTGTGGATGGTGGCTGCTTTCATTGTCTTACTTGAGAAGAATAGAAACCTGTGGTTGAAACCAGACAGCAAGGCCCAGGTGTGCCCCTCATCCTGGAGGCTCTGGGGTCACCTGGCACTGAGTTTGCTACGGGAGGCAGGAGCTCCCTGGTTGTCCATTGGAAGCATGTTCTGGGTGAATGCTATTCACACTTTGGAGCAGAGGTTTCTGCTCTTGCTGTTGTATGCCATACTTGTGAAGTGGGATGAACCTTGGGAGATACTTCAGGTGGTGGAGGTATAACAGTGTGCACAAGAAACTTAGACTCTGTCTCTTCAGAGACAAGCATCCCTTGTGCTTTTAATCACCCTCTCCAGCCTTATACTCTAGGCCAAGTCAGTAATGCAGCACTTAGTCTGCCACAGGCCCTCTCTTGGAGTCGTGGAGGTGAGATGATTCTAAAAGTGCTGTGAGATAACCATAAGGATTTCTAGTCCTACCTGCTAAACTGCCTCCATTCCTTCTCCCCCAGGGTTGTCTGTTCCCCATGTTTTCCAGGTGGAAAGCTCTTTCTTTTTTTCCTCCATTGATGCCTTAGATTTTAACTTTTACATTTTTCAAATCCTGTACTGCCTAGTGTGTAACTCTGAAGTTTCATGTGGCCTGTTAGCTGCTGTTCTCTCGTGCTGGTTAGACATAACAAACCCTCTCTAGGTTTGCACTTCAAGGACACCTTGTTGTCCCAGGCCCCAAAATATGTAAACTAAAAGCCCTTGAGAGGAGGCGCAAACTTGGGGTAATTACATCATGAACTGAGGTTATAATTGGAGAATTAACCCTTATATGCAAATGGACCAAACTTATAAAAGTGTGAAGAACCTGTGACACAGCATCCATCTTGGGTGGAGCCCCTCAAAGGCTTTTGATTGCCCAGGGTGTACCTTTGAAGGCCCTTCAAATAAATACCTGCTTTTATTCTCTTAATCTTGTCTAGCCTCTGTTTTCGGGTAGCTACTTCGAGGCATCACCATGGTTGCACTTTCTTTTCATTAAATCCTTTTGATTTCTGTATTTAAACAGTGTTGAGATGATTATTTCTGAGGATGGGATATCAAGGATTGCAGAAAGCCTGGAAGAAAAAAGGTGCATTTGAACATTGCAAGAAAAGCAGAGTATGCAGAAAGACTGTTATTGATTCCTTCTTGTTTCTGCATGGTTCAGAGTTATAACCAGCACCCCCAACAAGTGTCTGATGCAGTAGTAATTAGCCAGGACTTTCCCAAATCTCAGTGGTGTGTGCTGGTATGGAGTCAGCTAGTCCCACCTGTCAAAGTCCCACCAGCTGTCTTCTCTTCCTGATGCAATAAATATTGTTCTGAATTATTGCTTAGGTGAAGGGGAACCAGGTGAGACAGTGGGGATTAATTCCTGTCTGACTCTCCATTGTGTCAAATGCAAACCATTTTCATCTTGTCAGCATCAATAAAAGATACAAATAAACCAGAGGTTTTGCTTTCCATCGCTTGCCTTCCTTTCTCTGAAT
Organism: Pachycephala philippinensis; assembly: GCA_013397055.1. Lineage (NCBI taxonomy): Eukaryota > Metazoa > Chordata > Aves > Passeriformes > Pachycephala > Pachycephala philippinensis. The sequence goes on from VWZT01008129.1 coordinate 750,435, forward strand.
GGCACTGCTCTTTTCTTGAGATCTGCTTGTTCCCTGTAGCAGTTTTTCTTTCATATTGGGTTATAATATTAAATGGGGCAACAACTTTCAGCTGGATCATAAGACAAGGATGTTTAATGGGTCATGCCCAGTATCCACTGTAGAAAGCAAATATTAGACCCAACTAAAAATGAGATGATCTAGAAATAAAAGTATGGTCATAGCTGGCATAGTTTGTTCATCAGGTTAGAAAACCTGGTCTGTAATTTACCAAACAGTCCTGAGAAGTTTTGTGAAGATGAAAACAATAGAATTATAGAGGAAATATTCAAAACACACAAAATGTGATAAACAGGATTTTCCTGCACAGAAGTTAAACCTGATGAGTTTGAATTTGGACAATTTGTATTTCAGAATGACATCTAATTCTCCATCAGAATCCCACTCCCTGTCTTGAGAGGTCAACAGAAACATATTTTTTGGACCTATATCCCTTGGGGTCTGTCTGAAGTCTCCAGCTGAACATGGCAGAACTGCCCCTGATGGTCTGAAGGGTTTGTGCCACAGCACAATTCATTTCAAATACACCTCAGCTGAAGCCCCTTGGTTCATATGTCCTCTCAGTAATATTTCTATTAAGAGGAAACAACAAAATGAAGCTCGAACTCCTATACGTGTAGCTCAATTTCTCACCCTTCAACTTTGACTCAAGAGGGGCCAGTTAACCAGGTGACTTTTGTGAGGGTGAGGTGAAGGAGGAGGAGATACCTATGAAAATATTCAAAGCTGCTCTGATGGGGATGTGAAGTGTTGGGGCAAAAGAGCCAGAGAAACACCAGATTGTGAGGATGAGGATGGTTTAATAGGCATATCAGCAGATTTTCTGCAACAGCATGACATTTTATGAAAATGAAAAAGCTCAAACTCCTTATGACTCCCTTACCACCCTGACAGCAATAAACCAGACCTCACAGATGAAGTGCTTGAAGTGTTCCTCTCCTCTTTCTACATATAGTCCAAACCCACAACAGAATGTTTCTATTTATAGAAATCTAATATTACACACACAAAAAAGAATAAGTGGAAAAGTAGAAGAAAGATGGACAGAGAACAATAGTTCAGATTATTCAGTAGAGTAATCCAGGTTGCAAAGACAAAGGTAATGTTTTTAACATTTTGCTCTTATACCCTGTCCTTTCTACACAGTCTTATCCTGGCTATAACTTGTAGTTGTCTAGAGATCTCTTGGGATGTAGTCACATTATTACTTTGCTGTAAAATACCCCAGGGATATGGAATGGATATGTAAGAATTGCTTAGCTTGTGGGAAGATTCCTTTAAAAGTTCTTTGGAAATTGAGGTACATCCCACCTAACTGCAGCTATAAAGTACTTTTAACCATGCAAGGTTGCAATGGTATCAGTCATGTTGCTTTTTAAATCTCCTTTCTTGCTTTCACCCCTTACAGAGGGAAACCTGGGGACTAGCTGTCCTTATTTCCATTCCTTAAATTATCTGGTGTAAAGTCTCTTTGGGTCCTGTGTGGTTGATTCAATGGTAAATCAGTTTTTCTGGGTTTTATTTGTTTTCCTCCTCCAGGACAAAGCTCTTTGTTACTGCCTTTGCTCCTTCACTGCTCTGTGCACCTTTCATGGGTATAGGTGTGCATGTTTTATTCATAGCCTGGGGTTATCTTTCTGCCAGTAGCATTCCTCCCTTTTGTTTCTTTTTTCCTCCTGCCCTCAAGTCAGTGTACAATATCAAGTGCATCTGTTGTTTATTGATTTATGCAGTGCTCTGAGACTGAGCTCAAGAAGCCTTTTACAAGCAGAGAAGACTTCATTTATAACTAAAATACTGGGACCTCTGGGCTGGAACGAAACAGCCGGATAACAGCGCCAGTAACACAGCTCAGCAGCTCTCCGAGAGAAACTGAAGAATACCATATCTAATTGAAGCAACAAGGGATAGTTAACTACTGTGGGAAGAATGTAATTGCTTATGCTGGACACCAGCCAAGACACTAGGGTTAACATTTCTTCTCTTACAAAACACATGCTGGGACCTTTAAATGGCTACTGCTAATTGTAATTATCCCAAATAACACTGTCTAAACCACCTTTTACTATCACATCACAGTATCAACTTTATTATTATTAATGCATCCTTCAGAATGGTGTTTTTGCAGTCTGCCACACAACAAAGTAATTCACAGAATGCTAATAAAGCTGTATCCAAACAGCTTCAAATCAGTGGATTGAGCATGAAAAAAGTCCAAAATAAATATAACTCCTACTTTCAGATGAGTTTTATTTGTAGCAAAATCTAAAAATGTCAGAAAATATAACTTGAGTAGAAAAATAGTGCAAATGGGTAGGTGGATTTGGCTGGTGAATTTAATTTAGCTCTACTGTCCTGAGTCTGTAAAGAAAGAAAACAGATTGAAATTTCTCCTCTACTGTGTTGTACAGTGGCTGTAAAGATTCCTATAAACTTTGGGGGATAAGGTGGCATAACATCTCACTTTTGTCCATCGATTCCATCCTACTGACATTTGAAGAAATATATCTGTGTTGGTTTCAGGAATACTCATAGTCAAAGAAAACTTTGCAGTTTAACACTTGAGCTTCATGAATGCATTTAAAATTACATGACCAAAGTGGTTGCAGTTTCATTAACTACTAGTCAGGTTCAGCTGAGGAAAATTTGGCTCATAATGTCTGGGCTTGAATGATAATCACTAATGGCACTCAGCAGATGCCTTTAAATGTGTTTTCTTTTTCTACTTCTCCATTAACTATCATTTAATGGTGTATTACACATTTTACGTTTAAGTAAAAAAAAATACAGCTCTTTAGGTCTAAAATCTGTATCAGTTATTTTAAATAACAGCCTATGCAGGAGATAGCTGGCCAGAAGCATGAGAAATGCAGAGAGACGTGTTCAAGCCTGTACCATCACCATATTCAAATCCACAGCTCCCACAGCTTTCAGCTGATGGTTCAGTGGCTGATACCTTTGGTTGTGTGCTGCAGAGCTGTTGAGTTCGGGCTTCTGTCAGACTCAGGGATGAAAGGGCAAATCCCACCATCCTGTTGTGTTACAGAGCCCTCACTGCCCCTTGCAAAATGCAATTCCAGCTTTTAAAGTTTTCCCAGCCTCTGGGAAGGGAGCACCCCCAAGGAACACCATTCTGGCCAGGGGCAGTGCTTCAGAGCCTGCCAGTGGATCTCATGGCCATTGGCACAGGGCAGACGGACAACAACAGATGTTCATAGTTAGTAACACTACTCTGGGTATGATCTCCATAATTTGGATTTGATGTCTAGGCTGGTTTGGGGCTTCTGTAAGAAAGATGTTGAAGGTAAAGCATGCAAGTATGCATATTGGCTGTAATGGGACCACTCCCGTGCCTGCAGTTCAGTGACTGTATCTACTTGTAAGAATGGAGCTGTAGGTTTTAATTTTACAAGGAAGTCATTAAAGGCTTCTGCTAAACCAGCAGGAAGGAAGGAGGTCTGGGTGTGGGCAGCCCTTCCAGTACCCCACTGCAGCATCTTTAACAAGTCGCTTTCCAGTCCCTGTCCATGGAAGCGTAACAGAGGTTCACACTCTCACACTTGGAAGCAATGCTTAGAAAGAGTTACCAGCTTGTTTTCCTGAGGACACTGCCACAGGGAATACAGTGATCTAATAGCAAGATTTTTAATTAATTAGATTATCTTGCCTTGTCAGTGTTGCCTCTCTCATGTCTTTAACTGATCATGTCTACAACAGTACTAGAAATACTGAAAGGAAACTATCCTGAGATCTGGGGAAAATTTAGCCCCCATCCTACCCTCTTGCTCTGTAGTTCTCAACATACCAGAAATCAATATGTGCCAATAGCATCTTCCCTCTAAACAGGTTTAAGTCTATGATATTATTGTAGGTTCTCGCAGGCTTCTTAAGTTATGGGTTTGTGTGGGTTATGTGTGTGGTTTTATAAATTATTTCTTTCATTTCTGCAGAGCTAAGAGAGCTCTGTGATGAATAATAGTCCTGTATTTGCAGAATTTATATTGCTAGTAGTTAGAAGGATGGATGTTCCAGTCCGCTGAAGAATTTAAAATCTGATTTGCTTCTGAAGAAGAATAAACTTGAATGTTTTAAGGTTTCACAAAGAAGGACTTTAAAAATACTTTAGATAAATACAGAGTTCAACAGAGTGCAGTGTTTTATGTCAGTGCTTACTTGTTTTTCTATATTGAAATATATAATAAAAGGTGACTATAATTGGAGAGGAAATTCATTTGTGCAGTTAATGAGGCATCTTTATTTATGAATACAATAAACAAATAGAATAAAATGTTGCATAGTCTGAGAATGTATGGCCCCATCAAAGTTTCTGTATCCAAGTTCTCTTGGGGAAGATGCTTAAGCCAATAGCGCTGAGCTTGACTTAGAATTCCCTAAGGTGCCACAAACATGCAAACCCCATTTTTCAGGCTGGGTTTCAGGCCATGCAGAGAGCTGGTGGCTCTCCCAGCACTGGCACAGAGCCTGCAGGGGCATGCAGGCTGGTGGGGACAGGGGGGAAGCAGCAGTGCCTGGCTGAGAGTGACAGTGGGAGGGTGCTCTTGGTGTCCCTGGAGGCTGTTGTCACACCTACAGCAAAACACCCAAATTCTGAAGTACTGTGGCCATGTGAAAGACAGGCTGGAGAGGTCACATGGCTGACATTTCGAAATGCATGTGATGGATCCTGGAAAAAGGAGAGGTTTTGAAGGAATACAGATGTTTGGCCACCAATTTGTCCTGCTGCATTCAAGTAAAGTACTTTTGGAAGGAACGGTAAAGTTTGGTGCTCTGTGTGATGTGGAGCTCCCCAGGGAAGAGCTGAAGTTCCTCTGGCGCTGACTCACTCTGCCCTGGCTGATGGAGCTTGTTCCTCGACTGACACGATAGTAATTTAATAATGTTTTTCAGTTGGATTTGTTGGGTTTTAGGAACTTGGGCTAAAAATATCTTTAAAAACCTGCTGCAAAGCTACTTCTACTGTGCCACTTGGGATTAGATTCCTTTAATGGCTGCTTACTGAGAAGAGTAGATTAGGAAACCTCATCTGGGTGCATGAAGTCCCTGGGAAGAAGGTCGTGGGTTTAGTAAACATTAGCCATTTCATGCCAAATTAATCCTGAGAGATTAATTCCTTACTGTTCAGTATCCATTTTATGTTATCCAAATAACTATCTAGGGAATATCAGAAATAATTTTCCCCATAACACGACAATAGAAAGTGATGGGCAGTCCTGAGACACCTACTGCAACTAGAAAAGGGAATAAGAACCAAAATTAAGACAACCTATGCAGTGTGTGTCATGCAATACCAAGAATACATCTGTGTGTATAAATTAAGATATTTAATTACTGACTGAGTGGATTACACTCAACTACAAAAATGATGAATACTTGTGGAAATAAATCCTGGATTAGTTCTGTGCAATAACAGCTACAAAAATAAGGGGATGAAAATTTGTCATCTGAGATGACTTTTAGTTATTCTAAATTAATCATTAACCTTACACATGTGACCAACAGAAAATGTAAACTTTCAGACGAATCTCGTTTTTAAAAAGCTGTTTACAGCATTTAAGTAATTTCAATTTTGGGGCAGGGGGAATGTCATCATTATGGAGTCCTGGACAGAGGGTACATCCTCAAGAAGTGTACAGAGCCAGGAACAGCATCACAGATACCTTTCCTCCCAGAGGGATGTTGTTTCAAGCTGAGGAATCCCAATAACCAAATTAATATAACCCAACGATTCCAAACCCACAAGAGTTGCAGGGATTTCTCCTTCCCTGCCTCATTTTTATGTTTCCAGTGTTTCAGGCAGGATAATTACATATCCAGCTAATTTCTGGCATGGAGGTATTTTGGGTAGTGGGATAAATGATTTGTCAGTGTAAAGAGATGTGTGTCTTACAATGTGTGTCTTACAATGCGTGTCTTACAATGACCCAACAGCAAAGGCTCACAGAGAGGTAATTTCTTTTCTGTAAAAGAAAATGGATTTTGAATAGATAGATTTGTTACAGCATAACTGTGAGGGGAACAAGGTGCTGTAGGTCCATTTGATGTGTAGTGGAACTCAGCCCCACTGAGGAAGGGGGAGGACTGGGGAAGGAGCTCTGCTCCACCAACTCCCTCCAGTGAATTCTCATCTTTGAGATTTGTCTCGTGAATTAGTTGGTGTTTTAAGGAAACCCATATGTCTGTGTCATCAGTTTCTCATCCACGCAGAAATCTTATTTTAAATTCTGCTACTGTTGTGTTTACAAAGCAATAATACGGATCATATTTGTATTTTTATAACTTAGGGTAAGGTAGAGCATGCCAATTAGCTCATGCTATGTTTGGGTTTGTTCAGGATACACAAACATCTCTTTGGCAAAAACTCGGCCAAGTTCCTTAGCACAGAAATTCTGGTGCTCTCAGTAAAACATAGGTGCCAGTTAGAGTGGGTCTTGCTCTCTTCAGACAGATAAAAAGGGCAGATACAAGCATTCAGATCTCTAAGACTGTTTAGTTTCAGCTATGTCAAGAATGACTTCTGTTTTTCACAACAGTTTTATTCTACAGCAGCTTTACTGTAGCTAGCATCTGGCTCCAATAAGGGACAGCAATTTTTGCCTTAATTGCTACATCGCTAATTGCTAAAATGGTTACATAGCTTGAATTATAACTGCATATGTAAGAATTTTTCTTTTTTTCATAGATATAGCAGGAAGTCTGCTCACTTACACTTTAGAGACACTGATAGTATCTTTTTCATCAAATCATAGATTCAAGATCAGAAGGCACCAGTACAATAATGTAGACTGGCCTTTTGTGTAAGAAATTCAAAGAAACTCAGATACTCTTATAAGCCCCCAGACATCTGTTGTATTCACAAGACATTGAAAAAAATTAAATTAAAGATCACACATGATGAAGAATCCACCAGAGCATTTGTTTATTTGCTCCATAGTTAATTCTCCTAATGCTTAAAAATGTCCTTATTTACAGCTTGAATTTATCTAGATCTGGGATATCAGCATGTTTTTAACTCCTGGAGTATGTGGTAGTAATCTGCAGGAAATATTTTTTCTATATGGGTTCTTGTAGATCACTTTCAACACCTTTTGATCCCTTAAATAACATTAATAAATACAGCTCTTCGAGCATCTCACTAAGTTTTATAGGCAAGAAATTGCTTTAGTGGCCCTCTTCTGAGCCTTTTCCCATTTTTCACCATCGTCCTCTCAAAGCATCTATCAAGCCTAGACACACTGGCTACATCTAGAATAGTAAATTAAACAGAAAACTGTTTGGGTGCTTGAACTTGACTGCCCCTGGTGTTAAATTGTTAGCACGGGCCCTTGTGTGGTTTTTCTCTGGATCAATGAGACAGATCCACTCATCCCAGGGAATGTCTGAGCACTGTTTGGGCTTAGCACAAGGCAGCAGTCATTCCCAACCAGCAGCTCATCTGCAGTCACAGTGATTTAGAAATTAGGATAGTTTGCAGGCTCGGATAAGGACCATTTCACACCAGCCTTCCTCAGTGCTAGCGGGTAGCACAGAGTGATGGTAATTTACTGCAGAGGCACAGGCAGTAGTCTGGGGTGGCCTTACAATGCTGCATTTGGAGAGGGGAACACTACCTTCTTGTTCCTTATTCTTATCTATTGTTCATGCCTTCAGATCTATGCTCCTCGCCACTCTATTGTCCTTGGAGCTTGCAATGATATTATTATCTACTGCATTCCCAAATATTGCCATTGTCCAAGGATCCCTGGAATTTTTTTTTCCTTTTTAATTTTTTTTCAAAAGGAATGTAGCAGGGATAAAACGTGTATTTATAAAGGCATCTTTTTAAATTTGATTCTATGTGTTCTTTATCTAAGCTCCCTTTATGAGTGTGGGTGAGCTTTCCCACATAAACATTCTGCTCTCGTCATGATATATCACTGCACCATTTTTACTATAAATTATTTTACAATTCCTTCCAGAAAGTAGTACTAATGGAAAGGTAATGAATAGCGTTGTGCCAAGAATGTCTGGGAACTCCTAGGAATTCTAAAAGTTCAGCAGGGGAATGTTCTGCCCTTTGCCATTAATGTTTGGGATGTATCAGTTACCTTACTGGTAACCCATTCCTTTGTCTACACTGATTTCACATAGCCTCATTGTTTCACACTGGGGTGCTGTACACTTCCTTCCCAAAGGCCTCAAAAAAAGTCTTTTTGGTCAATGTAGCAGTGGGAAGGAGAAAAAATAAAACCTTTCTCAGAGGGCAGTAAGTAAGGGTGAGGGAGATAAGTAGAATCCAGTCAGCTCTGGATTTCAGCCCTCTGGAGACTTACTCCATCTCTGGGAGTAAAGTATGTGAACTGAAAGTCCTCCTACATTTGTAAAGAGGCATTTTTACTGATAAAGCAAACATATTTGGCTCCCTCCCAATTGCAGAAATATTGAACTCCTAACCTGAAGTAGAACTACTCTTTTCTCTGGTAATTTCAAGATCTAAGCTACATTTTCATCATTCATCATCACGTGGAAAGTGCTTGTGTGGCAGCTTCAAACCGTCACATAACTGGTTAGTCAATGCATATTTCACATCATCTCCTCATAGTTTTTAAGTGAGGAGTTAGAATATTCTGAGGTTCCTAAAAGTCACCTTAATGACGAATTAGCTCAGCACTGGGTCTCTGCAACTCTGCTAATGGCAGACCACAGAATGATCTGTGGCATCAAGATCAAAAGGGACATGTCTGGGGACAAAGTTGGCAGCTTAAATTCAACTATTTTTACTTCACATTTGGATTACTATAAGCTTTGATCACCTTACAGGTGGCAATTTTTTAAGATGCACTAATTTGATGGATTACAAACTTATCACCATACCATAAGATATCAGTGCAAAGTCTCAGTCCATGTCTAATCTGGATTGTTGCCTGCTTCAGAGGATAGTCATGTCTTAATCAAGATTTTGGTGAGGTTTAAAAGAAATACATTTTTGCTATAGCATTAATGCTATTGTTGTGCTAGTCAGTTGTTTCTCAGATACTGAATCATTACCACTTGTGGTACATATAGAGGAGAAGGGCAAGGCAGTGAAGAGTTGAAAAGAGGATGGTTAAGTGACAGTCGTGCAGCAACTCCAGTGTAGGAGTTCATAGATCCTTAAATTCCTTTTGCTGATTGTAAAAAGCCCCATTCCTCCAGGATGGGAAGACATTACACCTTGTTCAGTGAGAAGGGATGTTCTGCTGAGCTGCAGGATGTACAGGGACATTGTAGGAAATATCAAGGAGACCTCCAAAGTGGAGAGACTGTGATACCAGACTGAGAGGTCATGAGCTCAGCTGGGTTTGAGAAGTCTTGTCAGTGATACCACGTATGTCTTTCTGCTTAGCAAATTATTCCTTCCAGATGTCCCAAAAAGAAAGAATGAAACCATGTCTGCAAATAAGGTTACAAAAGTCAGAAAGCACTTAAAAGTTTGACACTTCTTCATCCAAACTTACCTCCAGGTTTCCTTATCTCACCATGCAGGACTTCTGGAGGAAGTCCTTCTGGAAGGGACTTTCCTTTTCCTCTTTTCACTTCTTCCCCCCACTCCTTCCCCAGCTAGGCAGATTTTTGATACAAAAGGTTGCTGGGGGCTTCTTTTGCTTCCTTCTCCCTTCCCTGGTTATTCTGCCTGCTGTCTCCCCTTCTGCCTAAAAGGCCGCAGAAAAGCACTGCAGCAGAGGTGGTGTGATTTAAAGGTGCAGAGCCCGAGTGAAAGAGGCTGGAAATTTTTTCTCTGAAATTTGTGAGAATCCTTTGCACATCTGGTAAACGATAGGTGTTTTGTATGGCTGCATGGCCTGGCTGTGTCCCAAGAACAGAAAAAGGAACCAAGTTACTGCTTTTAAGGAGACCATTTTCAGGCTGCTGCAGTGGTCCTGCAGAAGGAATCGAACCAGGCCAGGTGTTAAAATTACTTTTGGGTGACTAGGGAGTCAGGCAGACTCTGGAAAATTTGCAGAAGAAATTGGCATTGCTAGGTGTGCTGAGTTTTTACAAATCTGGAAGTTTTATCTGAACTAATTGATCACAGGATCATAGGATAGTTTGGAATGGACCTTAAAGATCCCCTAGTCCCAGCCCCCTGCCATGAGCAGGGAAAACTTGCACTAGACCATGTTGGTCTTCTACTTCTGTGGCCGTATGTGTGCATGGTCTCCGGGTACTGCTCATCAGAGGCGGAGTAACTCAGGATTTAGTGTAGGTGTCTTCCAACATCCAGGGGGGCACCCAAAACCCTCTCTTCTAAAACATGGCCGTGTCTTCACCGTCTGCGAAGGGGCAACCCTCTCCCGCTGAACCAGAGGAAGCTGTGCTCACACCCCACCGGCAGCGGAAGGCTTTCTCTTGGTATTACTGGAGGGGTTTTGTCCCATTCAGAGGAAGCTGGATTGTCAGAGCGCAGGATGTGTCACGGCTCCAGCAGCGACCCGCCCCACCGTGGGGCTCGGATCGCACCCCTGGGCGGCTGCAGCTCCGCGGGGCCAGCGCTGCTCCGCGCAGGCAAATCCTGCGGGATGCTGAGGTGGGAGGGGGAGGCATTTCCACAATTAAACAGCACCACCTGCAGGCCCCGCACGCCCGCGGACCCCGCTGCTCCGGCGGCTCTGCCGATGGCGCTCCGGGTGGGTGGATGTGCCGCCCTGCTGCCATCTGCGCGGGGCACGCAGCAGCGGCTTCCTCGGCTTCCTCGGCTTCCTTTGCCCGCTGGCTCAGGGAGAGCAGGAGCACCCGGTTGTCTTGTCACAGAGTGAAGGACATCGGACCTGCCCCTTCCAGGGTAACCGCTAGCAGGAAAGATGTAAGAGCTGGGGTTGTTCACCCTGGAGAAGTCTTGGGAGGGGCCTTATTTCAGCCTTTCAGTATGTAAAGAAGGCTTAAAAAGGAGGGGGAAGGATGTTTTATGGGCAGAGAGTGACAGGACAAGAGGAAACAGTTTAAAACTAAAAGAGGAGACATTTAGATTAGATGTTAGGAAGAAATTCCTTACTATGAGGGTGTGGAGGCACAAGCACAGGCTGCCCAGAGAAGTTGTGGATGACCCAACCCTGGAAGTCTTCAAGGCCAGGTTGGATGGGGCTCTGAGCAACCTGATCTAGTGGAAGGTGTCCCTGCCCATGGCAGGGGAGGTGGAACTAGATGATCTTTAAGGTCCCTTCCAACCCAAACCATTCTATGTGTCTAGTGGGAAATAGAATTCACCCTGACTGTGAATGCACTTGCTCTTAGATACACTTTTTCATAAAAAGAGGAAAAAAAAGACAAAACCCCGTACCCTTACTCCTGCTCCTGGACTTCCCAGGTGAGAGACAGACCCACCAAAATAGAGAGGGTGAGACACAAACTGATGTTTTAATATTGCTAACTTCACCTTTAAATCACAAACTTTTTTTTTTTTT
>VWZT01008130.1:0-10898 GCA_013397055.1 Pachycephala philippinensis
GTAACTCCGGGATGGAGCTGTGGTGCCCGGGCTCTGGCTGGCAGCGGGGTGCCTGGCAGCATCGCTGAGGCTGAGCTGGGCACACCCAGCCTTTTGGGGGGGTAAGGGCTGGCTGTGCTGGGCAGGCCGGGTGCTGGAGGGAGGGAGGGAGGTGGCATCAGCTCCTGAGCAGTGAAGGCAGCGTTCCTGCTGAATGAACGCCCCCGCTGGCAGTGAAGGAGGTTCAGCTGCTGCTGTAGAAGCAGCCCAGCTCCTGAGAATGGGCACGGAGCATCCTCCTGCAGCCCCACCCCGGCCCAGGCCCCTCTCTGGGCGTGTGCCCCACGGGAGATGTCCCAGGCTCCCCAGCTCATCACCTCTGAGCTCTTCTATCTTCTCTTCAATCTCTAATCCATAACAAACTTTCACCTCTCATCTTAGCTCCCTTAATAGCCTCTGCAGAAGGATTTTATTAAAGCCTGGTGGAAACTCTGAATTCACTACAACTCCTTATGCTCCATCACACAGGGCTTTTCTGGCTCCCTCGGGTCAGGGCTCTGGTAGCTTATAGGGGCCCTGTGGAGCACTTGGGCTTGTTTCTTCCTAGCCCAGATTATTATTTATAATTTTTATGTCTTTGTTAATTACGTCTCATTAATTATTTATTATTATAATTGAATTTGTTTTCTCCCTGCACTAAATGGTGAGGCTCACTGGGCTGGGATGCTTCTCAGCAGCACCCTGGGTGTGTTTTGCCATAGAGGAGATGACCCACAGACTGGGCAGGTGGGCAGGGCATCATTTTGCACGGTAAATTCTGTGTTGTTCAGCGGTTTTGGTCTAAAAAAGTCCTCTTGAGTGAGCCCTGTAGGTACCCAGGGGGTCTCAGTGCAGGTCACACACCTCATTTGTGAAGTCCTGATGCATTCCAGGAGGGAGGGCTGCTATGGGGGGGCATCACATTTGAGGCAGTGGCAAAAATCTAATCCCTTTAAATTTCTCTGGATTGATTGTAGCTTTAGAGCTCTGTCACTCTGTGCAGTGACACTTTGAGCTTCCCCATGGCCAGGGCTTTGGTGGCCTGTGGGACTCTGGCCACCAGCACCTCACCTGTCCCCTCCAGGGGTTCTGGCAGGGCCCAGGCATCCCCGATTTCCAGCCTGAAATGGGAATGTTGGGACAGGCCCGGGGAGGAGGAGCAGGATGCAGGATGCAGGATGCAGTGCATCCCCTGCACGGACTCAGGAAGCAGCTGGAAGGGGTTTGTCACCCACGGGTGCAGCATGGAGGGGTCAGGGGGATTTATGGGTCCCTCATGTCATACATCTTCCCTACATCTACTCTGAGGGGCTCCCCAAAGCACGTCCTCTTCACCGAGGTGGAGGGTGGGCTGGGGGATGAGAGGGCTTTGGAGGTTGTTGGTTCCCAGAGCACAGAAATGTGCTGCCCTGGAGGATTTTTTTCTTCCCTGCAATCAATGGAAATGTGTTTATCAGGAAACCGTGTTTGGCCTGGACAAGTGTTTTACTGATGTAAACAAAGCTGGGGAGAGGCACGGGGGGGGAGAAGAGATAAGGGGGGCTGGGAGAGGAGAGACAGCCATGGAAAGGACCCGGAGCAGATGGAAAGTGCTGAGATAAGGAGGTGTCCTGCCTTTCCCTGCTGAGGGGAGCAGGCACAGGGGTGCGCACCCAGCCCGAGCTTTGGGAATGTCCTGCCTTTCCCTGCTGAGGAGAGCAGGCACAGGGGTGTGCACCCACCCCGAGCTTTGGGAATGTCCTGCCTTTCCCTGCTGAGGAGAGCAGGCACAGGGGTGTGCACCCAGCCCGAGCTTTGGGAATGTCCTGCCTTTCCCTGCTGAGGAGAGCAGGAACAGGGGTGTGCACCCAGCCCGAGCTTTTCATGCCCCTCTCAGTGCTGGGCAGGTGCTGCTGGGCACGGGAACATCACTGCCTGCCCCAGTGGCATGTCTCCATCCAGGCAGCTCCTCGGAGAGCACAAAGGTGGTTTCCTTAAATCAGGCAGGGGAAGGAGTGAGGAGGGCAGGTTTCCATAGAAATGGGAGCTGGCAGGAGAGGTGGAGAAGGCAGAGCAGGCAGTGTGAGCCCTGGCAGGGGTGATGCTCTGCCCTGCCCCTCACTCCCAAGGCAGGGCTTCTCCCTGCAGTTTTAGTGTGTTAATTCGAGCAAAAATGAATCTCTTTGTGACGGAGGTGGGCTTATTCCTGATGCTTTGGTAACGGATTGTTTCTTCTTCATGCATGGTATCATTTATGCTGTGAGATCCTCAGGAATGACAAGAAGCAAATGCCTGGCCTCAAGATGCTGGGCTGGGAATGAAAGCAGGCAGTGGGTTTGGAAATAAGAGCAGTTCCAAATGTCAGGGGAGCCGGTGTGATGAGGCTGTGGTTAGCAGAGGGCGGCCAGGCCGGCAGGTTAATGTGCCTACCCTTTGCAGAATGAACCAGGGGACATTTAATGACTCGAAAGAGCAAGGGCTGGCGTTTACATCTGCTCTTAAAAATGCCTGTTAAATCCCAGGCAATCTCTCACTCATCCTCAGCCCGTGTTCCAGCTCCTGGGTAGGAGCAGAGCTGCATTTCAGTCCCATCCACATCCCAGTGTTACTGGAGGAGAAATCCCCACGTGGGATCGATCCCATGGGGGCAGAGCAGGATCCAGCTGGGAAAAGCAGATTTCCAGCACCCCCTAGGCATTGCCCCCGTGGCTCCTGCACAGGCAGCATGAGGAGCAGGGCAGGGATGGAGCTGGCAGTGCCACAGAGAAGAATGAAGCATTGTTTTGGGGCTGCCCACAGCTGCAGGAGGGATGTGGGTGCCATCGCTGCATCCCGCACATCTGGGTGCCCACACATCTGGGTGCCCGCACATCTGGGTGCCGCTGCCAGGCTCGCCCGTGCCCAGCTCCCATGCAGCCTGCCTGCGTGGGGGGGATTTTGGGAGCCCAGCCAGCAGCCCGTGGATGAGGATCCTTGCATTTGCAAGCCCTGGCCCAGCCCCAGTGATGTGCTCTGCTCCCACATCCAGCAGGATCTGAGACAGCGATGATGCCATCACCGTGGCAGTCAGGGGTGATGATGCCACCACCGTGGCAGTCAGGGGCTGCAGAGCATCCTGTCCTTCTCCCCCGAGCTGCTCCTTACCCCCCAGTGCTGATTTGAAGCCATCCAGCCTCAGTGGACCCCCAAGTATCACCATCCTGGGGAAGCATCCCACCCCCACCACCCGTGGGAGAGAGGGGACCCCCCAAACCACCAGACACATCCCTCCTCTGCTGTGGCACGCGCAGCCCATGCCAGCCTGGCCCTGATGGCTTCTTAATGAAGCCACTGCCTGGTGTGAGGCCACCAGGCACAGTGGGTTGCCACTGGTGCCTTTTATTTCCAAGCCTCCAGGAGTTTGGGTCCCACAGTGCCTGGTGCAGACAGACCTCTGGTTGAATTTTGGCACATGGCCCACCACACGCAGCCGATGGAACAGTCCTCCATCAGCTGGGAAAGGCAGGAGGGACCCCAAACTGGCTCCTGGAGCTGGATGGAGCTGGGGCAGGCAGCACATCCCTCTGCTGGAGTCTGCACTGCTCCTGCTCCTGCCAGGCAGATGTGTGTGAGGGGCCTGTGGAGCTGGCACGGAGGAGCTGCTGAGTTCAGGCCCAGCATGGGCTCCCTTCCTCCTAAAATAGGTGTATTTGGGGAGTGCCACACCCAGAAAACAGCAGGCTTCATCATTTACCTGTTCAGTGCCAGCACTGGGGTTGTATTGATGCCTTAGGTTTTAACTTTTATATTTTTCAGATTCTGCACTCCCAGTGTGTAACTCTGCAGTGTCCTGCAGCCTGGGAGCTGCTGCTCTCTCATGCTGAGACAGACAGAACAAAGCCTCTCCAGGCTGCTCTCCAAGGACACCCAGCCCGGCCTAGGCCCAAAATGTGTAACCCAGCATCTTGAGAAGGGGGGCAAGCTGAGGGGAAATTCCATCATTAGCTAAAGTTTAATTGGTGCAATTGGGTTGAGATGCAAATGGCCCAAAGCTATAAAAGTGTGAAGAACTCGTGACTCGGGGTCCATCTTGGGTGCAGCCTTTGGCCTGCCCAGGGTGTGCCTCTGAAGGCCTTTCAAATAAATATCCACCTTTATTCCCTTCCTCCTGTCCAGTCTCTGTTTCTAGGTTGGCCTCTTTAGGCATCAGTATTAAACAGGACACCAAGAGACTTAAATCTCTGGGGTACAAATTGTCCCCAAGCTGGGGATGCTTTCTTCAGAATTATTTTCCTTTTCAAGTACTTTTTGCACAAGAGTGTGTACACCTCTCCACCCAAACTGGGGAAAAAATCTCAGCTTGTTTTTAGGGAAAGGCACTGGCTGCAGCCACATCAGTTGTTGTGTGTACCCTGCCCACAGCCACAAATCTCCCTCCCGGAGGGAATCTGCTTTCCCAACCCCAGGCAATTAGTATTTGCCTCTCACCCCGATGCACCAGGGTCTTTTATTCCCTCTAAGCTTTTATCCTCTCTTGTTATCCCCTTTGGTGTCTAATCCTCTCTCAAATCCCACTAAGCTGCTGACGTGGCCGTGCCCAGACCCTCACAGCCAGCCAGGGATAAGTCCTGCATCCCGGGGTGGGATGTTTTGGGATGCTACAGACTGTAACCTATAACTCAGGAGGGACCACCAGCCATCGTCAGGAGGCTAAAAATGAAATTGGGGTGAAAAACCAGGTTTTTGGGGGTATTTCCTCCTGAATCCTGCAGACAGCCACAGAAATACATTCCCTGCCACTTGACCCTGATAAAAGTACTCACTCCAAATGAGAGAGGCACCAACACAGCTCATTGCTGGCTTGGGCTCCACGCTGAGGGCTCGGTGGGTGACACCCCAATAAAAAAGGGGAAGGGAGCTTCTTGCCTTGCTGCATCTCCTCCAGGGAAAGCTCTCAGCTCGGTGCTGCCCCTTGGAGCTGTGGCTGGGTTCAGCGTGGCAGTGGCACTGCAAACTCGTGACACTCGTGGGTACCACCCTCCCCCTCCATCATCCACAGGAAACCGCATCCTTTCTTCTCCTTTCCTTCTTTCCCCTCGTGGTCACTTGGAAATAAATCATTTAATGCAAAGATGGGGGGAAAACAACCCAGAATCTTCCATTCGTGATGTATTTATGGTGTATTTGATAGGAAAAGTGCCCCGCCGTGTCCCAAGCGCACTGCAAGTGCCACCCCATCACAGGCAGCGGCGCTCATCGCCCCTCGTTCCGCGGCAATTAGCCGCTAATTACTGTATTTTCATTCCTCAGCCTTCCTCCCTGCACCCCGCAGCCTCCTCCCTGTCAGGGGCACCTCGAGATTATCCCTAATGACGGCGGTGCAGCTGAATGCCAAAATCCCCATTTCCCTGTAATTTGCAGGGCGGCGGAGCAGCCGGAGCTGAAGCCGCTCTGACTGGGCGGCTGTGGGGCTCGTCACTCCCGAATTGTTCTCGGGACTCGTCAGGACCATGGGGACAGAGGAGATGTCCCCTGGGATGGCCACGGGAGATGCAGAGCTGTGCTGGCCCCAAAAAAGCTCGGTGGGGTGTTCCCATCCCGGGAAAAGGGCTCAGGGCAGCTTTTGCCAGCAGCGTTACCCTGGTGTGAGTGAGACCTTCCAAACCCATCCCACCCCCCGAGGGTTCCCTGAGGGTGTGGGTGCACCCCAAAGACAAACCCCGCTCCCCTCAGCCAGGATGGAGGAGTCCCAAAGTGAAGAATTTGATCTAAAGTCTATTTAGGGAGCTCCTTATTCAGTTTATTCCTCATCCTGCTTAGGGAAACTGAGGCACGGACACCGAGCCAGGGGTTTTGGCTGCGGGGATGTGCCACTGCTGCCATCCCAGTGATGCCTGAAGAGGCCAGCCTAGAAACAGAGACCGGACAGGAGTAAGGGAATAAAGGTGGATATTTATTTGAAAGGCCTTCAGAGGCACACCCTGGGCAGGCCAAAGGCTGCACCCAAGATGGACCCCGAGTCACGAGTTCTTCACACTTTTATAGCTTTGGGCCATTTGCATCTCCACCCAATTTCACCAATTAAACTTTAGCTAATGATGTAATTTCCCCTCAGCTTGCCCCCCTTCTCAAGGTGCTGGGTTACACATTTTGGGCCTAGGCCGGGCTGGGTGTCCTTGGAGAGCAGCCTGGAGAGGCTTTGTTCTGTCTGTCTCAGCATGAGAGAGCAGCAGCTCCCAGGCTGCAGGGCACTGCAGAGTCACACACTGGGATTTGAAAAATATAAAGTTTGATATACAGTTTCAAATATAAAGAATTTGAAAAATATAAAAGCTGAAACCTAAGGCATCACTAGGGCAAGGCAGGGATGGGATGCATCCTGCTTTCCCTGCACAGGAGTGGGATCTGCCCCGAGCTGCTCCCTGAGCAAGGTGCCCAGCAGCCATTCCTCCACCATCCAGGGTTTGGAGGGACATCCCTCGGATGCCTGCTGGGACCTTGCCTCCAGAGCTGATCACAAGGAGCAGCTCATGGCTTTGCAGAGTGGGAATTGCTTGGATTGCTTGGAATTCCCAGCGTGGCTCTGCTGGAACCCGCTGCTGAGAAGCAGGATTACTGCTGAGCAAGGGCTTGGCAGGGATGCTGAAATTAGTGGGCTTTGGGAAGGCCGTGGCTTTGGATGCTTCCTGAGCCTTTTCAGTAGGGAAAAATAAAAGAAAATTAATTTCAAAGTCCATTGGAAGTGCCTGTGGTGGCATGGGATGCTGTTCCTGACCCATCTGTAGGGGATGGATCCATCAGGAGGGGGCTGAGAAGGAACAGAGGAAAGGGTGAAAATCCCACAATTACTATTTCCAGGAGGAATTAGCAGAGGTGCAAACCCAACCCAGCCACTGAACCCCCCAAGAGGTGCCTGCAGGAGGTTCTGGATGCTCCCCTTTCCCAAAACCCTTCCAGGGTTGCAAATGGCTCCATCCCACCAGGGATGCAGGTGATGTCCTGGGGCCCTCCACCTTTTTCTGCCACTCTGCTGGTCCAGAGGGAAGAACCAGAGGGTTTTAAAACCAAAAATAGGGTTTTTTTGAAGCTGGAGGTGTGCTGTACCCAGCATGAGGACTCAGTTGGGAGCCCGGGGTCGGGATTAGGGAGGTAGGGAGAAAATGAACCCCAGAAATTTCCCTTATTTGACCCCGACAGTGGGAGAGGTTTGGGTTTGCTCAGCACAGATGCAGGTTTTTGGCTGAGTTGGCAGCACGTGGCTGGCAGAGGGCCAGTCCCCAAAGCAGCAGCTTGGGGTTTTAGCCTTTCCCTGGGGTGAGCGCAGCCAGCGTCAGCGCTAAAAAAGAAATGTGACGTGACAGAGGCGTGAATCAGCAAGAGGAAAATTCCCACCGTTTGGGCAAGGAGAGGAGGCAGAAAAATCACAGGCTGGACTCCCTGAGGCAACTTTGTGGGATGCATGGGGGAGTGGGAATAGGGAGGGCAAGGAAAGGCACGGGGCCGTGGTGCCCGAGCAGCCAGCGGGGTGCAGCAGTGGGATAATGCCTGAGGATGCTCAGCTGATGATCCTCCAGGCTGGGACTGCAGCTGCCAGGAAGCTGAGACTAGGTACCAGTCTCAGAACATCTCTGAAATGTGAGCTCTGTCCCCAAACCCGCTGTCTGCAGGGTCCTGGGCATCCCCAGGGGAAGGGATGCAGGGGTTGGGTACCCCGTGTCTGTATTTCTGCTGCGGGTTTCTTGGTGCCTCTGCACAGGGCAAAGCCTAACCCCAAAAATGGGGCCAGAAGTGCTTTAGGGAGGGGATGTGTCGCTGTTGCACCGAGGATGGATAAATAAAGACACAGAGTGCAAGCTCAGGGATGAATGGAAGGCTTTACTAGTGCCTTGAAAAGTCTCTTATATGTTTGGTTTGCAGAGAATGTATTAAATGGCAGAAGGTAACTGGTCCTTTGGCCATCCACCTCTTGAGGCGACTGGCCAAATTCTAAGACACCCATTCCTAAATATTTTTCTAGTTAGAACCGTAACAATACTGTAAACACAACCTGCAGGTGCAAAGGTTTACAAAACTGTAGCCTTGTTTTTAAGAGACTGCGTGGGAAAGACAGGGCTTGCACAGAACACTGCAGAGAGCTGGAAAATCTCTTTGCTGATGCTTTTTCAGTATCCACAGGGATGCATCCACAGAGCTCCTGCACCTGATGCTCCTTTGCCAAAAGGTCTTTTTCCAGCACATCTTGCTGTGTGGGGCAGCTGAGGGTGGCTTAGGAGGGAGGGCAGGGAGATGAGGCAGCAGCAGCTCCCAGGTGATGCCTGATGGAGGCCATAAACAGGATTGATCTGTGGATTAAAGAGACAGGGAAAGGAGGCAAAGGTTAAGAATATAAATAGGTGAGGCTCCAAGGAGCACAAGGAGAGGCCGGGCTGGAGAGACAGTGAATAAAGCAGCGAGAGGCTGGATAAATGTGCAAGGGGTGGGGGCCTCAAAAGAAAAGCCAGGTGGATGAATAAGAAGCAGAATGAGAGCAGAACCAGGGGGCTGAGGGCCAGGGAGTGGCTGCAGGGATGGGGATGTGGGGACAGAAATGCAATCGAACCCCAGCGTGTCCCAAATGCAGCTCATCTCAGTTCCTCACCGAGCCCCGAGGTGCTTCACACGGCTGCCTATTTCCCCAGCTAACTGCTCACACTTTAATTTTATGGCCCGAGTCTCAAGAGCCATTTGAAATAAAGTGAGAGGCACCTCGGTGCTGATTCCTGGCTGCAGCCGGGCACCAACCCAGCCCCCTCCTGCTGCCTGCCCCTAATGGGCCCCTGGCAGGCTGCACTGCTCATTGCAGCACCTTGCACCCCGAAAAGATGCTCCAAAAAACATAATACATGCGTGCATAGCATGCACACTGCTCCTATTCACATTTGTAATGGGGGTTCTGCTGGTTTTAGGGTGCCAGCACTGTGGAGAAAAAGCAGGGATGTGCTGGTGTTGGAAAGCTAGAGAGGGGCAGAAAAAGCAGAAAATCTCCCTCAGGCACAGAGGCGTTTTTGACATCTGGTGGAGGAGCAAATCTCCCCTGCCACAGCTTCTCCATGCCCAGCTTTGCTCTTGGCTTGCTCCCCTCTCTCTCTGCCACTGGCTAGGGGATTAAATGCACTTTTTACAGCATGGCTGGGGTGGGAGAAAACACACCTCGATGATGCTTTGCTCTCCCCCACAGCCATCAGGCCTCCACACATCCCACAGGGTCAGATGGGGGTGGGGATTGGGGACAATCACCTCGTTTTTGGGACAGGACCCTGCAGGGACACCCATGCCCCAAGGCACCTGGCAGCACTCACGCTCCCCTCATCGCTGGAGACAAGTTTTTACAACCACTTGGACAAAGAGCAGTTTTACAACAGTTTTTACAACTTCCAGAACCACTGAGTTGCAGTTCTGGTGTCCCAAAATAGGCTGTCATTAAAGTGTCAGGATGGCCACTGGTTGTCAATTATTCTTCTTTATTGTATCAGAGACACACAGTGAAAGCCAAAAAGTAAAATAATCTGTGTGATGCATTCCTGTTAGTAATTAGAGCTGGTGACTAGCTGGTGACTGTCCTTCACCACGTGCTGGGTTTGTGTCCCAGAAAGGTTTGTGGTGTGGATGTTGCCAGCAGTGCCACCCCGAGACCTGAAACCCTCTGTCCAGCTCAGGTAGGGGACCATGGGGACATTGCAGCAGTGTCACTGGCACAGCTCCAGTGGAGATGCACCCTCTTACCCCCAAAATTTTGGGACTTTTCTCCTTCACTGCTCTGGCGTAGGATGCCTCTTGGAGCAGCAGCTGGGTGTTGGCAGTGATGCCTGAAAACAGAGGCTGGACAAGAATAAGAGAATAAAAGTAGGTATTTATTTGAAAGGCCTTCAGAGGCACACCCTGGGCAGGCCAAAGGCTGCACCCAAGATGGACCCCGAGTTCTTCACACTTTTATAAGTTTGGTCCATTTGCATATTAGGGTTAATTATTCAATTATAATTTTAGTTAATGATGTAACTACCCCAAGTTTGCCCCTCCTCTTTACACATTTTGGGGCCTGGGACAATCTGGGTGTCCTCGGAGAGCAAATCTGGAGGGGCTTTGTTATGTCTAATCAGCACGAGAGAGCAGCAGCTAACAGGCCACAAGAAATTTCAGAGTTACACACCAGGTAGCACAAGATTTGAAAAATATAAAAGTTAAAACCTCAGGCATCAACAGGATCCAAAAATTACTATGCAGTTATTAAGAAAATAATTGAGAAAATGGGAACAACTGAATAATAAGTAGGAGAAGAAACATTTGAGGCCTTTTTGTTACTCAGAGTCTTTTCCTGGGGAAAATAGGGAAAGAGGGTGCTGGTCCAGGGTACCAAACACAGGGTTTGCTCCCTGTTTCCCTCTCAGTGTTCATCAGTGATGCTGCTGGGGATATTTTCTTTGGAAAAATCCCACTGGGATGGGATTTTGCTGCATGAAAGATCATCTCCTATTGGCTTTCAGTACTGGAGCAAGCTCTTGTTGGGATGGTTTTATCTGGCCGACACTTGAGGTTTGGGAC
The DNA here is from genome assembly GCA_013397055.1 of Pachycephala philippinensis. Classification (NCBI taxonomy): domain Eukaryota; kingdom Metazoa; phylum Chordata; class Aves; order Passeriformes; genus Pachycephala; species Pachycephala philippinensis. The sequence continues at coordinate 10,555 of VWZT01008130.1, forward strand.
TTTGGGTTTGCCTTTGGATATATTGACCCCAAGGGTCTGCTGGGCTTGCTAAAAACAGGAGAGAAATGTTAAAAAGTCACTTTAGCTGGCTCCAGTCTTTTAAGAAAAAAGGGCTCTGTGCAAGAGGCGAAGGACTGGATGGCTCACTAGGTTGTTGTGATTAATCTGTAATTAATCAGCATCCCATTTATCCCTTAGGACTCTTACACCTGGTCCTGCCACCTCTCCGTGGAGTGACCATGGCCAAGCTTCCTGTCTCACCCCATCCCATCCCATCCCATCCCATCCCATCCCATTCCATCCCATCCAATCCCATCCCATCCCATCCCATCCCCTCCCCTGCT
>VWZT01008130.1:10992-39385 GCA_013397055.1 Pachycephala philippinensis
AAGCTCATCCCATCCCATCCCATCCCATCCCATCCCATCCCATCCCATCCCATCCCATCCCCTGCTCCATCCTCGGGCTCGGGTGACTTCGTGCTGCGCTCGCTCTGGAGCGTTGAGGGTTCATTGCTGTTTTTGTCTTGCCCCCAGATTGGAAAGGAGAAGGGACGTTTTGGGACTTGTTTTCCCTTCAGTTTAATTCATTTTTAATCGGCTGACGGCACTGATTTGATACAGACAATCTTCCCCAGCTGAGGTTAATCAGGACGGAGCGAGCCTTTCACTCGCCATTATTTAGAGAGGCATTTTATAGAAATACTGTTAGAGAGGTTATTTAACCATATATTTGTTTTCATTGTGTACCCAGCTTTTTCACGGGCTTCCCAGCCTTTAATGCTGAGAGATTTTATTTATTTTTGTCATTTTGTCATTTGGAGGGAATTCAGGCCTGCCAAAGTGCCGGGGATGGATAGCCCGGGAGGCTGCAGTAATCTGTTCAGACCATCTGGGCTCCAGCTCCCAGAGCAGCCTTGATGCGGGCTGGAAGGCTTTAACAAGCCCCAGCCACAGCAGCATGGGATTTTTTTGAGGTGTGGTGATGGAGAGATACCCCAGTGGGGCTGTGCTGGCTCCTGCCAGCCCCTGCAACGCCACGCTGGTCCCTGTGCAGCAGCTCCTTGGGGTGAGCAAGGTTTAGTCCCTGCAGGGTGTGCCAAGGTTGCAGGCTGGGGCAAAATTAATACAGGAGATGGTGCCAGCCCCACAAAAAGTGAGGTTTTGGTCCAGCAGCCAGGCTCCAGAGCAAAGCTTCCCAGCCAGTGGGGGCCAGCGAGCATCCATCCCACCTCACCAGACTCTCCCAGGGAGGGAGCAGACCCAGCCCCTTCCACAGCCCCTGAGCAAATATTAATTTACTCTAACAGGTGGAGCTGTGCATGGGCATCCCTAGGCCAGGCACAGGTAGAAAACCACTCGTCAGCAAAGCCCCTGGGGCTGATGCTCAGCGAGGAGAGAGCAGCAGCTCCTGACGCCACAGAGGCGTCCCTGCACGGGGCCGTGCTTGTTTCTGCCTTGTTGCAGGGAGTAAAGCTCTGTCTGGAGCTGTAAATTATCCCCTGGGCTGCTGCATCACTCGGGTAATTGAGCTGCACTTAAAGACTCCCCTGGGCACTCCCTTCCCAGCCCAGTCTGTGGCCTTCCTGCTCCTCACCTCATCCCCTGGCTGCTGCTGGATTGGGAGCGTGGAACAAGCCTGCTGCAGGTCCCAGCCAGGAGGGGATGGATTATTTGCAGCCTGCTCTCAGGGAATGAGGGCTAACAAGCAGCAGGATCAGCCCCTCAGGTAGCATGGTAGCACTGTTTTCCTCTTCTACCCCAGGATAATTGACTGACCTCGCCAAAAATTTCCGTCTCGCTGAAGCTTGTAAGAACCTCCATGCTCTACTGCCCATCATAACTCTGTTTTACAGCAAGGAAACCTGTGTTTTCTTGTCATTTATAAAGCCTCCCAGATGTTCTGGCTCCAGCTGTGCAGTGAGCAGCCTGGGCAGCACAGACCTGCTGGCCAGGGCTTACCGAGGGTGTTACTTTAATCCCAGAGCTGTTTTCCACCACGCTGTCTGCTTCCTGCCAGCTCCTTGCTCCTTTTATTCAGCATAAAACCCAAAGTGCAGGTGTCAGGTCACGGTAGAGAAGCAGCTCTCCCTCTGCCCTCTCAGGAAATCCCAGACTGTGCTTTTTAAGAGCAAAACTGTGGCTATGGATGAAACCCAAAAGCCAGAAGAACCATCCTCCTCATGCTGCTTTCCAGTTTTTCAGTCAAATGTTTTCCCTTGATCCCGAAAGAGCTGAAATTTCCTGCTGTCCCGTGTTATATCCAGCATTTCCCAGGGCATCACTGAGGTGTGGAGAGGCCACTGCTGGGTGTTTGCGTGCTCCCCCCAAATCCTTGTGGGAATGGCAGAGTGATGGTGCCAGCAATGGTGCCCAATTTGGGTCCCAAAATCCCCAGAATTTCGGCTGGGGAGACCTCGCATTTTGGGCACGAAAGCCCCAGTTTGGGGCCCCAAAGCCCTGAATTTCGGCTGGGGAGACCTCACATTTCGGGCACGAAAGCCCCAGTTTGGGGCCCAAAATCCCCAGAATTTCGGCTGGGAAAGCACCCGGTTTCAGGCACGAAAGCCCCAATTTAGGGCCCAAAAGCCCAGAATTTCGGCTGGAGAGACCTCCCATTTTGGGCACAAAAGCCCCAATTTGGGGCCCCAAAGCTGTGGTTTGCAGCAAGCCCAGCTCCATTCGGTGCCCTTGCACCTCAGAAATATCAGGAAAGCAATGCTAAGCGCTTCATCTCCCTTTCTTTGGTTGCCTTTAACCAAGCCAGAACTAGGAAGACTTGCCCCAAATTTAGCAGGGGGGCACAGTGTGGTGCTGGGGGCTGTTACCTGTCCCTGCATGGCAGCTCACTGTCCCTTCAATCAGCTTTCCCGTTCCAGTGCTCCCCGGTGGGATCTGGAGCTCCCCGGCTGTGCCCGTTCCTGCACTCCCCTGTCCTTATTTATAGCTCCCATTTTTCGGTGTGAGCCCTATTCCCTCTTAGCGTTGCCAAGCCGAACTGAGTACAAATCTGATAAGCACAAGGTAGCTTTTCCCCCCGAGGGATGCATTATTTATGAAGCTTATCGATCGTGGGAAATAACCCAGGGGCGTTCCAACACGAGCTACATCCCCTCTTACACCGGAGCTGTTAATTACCTGCTCCCAGCTCCCAGCTGCTCTGCCCCCAGGGGTTAGGGGTGTGAGGAATATCGCACCCACCCCGCAGGCTCCTGGAGATGGGCATCGCTCTCACTTAAGCCCCACACGCTGCATCAGTCATCCAAATCTGCCTGCCTCAGCTCCCAGCCCGTGCTGCCTTTCCCAGCTGTAAAAAGCTCGTTAGTACCTTCTGTAGTATTTCCCTGCCTTGACAGTTCTTATAGGGAGCCATGAAGTCACCCCTCAATCTTCCTGATAAACTAAGCAGGCCCAGCTCTCCAAAGCTGGCAGTTTCCCCATCCTTGAAAGGTTTTGTGACTCTCTCTGTAACCACTCCAATCCCTCAAAGTCCTCTCGAGGAGCGTGGGCACTGGACCCGCTGTCAGGGCTCTTGTCCTCTGCTGGATCAGGGTATAGCACGGTACCAACTCCTCTGTGGCACCCCAAAGGGTGAAACCCACTCTGTGCCAGCCAAGAAACCTTTTCCCTACTCTTGGTGCTGATGAAAAAGCTTCCGAGGGCTGCTGCTGAATCCCCAGCGTGGCTTCTGGAGGATGGAAGTGGTATGAATGGAGCAGGGGCAGGTCTGGCAGCTCTTGGGGTGGGCACACAGCTGAAACTGCGGCGACAGCACACCGGTGGGATCATGGAATGGATCAGGTTAGAAGGGACCACTGGGGGTCTTCCAGTCCAACCTTCCTGCTCAAGCAGGGCCTCAGGATGTGTCCAGATGGCTTTGGAATTTCTCCAGGGAAAAAGGCTCCACCACCTCCCTGGGTTGTGATGCTTGGTGTTGTACCATGAGAATTTAAGAATCCTTGCGACAAAACCACTTTTGCTAATATCACGCAGAGATCCTTTTAGTTTAAAAGGGTGAAAGGTCCCTAGAGCCGCTGTCCAGCTCCAGGTATGGACAGTGAGGTAGGGTCAGGGATGCTCCTCCACCCAGGCAGGAGGCAGAGGTGGAGGAAAGCTGCAACGGAGATGAGCTGAAGGATAACAGAGAGATAACACCAGTAATTAGGGCTGCAATGGAGATTAAGTGCTGGAATGGCACAGGAGGACAGGCATGGGCTGTAATTACCTGCTCAGGGCTGGTGCAGATCAGTGTAATATCCCTGACCTGAGTCTCAGCTCCCACCCCAGAACCCACTGCAGCTACGGTACTTCAGGGAGATGAGAATGGCTGATAAAGGAGGCAATAACAGCAAAAGACTATAAAACCATAATGAAATATAATTAGAATACAACCGTTGGTATGGGGATAGTTAGGAATGCAGGGAAGGTGGAGGAAAGCAATGAGGAACATGGAGCAGGAGAAGCTGGGGACAGGGCTGATGGAGACACCCGACTTGTCTGGATGGAGATGCAGTTCTCAAAATTGTAATGGGAATAATTATGGCTGTAATGGGGTGGTAATAAAGATAATGGAATCGTAATTGAAGAGGGGATGGCTGTAAAGGAGGAGGTGCAAATAACAGCCTTGTAAAGGAGATGGTAAGAAAGATAATGGATGGTAATGGGGTTGTTGTTAAAGGTAATGGAGTTATAATGAGGCAGCAGGTAGAAGGGGATGGTCGGTTTAACGGGGACCACGATGCAGAGAAGATTCTATTTCTGATTCACCGTGACAGGCAGCGCTGGAGGTGACCATGAGGCTAATAATAACTGAAGGGTCAATCCTAAAGACAAATGTAGGCATGCCGTGAGCACGGCAGGCCCACGGTCCCTGGAGGTGCAACGGGGAGGTGCAGATCCTGGGGAGGAGGGAGAGGCACAGAGCACAGGGGACAATGAACAGCCCTGTGACAAATGACCTGGGCAAGTCCTGCAATGTTTGCTGAAGGGCCGGGTTGCCCTTCAGAGTCTTGAACTGAGGAGACAGGGATGGGGTGGGATGGCCCCAGTAAGGGCAGCCCACCACAGAGACAGGGATGGGGTGGGATGGCCCCAGTAAGGGCAGCCCACCAGAAGGACAGGGATGGGGTGGGATGGCCCCAGTAAGGGCAGCCCACCAGAAGGACAGGGATGAAGAGCCCCTGCAGCAGAGCTGATGGTGACAGGGGCTGCCTGGTGGCCACAGCAGGAGTTAGGAAGGGCAGAGCTGGGCACACAGGTGAGCACAGCATCCTGCAGCAGCACGGGCACCGAGTGCCGTAGGGGACAGGTCAGATAGCAGCTGGTGACATCGTGCATGAGGTGGTGGTTTTAAATCCTGTGTGATGTCAGCTCCTCACCTCCCCCCAAAGCTCAGCTCGGGGTCCCCAGCCACCCCTGCAGAGCAGGTCACCCCCCAAAGGCTGCTTGCCACTCTCTGCCAGCCAAGCCCCATCCCATCCAGCAGCACTCCCCCATCCCTGATCCTGCTTCTCCTGTCAGAGGAGAAAATTACATTGGTTTCACTTCACCTGCCCTTGACAAACCCATGTCAGGTGTCACTTTCTAACCTCGTTATCCTCCAAGTTCTTACGGATTGATTGCTTAATAACCTCTTCTTGCATTGCTCCCTGGTTTGAAGCCTCTAACTCCTGAAGTTGCCCCACTGCAGCTCCCAGCCCGCCCTGCTCTGCCCTGCTGGAAAAGCCCTCAGCACTTCCAAGGTTGGATTAGCTCTGGAATCATACCCAAGGGGGAATTCAGCAGGTCCTGCCAACACCAGCACACCTGACTGCTCTAAATACCCTGGCAGCTCTTGTGCCCTCTGTTCAAGTTGGACTGCTGCCCCTGTTTAATCATCCTGTCCTAATTAGCTGGGTGCAGGGGGAGGCTGAAGTGAAGTCCACATTAAATCCCTTCATTTAAGGAACACTCTGGGGCTTCCCTCAGCTCTCCCCCTTCCTGTGCATTTACAAAAGGGTTTTGCCCAGCCTTAAAATGGACAACCCAACAGCACTGGAGCTTGTTCTGCACCTCCACATCTCCAGCCTGGAGCTGCACAGCCACTGCTCCGTGGTCCCTGGTGCCAGGTCTCTGGCATCACATCCCCTCTTCTGCAGCTCTCCTCTGTGTCTGAGGTCCATCAGGTCTCTGCATCATCTTCCTCTTGTTCCTTGGCATGGGTTGTTGTGGTGCCCCTAACGCAGTCACTTGAAGTAATTGCCAACTTCCCAGCACTCCTTAAACCCCTGGATTACCTTCCCAGGGCTTGCTGCCTGATTCCCTGAGATTTTTGCAGCCCATTATCCTCACTCTGCTGTTTGCACTCCCTTTCTCATGGCATTCTTGGCTCCACTGTTTCACGACTTATTTCCTGAAATTACCTTCCACTTCTTTCAGCCAGTTCTGCTCCATTATCCCAAATCAGGCTCAGACCAGCAGCTTTTCCAGGAGCCCTCCTCACCTTTAGAGAGCAGATGTTGCACTGACACGCCCAGGGAGCTGCTCTAGCACTCAGGATGGAGTTTAAGATGCCATTTAAGCTGGAGGTACTCTGGGTTTTAAGAGTCACTCACATCCACTCACCTCTCCTTTTAGCTCCCATGAGGTCTGTCCCACCGTTTCCACCCTTTAAGTTTCCCACATGGAAGCTGCCCGTTCCCAGCCCCTTGCCAACCTGCAGGACAAACACACCCCATTCTTGGTGCACTGATTTCCTTCCTTCCTCACTTCCCCTTCCCCAGCAGCTCCTGTTCATCCCACCAAATCCCTGTAATGCTGCTTAAGTCTGAGCAAGGCACTGAGGTGTCTGCATCAGCCTTTTTATTTTGCCAAGGCTCAGCCACGTGTGCACAGACATCACCCCGTTATTTTGCTTTCTCCTCCCTTTTCTGACCTCCCCACCACGATTTTTCCTGCCATTTGTTGGCATTTCTTCTGTTCTCCTGGCACCCCCTTGCTTGGGCAGCCTGTCAGCATGACCAGGGGCCTTTTCTTATTAAGGTGATCCTGACCTCCCCCACCGAGAGGGCACCCTGTAAATATCAAGTGTCTCAAGCTGGTCCCCAACTCAACCTGTCTCCATCAGCACATTTGACCCAGAGCTCCTCAAAACCTTTGGATTCTGCCCCTGTTTCCAGCCCACAGGGCTTAAAGTACCATCTGCACACATCCAAGCAAAAAGGGAGAAGAAATATCCTTCAAATGCAAAGGGCCTGGGAAATAAATAGAAGACCTAACAGGAAAAAAATATTAAGGGCGGGAAAAAAAAAATGGAAAAAGAAGAATGCTGGAGATTGCACCAGCCTCAGAGATAACCCAGGGACATTTTTTATCACTAAAAGTCCATTTTCAGTCACAGATGGGACTTTTTTCTCTTAATCGCTTTCCCAAGAGCAAACCATGAAGTCACAATAACCTAAATCACCAAAGGACAAAGCAATTGCAAGTCCTTTCTCTCCTGGGCAGTTGCCAAATCAAACTCTGCTAGATACAGGGGGGAATAAAAAAATTCACTGCAACAGGTCTCCCAAAGGGAAAACAGAACAAGGGTGAGGGATAGGAGGGGAAATTGGAAGTGAAGCTCTGCTCGACTTCAGGATGAACTTGTGCACAGAGCCCTTAATGACTGACCTGCTGTGGCTGCCCGAGGAGGTTTGTAGAAAAACCTCCCATTTTTGTCATCACCAGAGGCTCCAGCCCTGATAAATAACAAGTTGGAAACTTTGTGAGCATTGTCATGTAATAGAAATCACAGAAGGCAGAGGAACTGTAATAGTCAGCTCTCACATGCTGCTACTGGGGAGGTCTGTACCAGGAAAATGTCCCTTTTCTCCAGTGCAGGGAAGGCCAGGGAGATCAGCAGGAGTTTGCACAAGGATTTCAGTAGATCAGGATGTTTGCTGGTTATTTTGAAAAAGAGCTGCTTACACTGCCTGATGTAGGAGAAAAACCTGACAAAATCTAGAGCTGAGGAAAGAAATATGAAAAATCCATGGTAGTGCATGGGAAGGCACCAGAACACAGAGCTGGGGAGGATCAATGGTTTGTCCAACAGCCCTGGAATAAAGCATTTAAGCTGTTTGGAGGCTGCTTTCCCACAGAGCTCTCTGCTCAGCCAGTCTGTGAGTGCTGCAGCAATATTATCCATGCTGAGAAATGCCCAGGGTGGAGGGCTCCCACCACTCTGTGTGTGAGTGGCTGTGATTTCCCTTTCGGGATGGCAAGGCAGAGACAGAGAACAAAAGCATAGGCTGGGGAGAAAAAACAAAAATCAGTCTGAGCTGGTGCTGGCTGCCAGAGGGAGGCTCAGAGCAGGACTTTTCTTCCTGGGTAGGGGAAACCCCACGGAGCAAGAACTGAATTCTCCTGCTGCTCTCTGCCCCCTGCTCCTCACCAAGTTCCCAGTCTGGTGTCTCCAGAATCTCCAGGCACCAGCCAAAGCCCTTCCAGGTTCTGTGGTGAGCCAGGAGTGCAGATCTGGGTGCTGGGTGCTGGGTTTGTGGGTGAGGTGCTGTGCTGGGGCCCAGAGGCACCGGGGTCTCTGCAGCAGTGGGACCAGCCCCCGTTCCTGGTGGCATCATCCACAGGCTCCCACTCTGTCCCAGGGACACATCCTGCTGCCAGCAAGGGATTAGACAGCCTTGAAGTGTGGCAGGAGAGAGGAAAACCCAAATGTGTGAAGGCGGCAGCATCTGGGCATAACCTCAGGGTGCTTCTGAAATAGAGTGGAAAATAGAAAGGGAGGTGAAATCCCCTTTATTCAGGAGAGGGATTTATGTCATTGTGGCTTTTGTAGATGCCCCAGCGTTGGTGTACACGGCTAAAGCTCCCTGAGAAACCCCAGCCTGTGGGAAATTCCTGCAGGATGCAGTAGCAGTGCAGCTAATGGAATTACCCTGGCACCTGCAGCACTTCACAGCTCTTTCTAGCAGCAGTTTTAACCATCCAGTGAGGGTTTTCGTAGGGCAGGGAGAATTATCCTTGCCCTTTCACAGAAAATAAACCACAAGCACCAGCAAGAAAGCCATTTTCTGTTAAGATCTGTTGCTTTCAAGGGGGTAAAAAAGGCCAGGAAACAACACTCAAGATACATTTCCCCAAAGTTGTGGCTTCTTCTTACTTCTTAGTTTAAGTAAGGATTTGAGAGTTGGACTCTCCACTCTTGGCATCCATGGTCATTTAGTTTGGAATAAAAATCAGGTGTGTCACAGGCAAGAGCTCATGGTTCTCACTGGCACTCAGATTTGGGCTGAACCCAAATGCAGTTTCCAGTTCAGGGTTTGCCAGACAAACAAGCAGAGGGGGTTTTCATGGCCATTGCTTTGGTGTCCAAGTAGTGAGAGACACAATTTGCTTGATAAAATAAAGTAAGAGCTTTAAGTAGGTAAGAGTGGGGCAAAACTTCACCGGTATCCGTTTCAAAAATGGAAGCAAAAACATCTCATCCTCCTCATCCTTAGCTTAACCCTAGGAGGAAGAGGAAGGGGGTTTTTTGATACAAAGGAGGCATCCTGCAGAGATGGGGCTGCCTTTCAAGCTCCTGCAGCATCACAGGTCCCCAGTAAAGAGCAGTGTGGTGGCACATCCTGGGGGACACTTGGCTCTTGGGGCTGACATCTCTGGCTTGGAGCTGCTCAGGGGCAGCAAAGCTGAGCAGCCACCCCAGTCACTCACACCCACACCCACACCCCTCCAGGGGATGCTCCTTGGCAGCCTCCTCACCTAAAAACACAGACCAGATGCTGCAGAGAGATCCTGATCCTCCCAGCCATCCCCTTGAGCAGCCTGCAGCCCCAAGCAGTGCTGCCAGGGGTGCAGGGGCTGGATGGGAGCGGGGTGGAGACACCACAGAAGCTGCTTTTGGTGCAGTCAAGGCATCCTCACTGCCCTTGGGCACCCCTGTCTCCAGGGAATCTGCTTTTCCCCTCGTGGTGCAGGAGCAGTGACACACAGGGGCCCTGTCAGCACCTGGGTGTGCTGTAGGAAGGAGATTGTCCTCTCCAAACGCTGCTGGTGAGCCCAGGACATCATTTTCCATGGCAGATGAACCCCTGGAGTGGATACAGGAGCTCTTTCACCTGGGCATCAGCTCAGTGTGAGTCAGCTGCAGGCAAACAGCAGCAGCTCTGACACTGCACCCTCAGGGCTGGCTCTAAAAATAAAATCTGAGAGGAAAAAAAGTATTCTTAGCCTCAGCTCTGTTCCAGAGCCCCCCAGGAGATGCTGGGATTAAGGGGAGAGGAGATGCAGAGCCCAGGAGGTGGGGAGCACAGCCCTGGACTGAGGGCTGGGTGTGCAGCAGAAGCAGCTGCCTCCCGCAGCTCATTTTTTTCATCCCCCTCCCTCGTTTTTAGGGAGGAAAGGTAAAACTAAGCAAAGGAAACATCCAAAAGGCCGTGCCAAGCCCCAGGTAGCCAGAGCATGAGGCTGTGATCACCGTGCTGTAAATCCTCCCCTGCATCCCTCAGGTTTTGTGCTGCCTCCTCTCAGCTTGGTCGCGCTCTCTGGAGCAGTATATTTGGGAAATTTATTCTCCCCTGGCAAGCTCAGCTCACAGGCAGCATCTGGCTCTCCACAAAGGTCACTCTGTTTCGTTGGCATCAGCACTTCAGCCAGATTTGGCAGCAGGAAGCCAAGACCCACCAAAATTTGGCTTTGCAGTAATTTCTCCTCCCTCCCCTTAGTGCAAGATTACTTAGGAAACAAGTTACACTTAAACACGGCTTGAGAAATTTCCTTTAGAATAAATATTCAAGCTGAAGGGCCATTTCTCAACCAAAACCATACAAAATTTAACCACATGCCAGTCTGCGGGCTGCTTTGATGTGCCTCAATGTGCCTTTGCCAACCAACACAGAGCCCCAGCAGGCAGAGCCAGCCTGAAGCCAGGAGCTGGAGCAGTGCTCACAGGATGCACTGGGCAGGGCTCACAGAGCTGCTGCTCCTGATGGTCCCTTCCAGCAGCCACGGTATTTTCTCCCAGCCTCAGGAAGCAGGGACTTCCACAACTAATACGGTTTTATGGCTATTTAAGATTTGATTTAAGTTCCCGCTGTCACAGCAAATAAAAAAAGTAATTTTTCATGTGCCAAGGAAGGCTGACGTGAAATGCAGGCAAGTTTCCATCATCTATCCCCTGCCCTCCCAAAAAAAAAACCCAAACCCAACCTAGACTGGCTATAAGGAAGAAGTTTTTTCACAATTTGGGTGGAGAGGCCCAGGTTGCCCAGAGAAGCTGTGGATGTGCTATCCCCAGAAACCTCCAAGGCCAAACTGGACAGGGCTCTGATGGAAGGTGTCCCTGCCCATGGATTCGATTGCTTTAAGGTCTCTTTCATCCCAGACTATTCTATGAAGATGATTCTACGAAGATCCTGTGCTGACAAGAACATAATTACAGACCTGAGATAATGTAAATACAGCTGGAGCTGTGTGAACACAGCAGAGCCACCACAATTGTTGGATGGATGGATCCCATCGGCACCAACACTTTTTACCTCAGAACTCTGGGCTCCCCAAACTAGCAGATCCCCTTATTTTTAAACTCAACTCAACATAAACTTGCATCTCCTGTGGTAGGAAGTGCCTGGTGAGCCCTCGAGCATGTCTGCTGCAGGAGGGATGGGCCCACCATGGGCAACAAAGCACTTCTAGATAACAAGCCATCATCTCTCCTGTGTCTCCAAAGCCTCTGTGCTTTGTGCACAAAGCCATAAATCAGTTTCCAGGCTTTTTCAGAATTGGATTCATAATCCCAAAGCCTCAGGTCACACGTACCCAAGAGCTCCACGGGAATTCAAAGGTCACTGGAGTGCTTGTCCAAAAATATTCCTTAAGCTCCCCGGAAAGGCAGGTGCTTCAGTGGGGGCTCCATCCTGTTATAATCATGCACAGGAGCATTATCCTGGGGTTTAAGGACAACCAAAATGCAAAACACAATATCCAGCAAGGATAAACAGGGGTTTGTTGAGCTGCTGGCCGAGTTTTAAATCAGCTGAGGGAGAGTGACCACGGCAGCTGAGGGGAAGCAGTGTCCAGCAGCTTCTCCTCATCCAGAGGCACTGCTTCCAGCCAGAGCAAGATCCCAGGGCAACAATCCAGGGAATAAACCCAGAAAAAGCTCTGGGACATCTGGATGATGTGCTCAGGGCAGAAGTTCCCATGTCTCCAGTACCCCTAAGTGGGGACAGGGCTGTTGCCTCCTGACTTCAGCAAACAGAGAGCATTTTGGTGTCTTCAGCTGTTGCTCTAAATTTTGTTTAGACCATGTCAGAGTCTGTGTGCTCCAAAGCACCCGTGTTTGGGGAAGCAGGAGATATGAAACCAGCTCAGAGACGGCATCAGCTGGGCACAGCACAAAGTCCTGGCATGAACCAAGCCCCCTCCAAACCACTGATAAGGAAATGTGGAGAGGGGAGACAAAAAATGGGATAAGACCTTCCCTGCCTGCATTCTCCCATCCGTGCTCGACAGCCAGCTGTGAGAAGCTTAAGACAGGATGCTGGTTTTTAAATGTCATTTTTCTCAGGGCATGAAGAATCTTCTTGAAATCTTGAATCTTCTCCCAACGTGTGGCTGTCTTTATGATTAACTGCTCTGTCCTTCTATGACCCTGGCTTTGCACAGATCTGGGGTTGACCACACATCAAAAAAATAGAGAATATATGTGTTGATATTTTATATAAGTGTGAGATACAGCGGCACAGCACTGTAGAAAATGAGACAGCAGAAAATCAACACAAGAAGCACACCTGAACTGCAGAGCACAGGACCCAGGCCACAGAAGATTGATGCATTTCCTCCTCTGTGACTCCAGGAAGGCGGCACACCAACAGCACGATGATGCACACACTGGAATGAGACAGAAGCATCCCCAGTGAGCTCTCTGGCATTTTTTCTGCCCTGTATGAAAGACAACTTCCCACGGGCACCACACCAAACTTGAGGTGTTCCTCTTGAAGCATAAAAAAACCCCAAACAAACCAACAAACAGCCCCCTTTCCTCTCCTTCTTGTGTGCAGAACATCACCAGCCCTCCTTCACCACAATGCTCTGCTCCTGACTGTCCCAGCAGACAGAAAGGAGCACAGAAATCAGTGGAGGCACACAGGCTTGAAGGAGTTGATCCAAAGCCTAATTAGTTGTGGCTGGCACCCCCCACCCATCTCACCTGCCAGAGCTGCAGCAGTTCTACAAAGGAGAAGCACAGGGGGAAGAAGGTGGAATTTCAAAATCACTATTAGCAATGCTTGGTGTTTCTTTAGTTTCTCCAGAGCAGCCAAGGCTGGCCTGTGTCTCGCAGACTCAAGTCTCTGCCAGGAAACAAAATCATGTATGAAAATTATTATAATGACTTAGAGGCAGAAAATCTTCTGTTGGAGCACCTTGCAGCACTGTACAAGCACTGACGAGTGGGAGACCCTCTGTGAGGCACACCAGGACTCTGGTTGGGAGGCAATTTGTGATAAAAGCCCAGCACCTGGCAGCAGAACTCATCATGCCCATGTGCTGTGTGAAAAAAGTTTCCTCCACATACTCCCCAAGCCCTGCAAAACTGAATATTAGGAAAAAAAAAGCACGTCAAACTGCTATTGATCTTCCAGCCAAGGCTTGCATCGAAAGAACATTTTTTCTGCTTACTGCACTTGTAAAAGAAGACGAGGAATCAGAGACATCACAGCTCAGTTGTATCTCCTGGAGGCCAGCTAAACACCACACCAGACACGGCAAGGCCAGCCAAGATAGGCAGAGAACCCACCCAAATTTCAGACCAGATTGTAAAATTAAATTTTTTCCACAATTTGGGCAGTGGAGTCATCAGTGTCACCCTCCCAGCCAAGCCCGTGTCTGAGGGGTCTCTCACAAGGCTTCTGTTTTCCTTCCTCGTGTGCAGTTCAGCAGAGTATTTTGGACTTGGAGAAAGAAAAGTGCCACATAGAAAATCCCTCCAAAGTAAGAGGACTTTGAGTTCTAAAATATCCATCTAGAATGGAAAATTTGATTGGCAGCTGTTATGGTCCAATTCTTAAAGTTCTTAGAAATGCCTCTGCATGAATTAAGGTGCAAACGAGAGCACATGCCAAAGTCAACAGTATGGGTTTTATTTGATAGTAAATATGAAAGAGAGAGAGAGAAAGAAATAGAAAAGAGGTGGAGGGACAGAAGGAGAGTGACAGAGACAGATTAAAGAAAATATCACAACTCCGTGGATCCCACTGGTGTCCCGATGATCCTCTCCAGCTTGTCTTGGTGGTGAGGGTCCCCCAGAAAGGCCAGAATCTGAGGGGTTAATAGATCTCAGGCCAGGTGGGAGGGCCCAGGTACCTCCCTGGGGCGGGGGCAGTGGGACACAGTCTCCCTAGACCTGAGATGACTGGGCAGTAGTGTCTCCTTTATTTTATCTGGCCAGCTGAACCCACAGTCCAAGGTTCCACTCAGGCATCTTCAAGGCTTCTGGGGTTGTAGCTTCTTTATACAGTTTTTGCTGAAATGGGCAAAACTCCTTCATAACAACGTTTAAGGCATGAACCATTTCAGTCCCTGACAGCAGCACAGAAATAAACTTCCACCAGCTCATGGTGTTATTCTGTGGGCTGTTATTTCAGCTTTTCATGGGAAACTGCTCGTTCACCTTAAAGCCATTCCCCTTTGTCCTGTCACTCCAGGCTCTTGTTCTAAGTCCCTCTCCAGCTCTCTTCAAGCCCCCTTAAGCAATGGAAGGGGCTCTGAGGTCTCCCCACAACCTTCTCTTCTCCAGGTGAACGCCCCCAGCTCTCCCAGCCTGGCTCCTTCCTTTCTGTGGGAATAGGATGCAGCCAGTAATTCCTCAACTTCAAACTGCTGCCCTCCAACACTGCAAATATTTTCAGCTGTTTCCAGTGCTGCAGTTGCTGCCCAAGAGATCTCATTTCTCAGTTCAGCAAGCCCTGGCCACAGCGTGTTATTTGTCATTATTTATCTGTTGCTTTGATCAGAAGTGAAGGAGGACAGCAAAGGCAGGCGAGAAAGTGTGTTTCAACTGACTCTGGTTAATTTTGGCTTAGAAATTATAAAAGTCCTGGAAATGCAAAGTGCTGAGCCAAAATTCTGGGACACACATTCGGGGAGCACAGGAGTCAATCCAAAGGTGGATTTTGACCCGTTCATGAAAGGACTTACATCACTGTCTGTCACAGGACTTAAGAGGTCTCCTTCACCCTGAGTCTTAGATCTCCACAGAGTTCTTCAGCATAAAAACAGCCTTAAAATTGATTTTAAGTGTTTGCTTGTGAACTAACCCCAACACTGACAACACCAGTTGGAGAACTAAAGGGAGAAAAACCAAGCTCTCGCTTAAAATACATGGCAAAGCAGTGGGCTGCCTTCCAAGCTCTCACACCCCACACCGGCTCCCTGAAATTATCTTATGCATTTATATCCCCTCCATGATGAGGTATTTGCCTATTATAGGGCAATAAAACCCCAACCTGACTCCAGTCTTTAGCTGGTGCAAGCCCACACTGACTACAGCTATTTTCCCTCCCAAGGATCTTGTTTATCTCTGCAGTAAAAGTGCTGAGGCTATTTCCAGCTCTTCCACAGGGATGTAAAATGGGGAGAGATATGGGTTTTCCCACTTACCTTCATTAATATGGTAGCCCAGGTTTTCTGCCAAAGTCCAGCAGAAACAAATCTATTTTTAACCAAATCACGCCAGTGGAAGCCTTCAAGGCCTGCTGTAAAAATGACTAAAGAGTATTTTCTCTGGTGTGCCTTGATTAAAGCCATTTTATATTCTTCTGGTGGCACCAGAGGCTCCATGCAGGTGCCCAGCCAGCTCCTCAGATCCAGACATGGCCACGGAAGCCATCCCAGCTGGCAGGAAGATGTAACCTAAGGAAATCTGGGATTTGGGCTGCACACCACAGCATGACTTATTGTACATGACCCCCACCCTAAAAGGCCAGAGCAGCTCTGTCCTACACCTGTGAGCCCCTCTCGCTACCTCAAACCAGGCAGGCTCTTGCAGGTTGGGAAATCCTTGAGTCACCAGGATCTCTGAGGCTCAGGAGTGCTCACAGTCCTCCTCTCTCCTCCCCATCCCCTCTTGCTGCTCTTCAGAAGCCCAAAAATGAGAGCAGCAAGAGGAAACTTCTCCCTTTTGTTGCTTCTTAAAGAGACCTACTTCCAGCCCCCATTTTTCTCATCTCCATGTCTTGAGATATAACAAGAGGGAGGACAAAGGCCAGCCCACAGTTTGGACTGTCCCATTGTGATGGCTGTTACAGCCAAAGAGGAGGAAAATTGGGCAGAGAAGGTGATGGGAACACCTCACTTCGTGTTGTTGTAGCAGCAGCAGGGGGTCACAAAGGATAATCCTCGCTCCAGCGCTCTGCAGGGATAACCAGAGTGATTTAGCTCCAAGGTCCCATCTTTCCTGAGGGGACCCACCTGTGGGAGATGCCAGGTACTCTTTGGAAAGCATGCTTGAAGACAAAAAAAATTATTTCAGTGGTGCTGAGGGCCTTGGTGCTGGGATGGGGAAGCAGTTCAGGGTGCAGCACCCTGGTGTTGGGGCAGCTGGTGCCCACGAGCAGAGCCAGGGCTGTTCACCTCCTCTCAGCCACACATCCAGGGCACTCCTAACCCCAGGAGATGTCCCAAAAACTGCACCCCCAGCTCACTGCTTTCCTCCTGCCGTGTCTGGGAATGGCACCTCCTCTCCACACCCACAGGTGTGGCTGGCCAGAGGTGAGGAAAGCCCCAGATTAACCTGTCTGCCAAAACAGAGTCTGTCACACTGCCTGGGAGGAGGAAACCCAGCCCAGCTGCCTGGGTGGGAAGAAAGAGGTTATTACTGTAAACTGGATATACATTATTTATCAAACGAAGTCTCTGCAGCAGGACTATGATTCATTTCTCTGCTCCAGTTTGCTCGTGCTCTCTTCAGTTGTCTTTTCAGTGGGACATGATAGAAAATCTTTGCAGGCTCCTTGTGGTCACGGACCGAAGGTTGTTGCCCTCCTGAGGAGATCCTGCAGGTCCCCAAAAAGGGACCTGGTACAAGCTTTGCCCCAGGAAAATCACCCTCTAGCCAGCTCCACCGTGGCAGCTTTGTTCCAGCCTCAAATCTGTTCCACAAGTATCTGCTGCTGCTCTTTATATTCCAGGGAAATGACAATGGGAAGGCGAGTAGAAAATATCAATTATTGGAAGGTTCAAACAGCACGATCCCTGCTGCTACCTGCCAGGTTGCATGTGCATGTAAATCAGCTGTAACATGCTGTTTAGTTTGAGTGATACACTCAAAAGAAAGGAAAATCTGAATTTTTTCCAGCATGGGGGTTTATAAAGTAGGTGGGGGAAAGTCACAGCACACTCAACTGTGATTGCATCGGCTCTGCTTCGTCTCTGTGGTGTAAAATTACACGTGAGGGGAAAATTAATGCAGAAATGCACCAGATGAACATTCCTTTTCCATCCCCCTGTCTTTGGGTGAGGGTATAAATGACTTGGCAAAGCAAAGAGCAAGTTAAAAACCGTGCTCATTTGACTTCAGCAGGTGGGTTTGCTTTTCCTGAACGCAAACCGAGTTCCTGTGTACTTCTGCTCAGAGTTCCTGTGGAAAAATGCTGCAACCTGCTAATTATGGTTTAAAAAAAATGGGGAAATAGAAGGGATTTTCCTCTGTTCTCCATTTAAATGTGCTCGGGGTGGTTATAGGGGGTGAGGGTTATAGGGGCAGAGGTTAAGGTGCATCCAAGTCCTTCAACGTGACTTTGTGCTTGGTTGCACACTCCTTCATCTTCATCAGGGCATATGCTGGATCTGTGCTGGGGGTGATGGGTGGCAGCGTTTTGGCAAAGGAGCATCCCGAGCCGGGTTTGCAGCCTTCAGCTGAGCCCCGAGGGGCTCTGGATTGATTCACAGACTCTAATGCAACACGACAGCCGAGCACCAGCCTGATGAGCACGGGGAGGACTCGCTGCTGGCACCCGAGCAGAATGCTGGGAGCAATGGGGAGCAAAGCCCCGTGCCCACGGCCCAGAGTGATCCAAATCCTGCTGGCTGGGAGTTCACAGCATAGCTGAGGTGGGATGAATGAAGCAGGGAGGCTCTCTCGCCTGATATCTCCATGCAGGAGGGTGAGTGGGTGCTTCACTGACTGGTCCTGGCTTATCCTGGCATCTGCAAGCCTCTGTGCATCAATACACAGACAGACAGACAGAGTAGGGAATGGGAAGAGGTGACAAAGTTGTGGTTGTTGGACAGGCAGAAGAAGGGAGGTTTGTCTGTCCTGGGCAGCAACACTTTTCCAGTACAGTATTAGTGGAGTCCACACCATGCAGGTCCTACATTACTCTCCAAAATTAATTACCAGTGCCTCTGCTGAAGATAAAACTGAAATCATATTTATTTTTGTGCTTACATTCTAGTTGCCATGTAATTAAGTGCCACCATGTAATTAAAGAGGATTTAGAGGGTATTTATGCCCCGCGATGCTCCGTAATTGCGGTTAATTTCTCGTTTACAGCTTCTCCAGTGGAGCTCCAGGAGCTGCCAGGGCAGGGACAATGGCCATCACGGGGCTTGGGAACACAGTGCAGAGCTTTAGCACTGACGGCTAGCCTCTTGAGAGGTCTGTCCTCATCCCAAAAGATGAGGAAAGTTAAACTCTCCCCAGGCGCAGGGCAGGAGTGGTGACCCCAAGAGCATCGTTATGGGCAAATGGAAGTGCTGGTGAGAACAGCAGCAGGAGATATCCCATCCCCAGCTCTCCCTGCTAAAACTCCTTTAGCTCCCAGAGACACCACGTAAGGATGAAATAACCCCTTCTACAACACGCAGGCCTGCTGAGGGGGGATTTATTTCACAGCTCAGTGTCAATGAATACGAGGTGTGAAGTGCAGGATGTGAGGACTTTCACAGGCAGGAAGTCCCCAAGGACAGGGCTGTGCTGGCAGCCGAGGCCATCTCCAACAGACATCAAATCTCAGTGCTCAGAGGGCCAGGCTGCCAAATACTCACCTGTCACCACTCAAAGCACACGTCCAGCCTCAGCTTGGTGTGCAAGAGCTCAGTGTTAGCAGGCAGCAGCTCCCATCAGGAGCTGGGATTTCAGGCACCGCTGGACCGGGGCGTTAATTATGGACCCAGAGGGGAATGGGTCACCTTCCTGCAGGTCACTGGACACTGTGGGTGGTTATAGGACTTTAGATCTGTGTTGGAGAATAGAGGAAAGCCTTTACCCATGAGCCATCCTGTGCCACACCATGCTTTTGCAGCCTGTGCTGCATCCCAGCATCGCCCAGGGAGCACGGGGGTGAGAGCAGTGAGAGGGACAGGCAGAACCACACCAAGCTCACTGCCAACAGCTTTCGTTATGAAATTGGGCACCCACCTCGGTCTTCAGTATAAAATTAGTTGCCCACCTCTGCAAGCCAGCCACAGAAGCAAATTTTGCACTGAGCAAGTATTCTTTTGTGGCATGTGGTTAAACACAGTTGGTTTGAATGGGGAGCTGATACGACCTGTGAATATATGTATATAAATGAAGACAGCACCAAAACATGCTCTTTAAAATGCTGGGATAAGCTCAGATTAGAGCTGGCACTCTTGCTAAAATAAGACTTAACCTGGTGATTCCCAGACTTCGCAGGGGAGCGGGCAGGAGGCAGCTGTTGAGATGACATGAAGCCAGACACGCTGGATCAAGGCTCTTAATGTGAAAATAAAAGGAGATTCCCCCAAAACCTCTGCACTAAGCTACTGCTTGCTTTCCTGTGGGAGTTTATAGAGGCTATTGATATATTCCATGGCAATTCAATAAAAGCATATGTAATGAAAGCAAGACATAACATAGGTTGCAATGACAGAGGTGTGTGTGAATTTTTAAGCTGGCAGAATTTGCAGTCAGTTGGGAGAGCTATAGATTTCTTCTTCTGGATATAGTTAGGGAAAAGTGGTAAAAGCATCAAAGTATTTCACCCTTAAACATGTCACTGGTCAGCAGGGTGAAAATCATTCCCTCTCTGAGGGCTGCTTGGTGACAGCATGGAATGGAAATGGAAACACTCAGTTGTGTTTTGGTGCAGGTTTCCTCCTTGGTCCTCAGCTCTGGCCCCATGAGTCCACAGGATCTGGCCTTCAAGCAACCACTGTTCCAGTGGATGGTTTGCTCCTCTAAGCACCTCCACCTCCTTTAATTTCCCCAAAATCCTGCAACAGGCTGTGATTAGAGGGGTGATAAGGATTGCAATTAAGCAGAGGGCGCAGACGGAGTTGATCAGGGAGAGGGCTTCATTTGCTTGCACGTAGCAAGGACCTTCACTCTGCCCGTGGGATTAATGCAGTGAAAACCTTTTTAAACAGACAAATTGCACATCAGTAGATCAGTAATAACTGGGCGCCAGTGCTCAGAAAGCTGCAGGGGGGAATTGGTCTGCAGGGCATGCTGCATCTCTGCATCTGCTCAGGAGGATCCTGCTGGTGCACACCAGTCTTGTGACACCAAATCTGCAGCAGTTTCAGCTGCTGGGAAGCTGACCCAATTATTTCCACTATTTCTTCGTTAGCAGCTGCTGCAACGCAAGTTCTTTCCAGTGGGACAGGAAAATCACGAGAGTTTCTTGCTGAATCAAAAAGCAAAGCAAAAGCGAGGCACACACCACAGGATCTGAGAATCCTCAGAAAAAAGGAAAACACCTCTAAGATCAAGATCCAACCATTAATTTGGCGCTGCCAAGCCCACCACTAAACCGTGTCCCCGGGTGCCATAAAACACAAGTTTTCCAAAATCCCTCCAAGGATGGGGATTCACCACGTGCCTGGGTGCCAGTGCTTGGTGTGCACACATCCTCACCTGCCATGGCTGAAGGAGAGATCTCAGTGTCAGGGCAGTGATGATGCTGATGGATGGGAACGATGAGTTGCCCTAAACCAGTGAGTACTGCAGCCTCACTTGGGAGATCCCAAAAAACTCCCGAGTTGGGATTCAGAGCTTGCAATGCAACCCACGTCAGTTCTCCAGCTGTGTGATCACCTTGGAATGGGAAGTCTAAGGCTGGGAAGCCACTCAGGGAGTGGAGCTGAATTTCCTTCCCAGGGAACCCAAAAGCTGCACGGGCTGCATCTTGCTGTGCCATGGAACAGGCACCATCTGCACTAGGCACTTGGTTATCTCCAGGGTGGTTTTGGCAGCCTTGGAAACCATCCATCAGCAGGTGTTCTTGGCTTATGGAGAACCTGCAAGACACTATTCAACATAAAGATCCAAATAATACACTCGGAGGTGTCAAAACCATACCCTGGGGTCGCTGCCACCATTAACAGCAGTGGGAGCAAATCCATTACAGACGTCTGGCTCCTGCCAGTTGTGCTCCAGCAGGGAACACATCACAGCTCCAATCACACAGCTCAGGGACTGCGGGGTGCTAGCAGAGACCTCCTTGCTTCTGCCACGCCGAGGAAGCAGGCAGCAAACTCTCTTTCTTGGTGCTTTATTGGTCAGCATCAAGGATGAGCACGGGCCTGAAGTCCAAATAGATGTGATGTTCCAGTTGGTCACCTGCACCAAAGAGCAGGGCGTGGGGGCACTCTGGTGCTCAGGAAAAGGGAATGCAGTCAATGTACATAAATATATATACACACATGCACATCTCTATGTACTCTGGGGTGGATGAAAAGGTTTCTCACTCAAAACAAAATGTTCACTTCATTTTCACATCTTTAGTGACTTTGAAAACATTTTAATACACAGTATCTGGCTGAAGAATCTGATATCTTCCTTTCTCAAGCATCTTCCCAGGCAACATTCGACTCTTTTTTTAACCAGAGCAATTCATCAAAACCGCCATGAAAATAGAAATATTGTTGGGCCATCCAAATACTAAATTATCCCCACAAAATGCCAGAGACAGAACTGCTGGCATCACACCCGTTGTGCAGATCTGATGTCTCTGCACCCACCCTGCAGCAGCCCCTGGGGCACAGTTTGCATTTGCTACATTCACGTTGCTAAGTTATAAAAAAGGAGCTGCAGATGCTGCTGGGGGACCCGGTGCTGCATTTTGGGGGATGCTGTTCCCCCCATCCCCCCAAACCACTGGCACACCATTGATGACTTCCTGGGCACAGCTGCTCCGAGCATCCACACACACAGTTCCCTTCTGCAGCCGCTCTCACAAAGCTGCTCACACAGATACAGCCCATCAGCAAGATGTAAAAATAACTGAAAATATATAATTAGGGTGGATGCACTGTGCATTTAATGGGGTTTTTACATTTCTTCCTTTGCTGGCCCATACGGCACAAATCCTGGATGGAGAGAGGCCGATGGGGAGGGAAAGAGAGCGCTTTGCTTTGGTGTATGTTTGGCAAAACCCTCAAATATTTTTCTCAGTTTTATATTGTCTGTATTTTTTATTGAGCGCCACAGAAAAATTGCAGCAGATTGATTCTTTCACAGCTCCCCAAAGTTGAAACGCTTTGGAGCCAAAAGCTCAACGCCTGCCAAACTTCATAATTAACTGTAATAAGTCTTTAATTTGAACTTTAATTCAAACACCCATGTTTCAGGGGGATTGTAGGGGGAAAAAAATAAAAGCAGCAAAACAAACCAAAGGTAACCAGTTCTGGTAAAATACAGAAGCAGCCCCAAGCTTCCAAGCTTGTGCTGTGCCAGAGGCAACTGGAGATCAGCTGTCCTGTCCTGGTTACACAGAGGCCATTCTGGGATGGAGGGGCATTGTCCCAGACCAGCGGAAAGTGAAGGAGAAGGACACTGACATCAGATTCCAGGAAAGTGACGGGCTCAAAGCTGCCTTCACTGCCCTGGATGGGAGGTTTTCCAAGGCCAGCTCGAGGGATGAAGGGATCAATGCCATCCAGAAGGCCACCAGCTGGGGGTTTTAGCTGAACTTGGGGACAACAAAGGCATAATTAAAAAAAAGACTAAAAGCAACCTAGACAAATTTGTTCTAATGCAACCAGTTTTACACATTAAATGACCACAGAAATTGGCTTCTTTTCCTTGCGAAGGAGGGAGAAAAAATATACAGTCGTGGATCTGTTCCCCCAGTCAGTGGTTCTTAATGGTTCTGTCACTGCAGTGTGAGCTGGGCTGGGAAGCATCAGGAGCACAGGAAAGTGAGGAACCCAAAGGAGGAATGTTCAGGCAACTCCTCCTCCCAGGCAGACACGACTCAAGCTGTCAGACTGCTCAGGCAGCCCCGGAGCTCTCCCAGCCCACCCTGGCTGAGCTCCCCGTGATGGGTCCTGTAGGGAAAAGCAAACTGTTGACACGAGGAGCGGGAGACAGAGCAGGGCCAGACAGGGAATGGAGGTGACAGAGCTCAGGAATGCATTCACAGATTTGGCAGGGCTTCAGAGCTGTCAGCCCAAGCCTCTGGGAAGAAGCTGAGGATTAACAGGGTGCATGGCCTGCTCTGGGTTGGAGGGCAGCAAGGAGCATGCACCTGCCCTGTGGATTCAGGCTGGTTTGAGCCGGGGTCAGCCTGAGCTCCGGTGACTTTGCACCATTTCACAGCTAAGTGAAATTACAAGAAATCTCCCTGGCATCGTGGCCCAGGGATGCCAACGCTCCCCCAGCACCGTGCCCTGCCTGAGGGGCAGGAGGGGGATGCCGTGACTTGCAGCTCAGAACCCAGAGCTGGGCAGCTGTAATGAATGTACTGATAAAGAGATTCCGATCAATAAGCCTGGCAGTTCCTACCAGCAAATGAATGGCTTTCGGTCCGTGGGTTACAGAGTCGTTAACCACCCAAGCACCCTGCTCACGGTCATTAGCGAGCAATCTCCGCGTGTATCTGCTCACCCTGCTTCAGTCACCATCCATCTCCCACTGCCTCATTCCTGCATCCACACGGATCCCTTCTCCCCACACCCGGCTGTGCTCTCAGACATTCTCTGAGTCTCTCTTGAGGCAGGCTGGATCCGAAGAGGGGGAGAGGAAGGATTTCGTTTACCCATGTCTAAGCTGCTCCTGTAATCCTGCAGAGTCTGCCTTTGAAGCGCTGGCCCGGCTCGGAGCAGCTGGCTCATGGCCACGATTACTTCCACTCCGAGCACACACAAAAAGCCGAGCAAGAGGCCAAGGAGGGGGAACTGAGGTTTGAACACCAGCGACTCAGTCAAAGGCAGCCGCTGTTCATTAGCCCCTGTGCCTGCCCCTGTCACGGCCGCCCCATTACGCAGGGACAAGGAGTCTCCCCGTGGGTCAGCCAGGGCCACCCAGGAGCCAGTGGAGAGCCCTGAAGGCAGAGGAGGACTTGAGGGAGTCAGGGTCTGAGAATGCAGCCCCAAATTCCCACTTACAGAGCCTGTCTCCTGTGAGCATGGTCAGAGCCATCCCATTGCAGAGTTATTTCCATTTTTCTTGCTTTTCCTAAAACTGGGTAAAAATAAGAGAGCCTACCGAAGGAGTCCCAGGTGCTGTTGGAGAGAAACCAGCACACAGATTTTCATTCAGCAGCAGGGTAATGGGGGAGGCAGGGATGTTCCCCAGGGAGCTGGAGAGGAGCTCCAGAGCAGGAGAGCCATTATAGCAAGAGACAGCAATTGCTCAAGGTTATGGCATTGGCAGAGGGTGGCAAAGTGAGATGTGGTAAGTGGCCCAGAGATGAGTATTCGGTGCTTTGATAGCACCAGATCAACTGTTTCCTAAATAAAATAGCAGCAGCAACAGGAATCTGTCTGTGTCACTGCCCAAGGGCTATGACAAGGTCTTCCCACCAGCCAAGGGCTCCATTCGGGGTTGATTTAGGCTCCACCAAAGCCAGCAGCACTGCACGTGGGTCAAGTCTGCCCCACTTGTGCCTAGATAACCAAGAAGGATTTGCTTCTCTGTGCTGAGCATAGTTTTGAGGCTAACACCAACCACGCTCTTTTGCTTGTGTTCCCAGGTCCTCCCCACTCTTGGCTGACCAAGACTGGCTTGGAAAGCTCTTCCCTCTCCCAGGAAAATGGGGACTGATGGTGAAAACCCGGTGCTGAGGAACGTGCTCATCAGCTTCAACCTGCTTCTGCTGGGCGCTGTGCTGAAGCCCTTTGAGTGCCGGCTGGAGGTGACGACGGAGCCGGCCGAGAGGACAGCCGTGGATGAGGCAGGAGGCCTCACCAACTGCAGCCCACCTATCAAAGAGCAGCCCATGGTCTTCCACCACATCTACAACATCAACATCCCTCTGGACAGCTGCTGCTCGTCCGTGTTCAAGCCTTCGGCCGAGGAGGTGAGTGCAGAAGACGACCGGCTGGCAGAGTACACGGAGCAGACCTCCGACAGCGAGAGCCAGGTCACCTTCACCCACAGGATAAACATGCCCAAGCAGGCCTGCAAGTGCTCCACCTCCCTCCCATCCCTGCAGGAGCTGCTGAGCAGGATTGAGATGCTGGAGAGGGAGGTCTCCATCCTCCGGGACCAATGCACCTCCAATTGCTGCCAAGAAAATGCAGCCACAGGTAGTAATGCCATGCTGTTAGCTCTTGCTGGGGACTGAGGGCTTGAGCGAAAGGCAGGAGAAATAACACAAAACCTCATGATGCCACTCAGAGTGGTGACAGAGGAAAACCAGTGTTCACCCACGATGGGGCTGTGGCTTTAGTGGAAAAAATCAGCTTAAGTCCTCTAAGCCAGGAAAACCCCCGGGAGGGCTTTGGTCACTTGAGTGCCCACGCCCCACTCACTGCAAAATGGAGAGAGCTGGACCCCCTTTAGGGATGAAATTACAGCTGGTGAGGGGTGAGCAGGGGGATCTCCCACCTCTGCAGTCCTTCCAACACTCTCAGACATCTGCCACTGCTTGTGG
The DNA here is from genome assembly GCA_013397055.1 of Pachycephala philippinensis. Lineage (NCBI taxonomy): Eukaryota > Metazoa > Chordata > Aves > Passeriformes > Pachycephala > Pachycephala philippinensis. The sequence goes on from VWZT01008130.1 coordinate 36,426, forward strand.
GACGGGGAGCAGAGATGTGGCTGCTGCTCTCCTGAGCTGTCCCTGGGCTGAAGGCAGCCCCGTGGGAGCTGGCAATAAACCCCTTCACCTTCTCTGCAGGGGGAGTGAACACATCTGAAAAGCTGAATTTAAAAAAAAAAAAAGGATTAAAAAATACAAAAAACACATGAAAGATGCAAAAAAAACCCTATAAAAAAGGCACAAAACCATCAACATGGTATTTCATCTGAATAAAAAGATGTGCTTTTGTGGAGACCTCCAAGAGGTCTCGTTAGGGTTACTCCATTAAAGGCAGCCCCTTGTTTCACCTCAGCTGTCCCTCAGGATCAGGAAAGCAGAATTCAGCTGAAATGAGATGGGTCAGGAAGGTTTGGGCCAGCAGCTGCATTTCCATGGTACAGGAGCCAGCACACTGACAGTTTTCCTTGCCAAGGGGCTGTCTCAAAGGGCATCCATCCCAAACACAGCCCAGCCCTGCTCGTGGCTTCAACGCACCAGGGCTCCTTGCAGGGAGGAAAACACTAAGCAAGGAGAGCCACACAGGGCATCTCTCCAGGGGAAAACTGCTTTTCACACCAAGAACAGCAACAGGAAGGGAGAGAAATGAAAAGCAACCCTTTTACCCCTGCTAGTCACTGCATTTTTTAAAGTTTTGCAGCTATTAGTGTGATTTTTCCAGTGGTACCCCAACACCTCTATGTGAAGGACACATTAAAATGAAATGGGTGCAACCAAGGCTCAGGTCAAGAGTTCCACCAAAGGTGTGTTGGTCAGGGAGGGAGAAACAAGGATGGACACACAGCAGGGTGGCTTGGGCTGGCATCCACCACGTGGCCAGTGGAAGTCAGTGCGTTCCCAGCCATGGGTTCAGCCCACGTCCCTCCCGATGCCACATTCAGCAGCTGCATTAAGAACTAAGACAAACCAGAAAACACCAGTCTGTGCACAGCGAGGGTTAAAATCACGTAGGAAATGCTATGGGAAAAACCTGCTTTAAAGGAATTAATTTGAAACTCTGATGGGCCTATTTGGGTTACTTGCAACACAGGCAGACAGTCCCATTAAACATTCATCACTTGGTGGAGTCCCCACTCCCATCACAGATGCGCCGAGCTAAAACTGGAGTAATTTCATTTATTTTTACCAGAGCTGCTTTCAATTCACTGCACTGCACAGGAGATCAGGATCCCTACCCCACCACCCGAGGCATTTCCCTGAGGAAAGCCTCTTTCCTCCAGCACACTTACACGCATCCTCTCTCAGCTTTTGATAACTTAACTAGAGGCTGAGATCTGAAGAGATCCTGGCTGGCATTCCCAGTATTTGCAGTTTGGATGGGAATTGTCCTGCAAAGTAACCCAAATGGGTCTGTCTGGCACAGCATGTAACTAAGCTGCTTTTACCTGGGCATCTGCTACATCCCCCATGGGAAGAGGGGCTCAGAAAGGTCAGCTAGGATGGAAAATTTAGCTGGGGACAGAGTCTTGGGGCTTGGGGTCTTTGGGGTGCAAAGGTTTCCCACGGTTTGGAGGAAGCACAGAAAGGGTTTCAGTTCTTCCTTGGGTTCACACGAGGAAAAGCAGGAAAAATCAGCAAGGAAAAATCAGCCTGCCTGGGATAAACCCTTAGCTGGAGCAATGGCTCTGTTTTGGGGCAAAACAGGGGAGCATTAGCAGTGCCAGTGACTGGTGCCTTCATCCCCATGCATCCCTCCTCATCCCAGAGCATCCTGTGCAAGGCTGCCAGGTGAAGAGGGGGCGCTGGAGGTGCTGGCCACAGAGCCCATGTGCTTTCCGTGCTTTTCCACAACCTCAGTGTGCCCAAAGCCAACAGCTCTGCCTTAATCAGGTTCACCAGGACAGGGATGAAGATGATGCCTTTGGGTACATACCTACTTCTTCCAGGAGACGGAGAGAGAGCAGAGAGGGACCTCTCACCTTTCAAAAGGAGAAATGGGTAGACGTGAGACCAGAGGAGTCATGGCTGTTGCAGAGGGTTTGGCCAGGGAAGGTTTTTTTTCCAGTAGGAGGCCTAGGGAAGTTCCTATGAGCTGGAGAGAAACCAAAGGGAGCACCTGCCCCACCACAAGGCTGATGGCACCCGTGGTTACAGAGATCACTGCTCCCTGGGGAAAGATCCACCCAAACCCCACCGTGAGCCTGTATCACCGATTCTACCCCTTTCAGCCAAAGCCATCAGTTCCCCACCATCGGTTCCCCAGAGCTGGGTGCGCTCAGGAGGAGGACTATCCCCTCCTTGCCCCCGTTCTCCAGCCCATCAGAGGGCCGAACTGAGCCCCAAACCGCCCTTTTCCCACCTCCCACGCGGCGGGTTCTGACCCTGGGTCCCGCATCCTTGCAGGGCAGCTGGATTTCATCCCGCAGTGCAGCGGCCACGGGAATTTCAGCCTGGAGTCGTGCAGCTGCGTGTGCATGGAGGGCTGGGCGGGCAGCAACTGCTCGGAGCCGCTCTGCCCGCGGGGCTGCTCCAGCCGCGGCGTCTGCCTGGAGGGACAGTGCATCTGCGACAGCGACTACGGCGGCGAGGACTGCTCGCAGCTGCGCTGCCCCGCCGGCTGCGGCTCCCGCGGGCTCTGCGTGGACGGCGAGTGCGTGTGCGAGGAAGGCTTCACCGGGGAGGACTGCTCCCAGCTGCGCTGCCCCCGCGACTGCTCGGGCCGGGGCCGCTGCGAGAACGGCACCTGCGTGTGCCAGGAGGGCTTCGCCGGCGAGGACTGCGCCCGGCTGCACTGCCCCGGCGCCTGCAGCGGCCGCGGGCTCTGCCGCGACGGGCTCTGCGTCTGCGAGAGAGGCTACGGAGGGCAGGACTGCGCCGCAGGTAGAGGGGGTGCATGAGGAGAGGCAGATTTGAGGGTGTAAGCAAGGGTGTCACAGTGCCGAGAGTGCCGTAGCAGCGCCGTGAAGGCTGGGAGAAATCCAAAGCTGGCGGAGCGCATCACT
>VWZT01008130.1:46137-80998 GCA_013397055.1 Pachycephala philippinensis
TCCATCCATCCCTCCCATCCCTCCCTCCATCCATCCCTCCCTCCATCCATCCCTCCCTCCCATCCATCCATCCATCCATCCATCCATCCATCCATCCATCCATCCATCCATCCATCCATCCATCCATCCATCCATCCATCCATCCATCCCTCCATCCCTCCATCCATCCATCCATCCATCCATCCATCCATCCATCCATCCATCCATCCATCCATCCATCCATCCATCCATCCATCCCTCCATCCATCCATGTAGTGGTTAAGTCCTGCTGGACTCAAAGCATGCATCAGCCAGGCTTGAGCCCAGGATGTCCAAAGGTTGAGTGTTGGAGGATGTGGAGGAAGGAAGGGCCCAAATCTCTGCCAAAAAAAAAAAGCAGGAATGTGCAAAAGGGCCTCCCAGTAGATCCCTGGCATGAATTTAGCTAAACACCTTTTATCTGAGAGGTTTTGTTGGACACCCACCACAGCCCCACACCCAGCTAGTTATGAAGACTCACCAGAGCAGTTGCATTTTCTCCTCTCTTCCCACTGCCAAGACACCAACAGCTTTATGAGCTGATCCTTCAGTTTAAGGAGGAGCTGGCACCAAAGCAGGAACATTTCTAGAGACATTCCTCAGTTCTCAGTGCTTGGATCTTGTCCTTGGCCCCACGTTATTTAACACGTTGTCAACACCTTTCAAAAGACATAATATTAGTGCTGATAAATTGTGCCAATGATGGAAAGGCTCAGAAAAGAGTACATTGAGTGGAAGATCATCAGTAAAAGTTGTCTGGATAGTTTGAAGACTTGGGCACAAAGGAAAGCTACATGTTTTTCAATGCAAAAGTACAAGCAGCTATCTAGGAGCAAAGAAAGTGTGTTGCAGTTAGATATAGGAGTTTTATATCCTGGGAAATACCACCCTAAAAAGCCAAAGAGGAATTTTTGCTGACAACCAGCTCAAGAGAAGGGTGTGAGTTGCATTGTAGCTGCAATGGGTGTCAGTGAGAGAGCTGCTGGGTCCTGCTCTGCTGTTCACAGAAAGTGGAGAGGGTTCAGGAAAGAGCCAGGAGATTGGGACAAGGGACTGGGAACCCAGGAGGACCAAACCCCCGAAGTACTTTGGGGTCAGGGTCATGTCTTTTACCCATGCCACCTCTCTCCCTTGTCCCCAAGTACTAATTCCAGCCACTCTGAAGGTCAGCTTGGTATCCCCAAAGCTTCCACCTTTCCATGTCCAACCCTCCCAAAATAACAGGTGCCCATTTCCCCGCTCCTCCGCAGTCATCGACAGGTGTGAGTTGCATTGTAGCTGCAATGGGTGTCAGTGAGAGAGCTGCTGGGTCCTGCTCTGCTGTTCACAGAAAGTGGAGAGGGTTCAGGAAAGAGCCAGGAGATTGGGACAAGGGACTGGGAACCCAGGAGGACCAAACCCCCGAAGTACTTTGGGGTCAGGGTCATGTCTTTTACCCATGCCACCTCTCTCCCTTGTCCCCAAGTACTAATTCCAGCCACTCTGAAGGTCAGCTTGGTATCCCCAAAGCTTCCACCTTTCCATGTCCAACCCTCCCAAAATAACAGGTGCCTGTTCCCCCCCCTGCTCCGCAGTCATCGACGGCCCGACGCAGATCCTGGTGCGGGATGTCTCGGACACGGTGGCCTTCGTGGAGTGGACGCCGCCGCGTGCCAAGGTGGATGCCATCCTGCTGAAGTACGGGCTGGCGGCCGGGGACGGCGGGAGCACCACCTTCCGCCTGCAGCCCCCCCTGAGCCAGTACTCCCTGCAGGCCCTGCGCCCCGGCGCCCGCTACCACGTCGCCGTCAGCGCCCTCCGGGGTGCCAACGAGAGCCGGCCGGCCCTCGCCCAGTTCACCACAGGTAGCTAGCTCTGGCCTCGCTGGGAGAACTGGTGTGCATTTTTGAGCCTCTGGCGAGCACAGGCAGGCAGCTCGCTGCCATCTGCAGATGGGCTGTCCTGCAGCGAGGACACATCCAGAGGAAAACGGAGGGGTTTTTGCATCTGGGGTTTAGTGATGCCTGGTTTTCCCCTGGCACGAGCGAGCTGGGGTTTAATGTGGTGTGCTAAGGGGAAGAAGTGGAATGAAAACACAGTGGTTAAGATGCAGGTATGAATGGAGACACCTGAATGCATTGCATCCCATCACAGAGCAAGGCAGAGCAAATGACTCAGCTCCCCCTAAATTACACACCCTAAAACTGCCCTCTGCCCCCTGCTGCTAGTGCCTACTCTTCTGTTTAGCCACTAAACCTCCAGTGCAAAAGGTCCTCTTTATGTCCTGTGCCCCAAAGGGATGCTTAAATGGTCCCCAGGTGATCCCAGATGCCAGTGACAAGGCACAGATGGACTCAAACCCCCATATTTAGATGATAAACCGCAAGCCAACCCCAGCTTGGCCGTGTCTTGCTGCAGCATCAAGGCTGAACCTGCCTGGGACACACATCCCCACCAGCTCCAGTGCCTGTTCAGACCCACAGCTTAGAACTCCAGAACTCAGCAGTTTATGTCCTTAAGAGCATCCATAGCTCAATGCACAACTCTGGAAAGCACCACAGTGCTCAGCACAGGTCTGAATTCAAGGCGACACTCGCTCCCACTCAGCATCAAGAGCTAAGGCAGGTGCCTTGACCAAGGAATGAGCAGCCAAGCAGCTGAAACCAGTACAGCCAGAAACATGGTTATCTTATTTTGTATCTTCTCTGAACACCCTAACTGGTCAGTAAAACTTTAATTAATGTCAAGCCTGCAGATAGCTAACGGATTTAATTTACCGTGCCATAAAGGAGGGTTCAGAGCGTGCATTCCCGTGCTGGTTTATGGTATATAAATTATTTGTCATGTACATTACTGGTGGATCCGAGGCTCCTGCTATAACAACTGCGGTACGTGAATTGTGTGTGTACTATCTCTATGGATAAATATTTCGGACAAGATGCTTGCCCCAGCTGATTTGCTGCATTGGCCTTCCTCACTTTATTTCTAAAAGGCAACATAAAAAACACCCCCCCCGAAACCCAGATCCATCACCATTACCCACGGTGTGCTGGTGCCCAGCCCCAACCTGTTGCTCACCAGAGGGGTTTATTGTGCAAACCAGAGCAGATTCAGCACACAGCCTCAGCAGCACTAATAAAGAAACCCTTTGGACAATGTCTGAGTGTCAATGAGCCTGTAAAGACGCTCACGGTTTTCTTCTAAGAGCAGTTCAGGCCAATGCATGGCTACTACAGAGCCCTTTTACTCACAGTGCCTCAGTTTCTTTTACTCTAATACGGGGGAAAAGAGTTTTCTTTGTGAAATAACACGGAATTAGCTGCCAAGCCAACTTGCTGAGGATGCTGCGGGTGCCCTGGCATTGGCATCACTCCTCTGGGTGACACCTCCCAGTCTGTGCTGAGCAGGAGGTGAGAGCAAACATTCCAGCCTGTCACGAATGGATGTGGGGGTTTAGATTAACCCTATCTCCTGCCCAGGCCTCTGGCAGCAGACAGCAACTTTATTGAGGCGGCCAGCACCCCAAAACCTACTCTCATTCGTATGTTCTTTTATTGATGACTGATTCTGTCTATTATAGAATAAATCATTTATTAATAGACGGGGAAACAAACAAACATAAGACTTAAAGTAAACCAAATACTACACAGGAATAGAACAAAGAGGGGAGTATTAGTAAGTACACGCGGAGTTAAGTACACACGGAGTTAAGTACACGCGGAGTTAAAGGCACCATTAAAATTATAGCTAGCTTAGAAATAGTACAACTTAGGATTCAATGTTTCTCACCACCGGTCATAAAGGGGTGTGCATCGAAGTCCTCTCTCTCAATCCCAGGGAAGTGACCTGGAGGTGCGAAGTCTCCAGGGAGACATCCCTCATACACTCCCAAAGGAGCGTGTAAGAGATGTCTGTCCCTGTACAAGTTATGTGGGCTTTTATAGACCTAAAAACCGTGTCTTTCGGTCAAAAATATGTCTGTCATCTCTCCACATCTGCATCCTGGGCCAGGATGTTTATATATAGCTGGGGCTTAAGCCCTTTGGCTGCCAGAGATAAGCCACAACCCGGCTGTGACTCATCCATGTTATCTCTTGTATACACGCTGCTTAACGTGTGGCAGAGGAAGGGGGTAGGCATGTCCTGCCACACAGCCCTTGCTGCCAGGACATCCCCTGGGGAGGAGGGACCGCGGGTGGCACCTCCTGGATGCCACACCTCGGTGCCCCTCCGCTGGCGAGGCTGCAGGGCGCGCTCCCGGCGCTGAGACGGTGCCTCTCTCCCTTGTGTTGCGCAGAGATCGATGCCCCCAAGAACCTGCGGGTGGGCTCACGGAGCCCGGGCAGCCTCGAGCTCTCCTGGGACAACAGCGAGGCCGAGGCGCACAGCTACAGGGTGGTGTACAGCACCCTGGCCGGGGAGCACTACCACGAGCTCCTGGTGCCCCGCGACACCGGCCCCACCACCCGCGCCACCCTGGCAGGTATGCGGGCACCCCTGCGCCCTTCCTCCCCCCTCCTCCTCCTCCTCCTCGCAAGCAGGCAGGGCAATGGAGAGCCCAAATCAGCACCAGTACTCAGTTTGAGGTTGTTTTGTGGTTTGCTATTTACCGGAGAGAAGGTTTACCTTGGGATAGAGCTCATTTTCCCCTGTGAGGGTCTGGATACACCTCCAAGTAACGCACCTCCGGCAAGGATCTGTGCAGGTGGCAAACAGAGCTGGCGAGGAGCAAAGTGTGAAATGGGAAGAAGCCTGTTAGGGCTGATCTACAGGAAAACATTGTTTCACCCTTCTCTTTTTTTCGCTTGTTTGGTGATGATGCTCCGTGGGCGGTGACAGGGAGCCAGGCTGCCCGAGTTTTTTGTCTTTTTCCAAACTGGGCTCAAAGCAGACCCAAATCTAGAGATACTATTTTTGAGCAAGTCCTTTAAGTGGTACATTATTCAGGCCAGCACAGGGGCTGCAAACACCACCCACCTCCCACTGCCAGGAAAGCCCCAAACACCTTTGCAGCAACACAATAAAGCACCATGTGAGATGTGGTTGCCTTGTTTTTTGACTAGAACTGCTTGCCGTATGGATTTGCTGCTCCGGTGGCATATTTTGAGCAAAGAGAAGACTTAATTACATGCAAAAATGTTCTCTCATTCATCTTGAAGCTCTTCAGTATGGCAGGACACTGGGCTCTTCCATGTCCGCCTTCTCAGGACCTTCAAGGGCTCAGGAATCTGCCATATGGAGTTACAGGAGAAAGTCAAAAGTTAAGTTACAGGCACAGCAGCAGAGTCAGAAGAAGGGCTGGAGGGCAGCAAGGCAATTAGAGCAGTTATCTTAAAAAATGAGGCATGCAGAAAGAAGAAAAATGTTGGATCTGGTTTCTTCTGTGTTCGTGATGAGGATGTGTGTGGAGAAGTGGGATGAGGTCACAGACTCAGTGCTGGACTCCTGCTAGCTTTCCTTTAGGACTTTTATTGGCTTTCTAGTTGAGAAGAAGTATTAAAAATGGGCCAAATCCCCCTCCCTGGGCAGAGATACACTACCCCAGTGACACACACCACGATATCATCCATGGCTTGACTGGAGCTTGCCTTGGAGTTTGTGGCAGCCTGAAGTCTCTTGTTTTTCTCAATAAAACTAAAAAAGCTGCCAAGGCTCTGCCAGACTCAGGCAAGGCTGCAAGAAACCGCACCAGAGCAAGCTGCAGAGATGCAGATTCTTAAGTCAGAGAGTAGATTTTTAGAGAGTGATTTTTTGTAGAGAGTCATTTTTATACAGTGCCTCCATCATCACCCAAGTGCGTTGCTTCCCATCCCCAGGGTACTATGTAACAAACAAACCAATTAAAAAAAAAATCTAGTCATAGCAGAAAATAACCAGAAAAACATTCTGCTAGCAAAAAAAACCACAAAAAAACCCCCAAAAAAACAAAACACTACAATAGTCATAGTGTGGATGGCACACAAGCCTCTCCCATAGCTCTGTGAAGTACAGAGTAGTCATGTCCTCCAGTCCTGTTGGATGTGGTTCAAAACCCATTGGGTTTTTTTCCAGCCACCCAGGACCTGGTGGGATCCATGGTATGAAAGCAACCAGCAATTCTTTCAGCCAGTCTCATCTACCTGCAGTGAGGAATGGTGCTGAGGAGAGTTTATCAAAGATTTAAGCTTAAAAGTGCAGCAAGCCTGGCCCTGACCCATAGTCTCTCTTAAAAATCAACATTTGCACAGAACTTACCATAATTTTGCTCTTCCCAAAAGAGCTGGAGAGAGAAGGTTTATATCCTCCTGCTCGTTTCTTCCTTCTCCTTCCCTTCTGCCAGGCTCTTCTTTCCAGAATACTTCTGACACTCACTGAGCAGGGCAGGGGGGTCCCTCTTCTCCCCATCACCAAGACTGCACTGTAGCAAGAGAAGAGCAGGGGAGGAGAGTGTCCCTCTCTCCTGACCTCTTGGGAAAGGCTTTGGTGCCTCCAGGGTGGCTCCCTGGGCAAGGCATGGTGAGGCTGAGCTGGAGAGTTTATGGCTTTTTCTAACTTTGTGGGAAACATCCTGAAGCACAGGGAGGAGGGGAATAAAGCCACCAGCAGCCAAGCAGAAGCGACAGTCAAGAGATACCCCATGGAGATAAAGCAGTGCAAGAGGAAAGGAGCTGGATGAGCTCAGTTCCCAAGTTCCTTGAGACAGGTGCCTCAGGATATGTCCACCCCAAGGAACAGGGCTTGACTTGGCTCCCAGAAAGCCTGCACCTTTCCCAATTAATGTGTATTTCATTTATTCTGCATAAGTTATTTCTCTCCAAGACACCAGCCCTGTGACAATATTTGATGTTGCATCACTTTGGAAGAAAATATAGCTACTTTATCGTTCCCATCTCAGCTCACACACACAACAGCTTCTGTCTCACTGCCAGCAATTACAGCAGACCTCAGCAACAACTTTTAAAAACGGCTCGTTTCTGAGCTAAAATAATCCAAGCTCCCTGTCCAAAGGCATCCACAGGGCTTTTTAAAAAGGCTCAGCTCTTCTGCAATGTGCAGAGGAACTGCTGACCCGTGGGAGAGCCGCTAACCCCAGGGATGCTCCGGAGGGTCCTGCCCTGTCCCCACCTGCGGGAGCTGGAAGAGGGGGTCACACCCTGAGCTCACCCTGCCAGGTGCTGCTCTCAAACCCCTTCCTGTTCTTTGCACTCCCTGGTAGATCTGGTGCCAGGAACCGAGTATGGCATCGGGATTTCGGCCGTGATGGACAGCCAGCAGAGCGTGCCAGCGACCATGAACGCCAGGACTGGTGAGTTTGGCCCCACTGCCCGCTCCAAGCACAGCTGGCTCCTATGGCTCAGATGCCCCCATAGGACAGTCCGTGCATGGGGACAAAGCTCTGCACCAACCCTCCCCCACAGAGCTCGACAGCCCCCGGGACCTGCTGGTGACAGCCTCCACTGAGACGTCCATCTCACTGGCGTGGACCAAAGCCACGGGTCCCATCGACCACTACCGCATCACCTTCACCCCCGCCTCGGGAATGGCCTCGGAAGTGACAGTGTCCCGGGACGAGTCCCAGCTCACCCTCTCGGAGCTGGAGCCTGGGACAGAGTACACCATCTCCATCATCGCCGAGAGGGGACGGCAGCAGAGCCTGGAGGCCACCGTGGATGCCTTCACAGGTAGAGAAAGACAAACTGGGATGGGGGCAAGGGCACTGACCTTGCTGGCTCCTCTGGCAGCCCACTGCATCCCTGGCACCAAAACCCTTGGGGTGGTGATGGGGATGAGAGCTGGGGTCTGTGTGTCCACACAGGAGCAGGTCTGTTGACCTCAAAAGGAGGATGGCCCTACCAATGGGGTGGCACAATCCCTTTGGCCAGCAGCACTGACACACGTGCTTTGCTGGAGGCTCCCAAAAGGGCAAGACAGGACTGGGGGAAACAGACAGCCCTCTGTGGTCAGGGTGGCCTGTGTGTCCTTAAGAAGAAGAATGAAGCCTTGGGCAACCTCACAAGGACTTCTGGCTGAAAAGTCTGCAGTCACAAAGCGCAGACAACACATACCATGTGAGGTGGGACAGTTCCACCACCCGCCGTATGGGTCTGGGATGGAGAGTGTTTGCAGGTGGAGCTGAGAAAAGCACCATTTTTCCCTCCTAGTTCTGCCTCTTGATCCCAACACAGTTTCAGATCAATGGAGAGCCTAGATCTTCAGCTTTGCCACCTCTTTTAAGTACTTCCCATACAAGCCCTGGGGAAAATGTGAAGATAAGGATCTGCAAATGGTTAAGATTGCATCTCTCCTCTCCATCTTCCAGGCGTTCGGCCCATCTCCCAGCTGCACTTCTCCCAGCTGACATCCTCCAGCGTGAACGTCACATGGAGTGACCCATCCCCGCCAGCAGACCGCCTCATCCTCACCTACAGCCCCCGGGATGAGGAGGGGGCGGCCCAGCAGGTCACCCTCGATGGCACCCACAGGCACACCAGCCTGACGGGCCTGCAGCCAGCCACCGAGTACCTGGTGTCCCTGGTGGCCGTGCACGGCTCCATCAGCTCCGAGCCTGTCGTGGGCTCCATCACAACAGGTACCACGGGACACCCCCCCCCGGGCACGGGACAGCTCCGGGGAGGGCAGGCAGGGGCACGGGGAGTGGAGCTGCCTCCCACAGCTTTTCTCTGTGCTCCGTCTCACCAGGGATCGACGCGCCGAAGGACCTCAGGGTGGGCAATGTCACCCAGGAGTCCATGATGCTCTACTGGAGTGCTCCCATCGCTGCCTTCGACCACTACAGAATATCCTACCGTGCTGAAGGTAACAGGCCAGACCACTCCTGTTCATGCCAACCCTCCCTCCATCCCCTGGCCCAAGCAGGGTCATCCTCACCCAGGCAGCATCCCCGGGCAAAGTGACCAATAACGGGGATTGGCTACAGGGCAGAGGTTGGGGTGGGAACACAGGGATGAGGATGGGAAGGGAGCACTGCAGCCAGCTCAGCACAGAGGGGCACACAGAATGGCCCCCAGCAGTGTGCCCTCCCCAGAGATGGTTAAATTCAGGGCTCAATCCTGAAATCCCACCTCCCTCACCTGCTTCCACTACCTCATCTCCCTTGGCCCATTTTGTCTACGATGCTGGAAAGGCCAGGCCAGCAGAGTGATGGGCACAAAGGAGTGCACTTCCAGGAATGAAACCCAGTTACCTCCAGAGTCTTTGGAACTGCCCTCCCCTCCCAAGCCCCTCCTGAGCCGCAGGGATGGGGCCAGCCGTGATGTCAAAGCTCTTGGCTCCGTGTCTGCAGGGAGGACAGACAGTATGGCCATCTCCAGGGATGCCACCGAGTACAGCCTCCTGCACCTGCAGCCTGCCACCAAGTACGAGATCGGGGTGAAGAGCGTGCGGGGCCGGGAGGAGAGCGAGCTGGCCTCCATCACTGCCTACACAGGTGGGAAGGAGCTCCTGGGGGGCAGGGAACAACCAAACAGTGTCAGGTCCAGCCCTGGGCAGGGCTGGCAGTCCCTGCTTGCACTAATACTCGGGTGACTGAGAGCAGGCTGGACCTCACACCAGCCAGGTGCAAGCTGGAGATGATAAGCAGGGCTCACAAGGGCTCAGTGTGGGCTTCTGAAGTATATCTCAGCAAAGTTTATCCCAAATATTCATGGGTAGTCATGGGTAAAAGTGATAAACCTGTGTACCAGGCACGGGGAAGCCAGAAACATGATGCTGGGCAGTCATGACAGCCTTTGCTAGGCAGAGTACAGATTCCAGAAATAATCCCTTGGGAAACCCTGTCACAAACAACATCTGCTGCAAGAACAAAACCTTCTGCTATACCCAGACTCCTCAAAACCTAAAGAAAACCCCTAACATGCCAGACTGTGCATAAAGAAAACAGTGGAAGAGCAGCCCAGGTAGCAGAGTAGCACAAGCTATGACATCTCTGCACTCCAGCTCGGGCAGCAGTAACTCCTGTGCAGGCACATGTGTCTGGGCAGCAGGGCAGGACGTAGAGCGATGTGCCACAAGGAGCCCTTCCAGTTCATGGTCCAGTCTCCTAATGCTTCTGACTCTCTGGATCTCTCCCTGATGCAGCCATGGATGTCCCCCTGGGGGTCACGGCCACCAACATCACTCCCACCGAGGCGCTGCTGCAGTGGAACCCGCCGCTGTCGGAGGTGGAGAGCTACGTCCTCATCCTCACGCGCCATGCAGGTACACCGGGGCTGTTCCAGCTCACCTCCACCTCTCTCCCACCCCAAAGCCCAGGGCTCAGTGGGTGCCTGTCAGAGCCTTGTCTAAGAGATGGGACTAATTCTGTTATTTGCGACTTATTACTTAAAAATCAAACGAGGCATCAGTCTCAGGAGTTACAGGTTTAATAGCAAGTTGCCATAACTAAAGAAAGTCACGAGTTTCAGAGTTACATGGCAATTTATAACTTTTCAGTCCAATAGACAATTAACACAAGACTTTGTTTTGATTCTATAACCTATCACCTTTGTACTTTTTACTGCATTGCGTCTGTTCCTTAACCAATAACTTGTTAGCTCACGGACACACATACTTCTATTATAACATTTAAATTCTTAACTTAAACTATAAAATCACATTATCATACTTAAAACCCTTCACCATATCACCCAATACATTTTCTTACTTATAACTATAGAAACATAAGTTTATAATTTTTCTACTTAAGATCTGTATACCTTTATCATTACATCAACCCAAGTTCTTTCCAGGGCTGTAAATTAAACTCATTAGTGTTTGTGGGGGTTTCTACTTCTCCGATTCCCACAGGTGCCCTTCACAGAGGGAGTAGGGAAGGAGCCCCTGCCTTGGGTTTTATGGAGATTGTGGGGAAAATTAGACCATCTTTCAGCTTGAACAGCACCACTACAGCTCAGCTGCTGCACAGCACCTTATGGTGTTTCAGCAACAGAAGTGCTTTTATTCATGAGGTCATACCCAGAGACACATTTTGGAGAAATGTCTACCGTAACTCATCCCTTTTTGCTTACAGTTGCAGGAGAAACAATTCTGGTGGATGGAGACAGCCAGGAGTACCAGCTGACCAACCTGCTGCCCAGTACCACCTACACAGTCTCCATGTACGCCACCAACGGGCCTCTCACCAGCCAGACCATCAGCACCAACTTCACTACCCGTACGTACAATCCCTCACTCCTCACCCCCAGCCCTGCACCCACCCCAGGAAAAGCAGCCAGCGAGGCTGAGCCAAAGCTCTTCTTACATAGCGTGGGCATAGAGGGAGCTACATGCCAAAAGGACACAAACACCAATCCCAAATACCAGCCTAGGGCACAACACAAGAACAGAATTTTAATCAACAAGCATCAACCATTATTATCACTCTTTCAACATCCATCCATCCATCCCGTTCTTTCAGTGATTTCCCCTGGATGTGGTTTCCAGAGCAGACACTTGACCAGGTGTTATTTTTGCCCAAGGCCATAGTCCAGAAGAACACGACAACACGTTTTGCTCACAAGCAGCTTGACAGGTCCCATAGCACATGAATTTCACAGCTGTTACCCCCTTAAGGTGGCATGCAGGTAGAGGAGGACTTCTAGAGGGTTTGCAGAGCTCTGTTCAACACTGGGGATGGGTGATGAGGTCTTGAAACTCAGGGTGAGGATGGACTTTGGGCTGTAGCTCAGTGTGGCAAGGTTGAATCGCAGTGTACTGAGCTGGGAAGCAGAGCTGAGGTGGTTGTGTGTGAGAAATTGCACTTCCCTGGGTCCCTATCCACTCTTGCAGTTTTGGATCCTCCAACAAATCTGACAGCCAGCGAAGTCACACGACGCAGCGCCCTGCTCTCCTGGGTTCCTCCTGTGGGAGAGGTCGAGAACTACATCATGACCTACAGATCCACCGATGGCAGCCGGAAGGTGAGTGAGTCCTCACAAAAAAGAGGCTCATCAAGTCAGGGAATAATGAGACCATGGTAAAACGAGCAGGAGAAGCCAAACAAAGCAGAATAATGATGCTCACTAGCTCAGGGAGACCAGAAGGGCAGACGCTACTTCCTGCTAAGCAGGATGATAGGAAAAAGCAAGAAGAGATTGCCGGAGGCAAAATGTTTATGCACATCTGCTGGTGTGGGCATAGAGGGCTTACCTGGAAAGTTTGGAGGAACAGGGGCAATTCACAGCTTGTGAAATGCAAGCAAGCTGAGGCAGGAGAATATTATTCTGCAAACAGAGATGCTAAAAATGCCATTTGCCCTTCCTGCGAAAAGGAAGATGGGCACAGACAGCTAATTAATCCTGCAATATAATACAATTTGATTATGTAACGAGTGTGTCCACATCTGCCTGTCTGGAGGAGCTGCAACAAACACTATCAGAAATGTGTCATGGCAAATAGTCCGGTTTCCTTTGCTGGTGTGACTGGCTCACAGCAGCCAGAGGATAACAGCTTTGCAGAAGGGGTTCCATAATGCTGTGTGGCACTGGCCAACCACCAGAAAAATGAACATGACAGGAATCGACCTGGCTGATAACCAGGTCTGGCCAGCTCCATTCCTTGGGCAATCAGTCATGTCTTGCACCGAGGGCACACAGATCCCGACAGAGCCAGTAAATAGAGCACCCAGACTGCAACCATTTAAATCCATCTCCAAACCAGCTTGCTTTCTCCCACCCAAACCATTCCGAAATGTTGACTGTATTGACTGATCTCACGTTCACTCAGCCCAGGGGTCTAAGCAGCTATGCAGTGCTCCTCAGCCAGGCTCCAAGGGCTGCAGTAGTTTGTGGCTTCCCTTCCCTCCTCACTTGCTCTTTAGGCTCCCCATCGCTTTTCTCATCTGTTGCTCTTGGTGTCTGCCTCCTTCTGGGACCCATGTACAGGAGCTGATAGTGGATGCTGAGGACACGTGGATCCGTCTGGAGGGGCTTTCTGAGACCACGGAGTACACGGTGCGCCTGCAGGCTGCCCAGAACGCCGTGCGCAGCGCCTTCATCTCCACCACCTTCACCACAGGTGAGTGAGACATTGAGTCTCTTTGCAACATTTAAAATAAGCCCCCCAAAGTAATTAGATCGAATTTTTCTTAAACATTTAAACAGTAAGAATTTAGCTAAAAGAGTAGTTAGAATAGGAAGCAAACACAGCAGAATCTAAAACAATGGGATTGATGATTAAGCAAAGAAACTGAAGCTGGAATAAATTCCTCAGGCCTGGGAACTGATTACTGGTTATCTGATGTTGTTCAGCTGGGCTGTAACAAGAATCTGCAGAGGAAGAAGCAGACAGTTATTGATGACCCCATTCAAAACTTGTTTTGGGAAAGGAACTGGGAATTCTCCAAGGCCATAGGTATTGTTAAAAACTGAGAAGGCAAAAAGATCATAGCGAGGAAGAAGAGTTACTTCATCCAAAGAAAGACCCTCCTCATAATTGTGAGACCACCGACCCATTTCCTAGAGAGAACTACGCATGCTTAATGACTTTGTGGCTAATTTCCATACAGAGCGGGAATGGGAGGAGTCCATGGTATTTGTATTTTGAATATTTAGAACTTTCATGAATAAATAGGCTTTGGATTGCTTTGTAACCTGGGAGCTGTGCTTTTGGAGCTATCCACACAGCTTCCCGGCGCTGGAATAAACATACCCTTTCTAACCCAAATGAGTTAGAGGGTCTTTGTCCATTCCAATCAGGTATCGATATTAGATCGATATCCGTTCTTTAGTAAATCATGAGGACTCCCACTGCATCCACTCAGACAGGGGGAGGTGAGCCCAGTGTCATGCTGGTAGGAATTAGGGACTCTAAGGGACTCTCTTAGGGACTTTCCCTCCTCAGGCAGCATTCTGTCAGGATCCATAGGGAGGCATTTACAATGCCATGACCCACAGTGCTGCTTTGCTACAAAAACTTAATGGCTGAAGGATCTGTAATTCAAACACAAGACCCAGCCCAGGGCAAGGGGATTTGAGGTTCAGACCAGGAACCATCTACCAGGCCCTTTGCCTTGCCCATGTCTGTCCTCAAGTGCAATCAACAACACATATCAACAGGAATGCTTCTGGGAGAGGAGCCAGCCAGTGTCTCCATGCTGTAGACATGATCTGAGTGCTCACAAATATCAAAGAATCATAGAATACTATGGGTTGCAAAGAATATTTAAAGGTCATCTAGTCCAAGCCCCCTGCGGCGAGCAGAGTCATCTTCAGCTTGATCAGGTTGCTCAGAGCCCTGCTGAATTTGACTTTGAAAGTTTCCAGGGGTGGGGTATCCCTGGAAATGTCAAGCAGGTGCATCTCCACCACCACCAGTGGAGTAATAGACAGCAGAGCCAGCACTTTATCTAATCCACTGACTTCATCTAATTGCATTATTCCTCCCCACTCTAATTCTAGAGCATTCACAATCCACTAAGGCACTGAAGTGATGGGAATGGTTTCCTTTCTAAATCAAAAGATGGGCATCCCCAGCCACCACAACCCTCACAGACAGAATACTTACACTTCCAAGAATGAAGCTTGCGTGAGAATGTCACCATCTCAATGGTTGCTGCCATCCTCTGCAACCATTCGTAACAGAAATTATGCAAAGCAAATTGTCCCTCATCCTCTTTGAAGAGCATGGGCAGGCCAGGGCACTTACAGACAGAATGCATCTTGTTCAGGGCTCAATCCAATCGTGTTTTTCCTGGGCATCAACAGCACTGAGAAGTCTCAAGATGATGTCCACCAAAATTCCTCCCATCTGTGCTGCCAGTTCATTTAGGAGAGTTTTCTTGGAATCTGCTGTGGATACACTTCCCCATCTCAGTTACATGCAAAGGTCCCTTCACCTGCTTTTAAGAGATAACAGAAATTATTTATGCCAACAAAAGAAATGACTTCTCTAATGCATCTGCAGAACAGGCTTTCCTGTTATTCTTGCCTCTTACACATGCACGTAAGGCCAGTACAATTCAGGCAGGTGATGGAAAAATACATGTAAGCTTTGAGGCTGCTTGGGAATCAGGGACAAAGCTGCGTGGGAGTGACTTCTCAGGTGGGATAAAGCAGCAGAAACCCCCTTATGGATGGAGAGCACCTTTTCCATCAAACAGAAATGTCAGACCTCAGCAGCGTTAGCCACCATGGCCAGCTGATGCAGCATCCAAAACATTTAACTTGCTTTTAAGAGGAAGATAGGCATTAGCAACAAGTCAGTTCCTCCCCACTTACCCCAATATCGATGAGACAGAAGCAACCAGGAACTGTCACCAAGGCAATGCAATCCATGGACAGCATCTCCCATCAAAGCATCCAGATCTGGGATTCAGTTTACTCTGGCAATGCATCAAAGCACTTTGCAGAGAACAAGGACTTGTCTTTAAGGAGACCAAAAAAAAAGAAGGAAAGAAAACCACCCGGGCTTAATTCAAATTGTTTTGCTTCCTTCTGCTTACAGTACACATCCCGGGGTTCTTCTATTCCCTCTGACATATTAATAGCTCAGCCTCTTTTGTTTCATGTTTGCATAAGGTTCTTGGGGAATTGTATACAGATGAGACAAAAGGAAGAAACAGATACATTATTTATAATTTATAGTGGTTTGAAATGTCTTTCAAGGTCTCCTCGGCTCTTAAAGATATGAATATAAATTAAGAAACAAGCAATCTCCACAGAGCTCAGGGGAGCTCAAAGTGGTTGTCATTGAAGACATTGTTTTCATTGTTGGATACTATAAAATACAAACAATGTCTTGCCAGACAGACCATGAAGATGGGGGGAAAAAAAGAGGGGATGTTCAACATTTGGACACAGCAATGACCTCCAAGTCTTCAGGTCACAAGATGGGGGGGGATACACCCAAGTGGGAAGNAAAAAAAAATAGAAATTAACAGTAGACTATCGTACTTTAAATGAAGTAACTCCACCGCTAAGCACTGCTGTGCCAGACATGTTAGAGCNAGCAACAGTCAAGGGTTGTGCCTTGGTTCTACACAACTGTGATGGACACACACAGCACAGAAGATCTGAAGGTCCCTCACACCTTCTCAGATTGTTACAGAGACATCCTTGAAAGCCACATCCACATTGCCAGCTCTGCACTCATTTATTCTATCATCCATATGNGCAAATACCTTTTCCTCCAAAAGCCGATGGACCATGGAAATACCAAAAGAGGTATTTCCCTCTTTTGTCTTAAGTAAGAAAAAATTGTTCCCAGAGTTGACATTCCAATACTGCCAGAATAATTGTCATAATTAAGACTCTACTAAACTCTGACCACAAAATAAGATGTTTCCTCATTAGAGAACACCTGTAGCACAGTCACACAGCCCATGCTGCCTGTCTCTAGCATCTCACACAGCCTCATTCCTGCTCAGCTTGCAAGTGACAATCAGTTCAGCGTGAGTCCACCATCATTTCCAAGGGCATGGAGAATCAGGAGAATCCCCCTGGAATGAGTAAAGTTATAAAACTTGATTGGAGCTGGCAATCCTGAGAGGAGAACAGGTTTTGGTATTTTCACAGCTGTCTAAATATGCTGGTGACAGCTTAAACCCCAGGGTTTCAGACACAGTGCAGAAAGATGGTCCAAGAAGTGACATCCCTCATCATTCATCGTGATGTTACCATGCACCTTTCCAATATAGGACATATGGAAGAATAATTAATATATGCACACATTTTTTTCCAGTAAGCCCTCTGAAGTTGATGGCAGATGTAAAGTCTCACCGCCTCGTGGAGTTACTTGGAACACAGAAGCCAAAATAGACTTTTCCTGGATTGTAACAAGCAGGGACTGAGGCATGGGGAAAAGGTGTCTCTTTGCTTGAATTTTGCCTTTTTCTTGTGGTTTTGCAGGAGGACGTGTGTTTGCCAACCCTCAGGACTGCGCCCAGCACCTGATGAACGGAGACACGCTGAGCGGTGTGTACACCATCTCCATCAACGGGGACCTGAGCCAGCGGCTGCCGGTGTACTGCGACATGAGCACCGACGGGGGCGGCTGGATCGTGAGTACCCTCGGGGCTCCCCTGCACCTTGTCCCCACCACAAAGTGCCTGAGCCCCCACCAGCACAGCACCACGCTGCACGGCAGTGACAGCAGGCTCGGTATCACACGCTGCATTTCCCACGCCACAGGGAATGGCCCACGCTCCGGTAATAATAGTTACACTTGGAGAAGTGCCCTTTGATTTATTTGACGTGCTTGCAGTGCTTCTGGAGAGCAAAATCTGTGAGTGAAGCTGATTTATTGTTCTAGAAATGAAATTAATGGCTGGTAGCTTTCACGGGGAATGATTCACGCTGCCTGCAGAAGGAGGGTGTCAGGCATCACCCCAATCGAGTCTGCACAGGAGAACTTTAGAAACAAATGCCTGTTTGGCTTTTGAATTGCACAAACACTGCTTGTCTTGACGTAGATGGACTGACAGTGTAAGTAAATAATGCCATGGTGCTTTGATCTTATTCATGTCAAACTCTTACTTACACGCATTACACAAAACCCGCCTGCTAGATGTATAGTCAAAACCAAAAAAATGGCCTTCCTCAAATGCTGATTTCTAGCCAGTAAATTTCCCTCTCACTCACTTCTGATATCACAGAAATAGCCAGCTCAAAGCAGAATTACGTGCTAGAGACCCAGAGGCACCATGTGTTAGTTAAAGCAGAAACCTCGAAGGCCAATTCCTTCCTATTCTACCATTGATTTGCTTTGGACATTATCTAATATCTCTTTGGTGTCTACATCTGCACATGAATTAATTGCATGGCTGCAATTAACGCTAACTGGATGGGCATTGCAATTTTCTCCCCTGAAAGGCACAATGGAAAGAAAAATTATTATCTTCACCTTGTGTGTCCAAAGCCCAGCAAAATGGTTTCTCATCTCCAGCATTATGATTTTCCCCCGGTCTTCCTCCACATCAGGTCTTCCAGCGGCGGCAGAACGGGCTGACTGATTTCTTCCGGAAGTGGGCAGATTACCGGGTTGGCTTTGGGAACTTGGAGGACGAGTTTTGGCTGGGTATGACCTTCCCTGGTTGCCTTTCATTGGTGTGTCCAACATGAATTCCACGTGCACTGTGCTGCTCACCCGTGCCAGCCGCTGGCTCCTTGCCCTTCACCACATCCCTCTACATTCTCCCTCAGACAATTTTCCTTCTGTTCATTCCCTGCCCTTCACATTAGGAAGTCGTGCAGAGGCACGCCACATAAAAGCACACTGTGAAGGTCAGCAGCTCCCTGGTTTGCTCCTTCTAGGAGAGAAGGCGGGTGTGCTGTCAGTTTTCATGGGCCAAAACCCATCATTGTCCTCTGGATGACTACAGGTTGCACTGGTGGCCAGAAAGTCAGCTGTCCAATGAAGGCAGGAAAGGAGTGAGTGGGAGACACAGCACAGCTCTGAAATTGAGTGTGCCCCTCCAAAAGCTGACCATGAGCCAAGGGGACCTGCAGCACAAACACACCTTGGCTTGTACGGGAGCTTAACAACTACATAAGTAGCACCAGGGCTCAACAGCTGAATCTTCCAAGCTTCAGCAGCATGAAGAAATCTGAACCTGGGCATAGAACCCACCCCTCATAGCCACAGGGAAGTGAAGCTCGAGTGGGGACAGAGAGCTCAGACCCCAGCAGTGCCAGGAGACACACAGACTCACAAGTGCTGCTGTTCTTTGACTCCTCTCCTTGCTCTCATTTCCCACTGCTGTTTTATTTGCCTAGAGCTTTCCTTGTTTGTTCACGGAGCGGATCCGGCCACCAGGCCTCACCGGGTGTTTCCCTGTCTCCACAGGCTTGGACAACATCCACAAGATCACGTCCCAGGGGCGCTACGAGCTGCGGATAGACATGAGGGACGGCCAGGAAGCGGCGTACGCCTACTACGACAAGTTCTCCATCGGCGACGCACGGAGCCTGTACAAACTGCGGATTGGGGACTACAATGGCACTTCAGGTACAGCCTCACTGCTGGCAAGGATCTTGGGAAAGCCCGGGACTGGTTGGTCCAAGGCTGTAAAGGAAATCCCAGCATGAAATCTCACTTGGCTAGAGTGGCAAGGCAAAAACCCATAGTTCTTTCTGCCTTCCTGCGGTCCATCACGTAAACCAGGCTGATAAATCCCACTAAGGACACGGAATTTTCCATTGGGGATTAGATATTTAATATCAGAGACATCGCTGTTCAAATAACCAGGTCAATCATCAGAGGTGTCATCTCACTTGGCAATAGCCACAGCTGGCTATTGATGTCGTGCTGGAGGCTGTATTTATCGCCTTTCCACAGCTATGGAAAAATCTGAAATCCTCTGAGTCATTTCCTCACGTAAAGGCCAAACACTGCCCAGTTTTGCAAGGACACTGTCACACCTGCTTGCCTGGTTGATTCAGGAGAGTTAGAGTTGCCCACCAGAAAAGAGTGGGTGCTAGAGGGCGGGCACAGGGCATCTCTTCCTCAAGGAGGGAGACGGGGTACAACTCTAGCCCCTTTATCTGGGATAGACATGCCCAGTGCAAGCCTCCATGGTGAAACTTCCACCATGTACTAGGTGGAACCCCACAATATTCCTAAGATGCAGGGATTTCCCTATTCAATACCAGTGGAAGAGAAGTGACAGGAATCTTGATTGTGTGCAACAAAGCACTTGCTCTAACCTCGAATCCCAGGGCACAAGGCACCCAACCTATTGCCAAGAATGGCAGTAACAGTGTCCTGCAGACATGATTCTGTCCCCTTCGCCATGCAAACTCTGCTGCTAGCCGTCCAACCAAAGAGCTTCTGCTCCACCTTGAGCTAAGGGAGCCAGGGCTCAACAAATGGTTCATCGCCAAGAGGTTTTCTAGTAAGTCTCTCCATGGCTGGATTGCACACAGCCAGCATGGGTCTGCTTCATATGTCCTTAGGGATCACCAAGGAGCACATTAAGAATGTCTCCTGTAAGTACATCACTCAATTGACCGTATTTTTCTCTGGCTTTTCTTTCACACAAAAGCAGATCTCTAGTTATCTAATGAGGAGGTGAGATGAGGTTAGAGGTTTTGGTGGAATAAGACATCACACACCTTCCAAAAGCTTCTTCCCCTTATCCAAAGAGAGAAAAGGTGGCCAGGCATCTTGGTTCAAGAGATGAATGTTTGGTCGCCTCTGAGAGAAAAAGCTCCCTTTGACTAACAGGAAAGAAGGAGGCGGAAAGCATCCTGAAGTTCTATAGCAGTGCCAAGCCTCGGGAAATCAGGGATGCCAAAATCTGGGATTGAATTAATTTCTGAAACACTGAAATTCAGAACCAAACACATATCCAAGCACTTTATCTGACAAAGCCAAGAAGCCTCTAGGAGTTGCTATGGTCTGCACTGATCCTAAACAGACAGCAGAGGACCTCAGATGAACCAGTTGTGAACAATTCCAGTTAAGGTTATTGCCAGACTGTCAGCTGCTTGAGCCATTGCTTGGCAGGCTACTTTACCAAAATATCCTAATTTCCTTGTGAAAAGACCAGATAACTCAGACTCCATCACCTTTAATGGCACCTCTTCCCACAGGAGACTCCCTCACCTACCACCAGGGCCGCCCCTTCTCCACCAAGGACAGGGACAACGACGTGGCTGTGACCAACTGTGCCATGTCCTACAAAGGGGCCTGGTGGTACAAGAACTGCCACCGCACCAACCTCAACGGCAAGTACGGAGAGTCCCGGCACAGCCAGGTAAGGGCACAGCTGGCTCAAAGCCTCTGGAACTTCTTCTAGGGGAATAAGCCTAGGTTAGGGCTGGGGCTGTGTGATCAGTGCAGCAGGGTCAGAACTGGTGGCATGACCCCACACCAGCTGGAGCAAAGGGAGCCACCATAGTCATTTGCTGTAGTGTGTTAGATTAAAAAAATACCTACGTGAAATCTGGTCAGCCTTTGAGCAGTGGGAAAAAAACAATCAAGCCATAGTGATGCCTAAAGAGGCCAACCTAGAAACAGAGACTGGACAGGAGTAAGGGAATAAAGGTGGATATTTATTTGAAAGGCCTTCAGAGGCACACCCTGGGCAGGCCAAAGGCTGCACCCAAGATGGACCCCGAGTCACGAGTTCTTCACACTTTTATAGCTTTGGTCCATTTGCATCTCAACCCAATTTCACCAATTAAACTTTAGCTAATGATGGAATTTCCCCTCAGCTTGCCCCCCTTCTCAAGATGCTGGGTTACACATTTTGGGCCTAGGCCGGGCTGGGTGTCCTTGGAGAGCAGCCTGGAGAGGCTTTGTTCTGTCTGTCTCAGCATGAGAGAGCAGCAGCTCCCAGGCTGCAGGACACTGCAGAGTTACACACTGGGAATGCAGGATTTGAAAAATATAAAAGCTAAAACCTAAGGCATCAATAGCAGCAGGGGAGTTTCTTGCTCCTGCTATAGCAAGTTTTTCCTTCCGGCTTCTCTACAGCAATCAACCTTGTTTCCTTCCTCTCCCACTCTAGTTTCTTGTTAGGGTCTTTCTTTACCCTCTGCCTTTCTCTCCCTCCTGCCAGGGGATTAACTGGTACCATTGGAAAGGCCACGAGTTCTCCATCCCCTTTGTGGAAATGAAGATGCGACCTTACAACCACCGTAACATCTCTGGGAGGAAGCGACGGTCCCTACAGCTCTGAGCCAGCTGAACCCCTCCTGCCTCCCACCACCTGACCTTTTCTGTCATTTGTTTGTATTTTATAATATGAAAAGGGAAAAAAAATTACTACTCGTCTGAGATAGCAACCTGCCCCTCACAAGTGCTGGAGGGAACCATGGCACAAGGAAAGGCCATGGGAAAGGAAAGACCTCATTGCTTTGCATCTGTCCCAGAGAAATACCAAATTTCCAGTCTCCCTATCCCAATACTCTGGCCATTAACATGAGAAGAAAGAGAAAGAGACAGATTTTTTGATATTTTTTTAAAAGACGTAGAAATCCCCAGCAAACCCTGTTAGGAATGTTTGTCACAGGGCTTGTGGCAGAAACTTTCCCCACAGGTACCTTGGTGTGGCCATTTCCACCCCAGTCATGGCCAGGGATGCCTGTCCTCTCCGTGCCTCCCCGTCCCCTCCTGGCAGGGAGCTCCCAAGCTTCATGCCATCCTGTAGACACCAACTCTTCCAGCAGGCAGAGGCCCGTCTCTCCCCTATGTGCAGGCTCTGGACACACGGAGACTAAGGGAGGATGAGCAAAGGCTCACCCCATCCCCAGTTTTCACAGGAGGGCTTGGCAAACATCTGCATACGTAGGCAAACTCCAGAGAGTCCACAGCTCGTGTGTTGGTCCCACCATAAAGTCATCCTCGTGTGCATGGGGTGTACAGGAATGAGAACTACTCCACCAGCCCCAACCCGCCTTATCCACTCCTCCGAGCTGCACTCAGCCCACTCCAGCTCCACGACATCTGCCTGGGTTATGCTGAGCTTGATGGAGAAGAAAGGACTTAAATTAGAACACTTAGGAGAAAAATCCCTGCTTGTGGTCCTGAAATCCAGGACCCATTTCCTCTGTTATTTCTACGTTCCATCGTGCTCTCTCTCACCGAGGTCACTGGTCCCAAAGAAAAGAGTCTCAGAGAAGGAGCAGCAATAAAAAGATAGCACACAACTGCAGCCCAGCCTGAAGCCAACAGCTGTCACAGCTCAGGTGCTCCCATTCCCAGGCCTCCACGCACACAGGGAATTACAACAACGCAGCTGAGGGAAGACAAGTGCAAGCTGAGGAATGCCCATTTCCTTCCTTCTCCCACACCATCCCTCTTCAATGCCATCACAAGAGGGACACAAATCTCAGTGCCTTGGTATTGCCATCTCTCTAACAGGAAACCAACTCTTTCCCCTCCTGGAAGGGATTCCATTCAGATTTTGGAGCACTTCAAGGCCCTTGGAAGAATTAAAGAGTTCGCTCTTCCCATCCTTAACTTCTCCTGTCTCAAGGAAGATGGACCCTTTGGATAGCTCTGTCTGTGCCCTGTTGTCACTGACCCCACCTCCACAGAGCCCAAATGATCACCATGCTCAAGTCCCTCCTCTGCCAAGGGCTCCAATCAATGCTGGGCATTGTCACTGGCCTGCTCTCGAAGAAGGGACTCATCCCTGCATCCAAGGACAATGCAGCTCATCGCTGGATTTGCAGCCAAAGGAACATTACCAATGCTAAACACTGCTATTTGGTTTTGTCACACTGAAGCTGCTTTGTCTCAAAAACGTCTTTCAGATGGCAACACAAAGGCATCTTTGCAGTAGCTTATAATTCAGGCCAGTGTATCTTGTACGGTCACACTCCTTAATGTTCTGACGTTACTCACTGGGGCTGCAGAGCTGAAGAAGAGCATTAAGTGGGAAACACAACCTCCTTTTCCACGCCACGTACTGGCACACGAAATCACAGCTAGCACCGAGGTCAAGATTAGATACAGGGGCCAGTCCTGCATGTGGTCAGCTTACAAGCTGACCTGGAGCAAGGATGCTCAGCAACATCTCGTGTGTAAATGAGGTGTCCCTTCTTACTTCCCCTTGGCATCAAATCAAGCAACAAGGCAACCAGCTGAGGAACAGGTGAGTCAGAGGCTGCAGATGATGGGATCTCTTGCAGGACATGGCCACTGTCACAGATGGCAGCGTGTCACTCCTCCTGAGCACCCAACCCTGCTTTAAGACCCAAAAGCCAACAAAATGCAGCAGATGGAACTGATTAAAGCCTAAGAAGGCTTTTAGTAGACCAGCAGAGTAAATTTTTCCCCAAGCCATCAAGAATTTATAGGAAGAAATATCCCAACAAAAGCTGTAAGGGAGCAGTGGTTATAACCAGCAGAGATTGGCAGTGGATGGTGCTGTTTGCTCACCTACCCAGGCAAAAGGAAGAGATGTCAGTGGAAACACACACTCATCATTCACAATCAAGGAAAAGGCAAGAAACCTCTCTTTTCAAAAGTTAGGCTCAAACAGAAAATCAAAGCTTGCCAAGCTTTTCCAGGAGGTTCAAAAGAAGATCCTCAAAAAGGCTGATCATTCTGTAAACAGCTTTACTGACATATATCTCTCCCTCCCTCCTCCTGTCTGTCATCCCTTTTACAAGTCCTGTAACCAGGATGAGTCAGCCCAATTGACCCAACTGCATACTGAGGTGTGAATTACACTCTTGGAGACAACATCCACTCTTTCAGTGCTGTTCCATATCTGTGCAGGTCCCTGACCTCTCGTGTGATCCCAGGGTGTTGCCTTTCCATGACACTGGTGAAAGACAGTTGCTACAATCTTTTAAAGGAAAGACTTCTACCCATCATGGTTTTCTCCTGGTGATAACCCAACCCAAGCCCAGGCACATAACCAGCAATGATGACTCGGTTATTTGGGCCATCATCCCCTGTTCACATTGTCCATAAACAAGATACAGTTTCCCAGAAAGTTATTTTTCTATACTGCCTTAATTTTTTTTTTTTTTTTTGACAAAGCTCCTGCCAGCAGTTTCAAGCAAATTTGTGCTTAACCTTGATGCTGCAGAATGGCCACATGATTAAGTAGTTTCTTCTCCCCCTCCATCACTGGATGGGCTAGTTCATTCTCCAGCTAGACCGGGTTTGGCCCTGAAATTCCCAGAAACCAAGCCTGGGTCTGGTGCAGTGCTCATCTTGAGAGACCTTGGCTCCAGCACATGAACTGTCACTGGGATCTGGTGGCTCCACTGCCATCCTGGGTTTGTGTGGCCCAGGCTTGTTCCAGAGCCCAAAAGGGAACATGAAGCTGTTACCCAGACCACACTACCCACTGTGAGATGCCATCCCGTGTAACAGGAAGCAGGAGGAAGCACATCCAATCCTTCACACAGCAGAACACCACGTGTGCCCATGACCCTCGCAGCCTTTCAAAGCCACCCCTTACTTCTAACCCCAAAATCCTGGAGGGAAACACAAAGGGACTTTCATCTCTTGCCCAGTTTTCATTTCCCTCTGTTTCCATTCTCCAAGCCCACCTTCCCATTGCACACTGCACTGAAATATAACCAAAGAAAAACAGTCCTGAAAGGAAAAGCTGCTTTTAGTAAAGTGATAGCATCTATAAATGAATAATTCCAAGAGGGAGAGAGGCCGGGCTCTCCCCAAGGGTAGCTGGGTTTTGGTAGGAAGGTACCGGGAGAGGATCCACACAAAGGCTGGGGAGAAGTCTGCTTCTGCTCCTTATCTCTGCATTACTTTACCATGGGCACCTCAAAGCATAGCACCAGCCTAAATGCACCCCTGCCCCAAGCTCCTGCCTCCTTCCCAAAGTGATGCTTGTCCCAGGTGAAGTGCCCCGGTGTGGAAAGCACAGCTCATGCCACCTTCCCTCCCAGTGATGCCACAGGTGAGGGCTCAGCCAGTGGTGTCCCCGTGCCCACAAGAGGCTCAGAGCAGCCTGACAAAATCCAGCAGGAGCCACAGCACCCTCCCAGTGCCTCACCTCCACGCCAGCACATCACCTTCACCCCAGCCCAGAGCTGCCCTCCTGGCATGTCCCCACCAGCACATCCTGGGCTGACCACGCACCCCCTGTCCTGTGCCCCCCAGAAATGCCCACAAGTTTTGACTTTACCAAACACTGCCAGCAAAGAGCTCTCACCCCAAAAAAAACCCCTTTAATTCATGCTTACACCCACTAACAAAGGGCTCTGTCCTGGGGCCAAACAAGAAGCCCATCCCTGTTTCTGCCAGCCAAGCACCCTGGGATGGCCATAAAACCCAACAGAGCCTCCTGGGGACCACCAGCACCTCCAGGGTCACCTTCCCCTTTCCTAAAGTCCTGATGGTCGTGGCAGCTCCTTGCCCCTTCCACAGGG
The DNA here is from genome assembly GCA_013397055.1 of Pachycephala philippinensis. Lineage (NCBI taxonomy): Eukaryota > Metazoa > Chordata > Aves > Passeriformes > Pachycephala > Pachycephala philippinensis. The sequence goes on from VWZT01008130.1 coordinate 71,910, forward strand.
GAAATTTGGGGTAAGTGGGAGGGAAAGGCCCTTCCCTTGGGAGATCCTGATGCCTAGACCCACCTGAATACCCAGCCTGCAGTTCTTCAGATGTCAGTGGTTTCTCAGAAGGATGGTGACACAAAGACCTAAACAAACAAACAAACAAACAAGCAAGCAGCCCCCTGTGTACAGGTGTTACCCTGGAAATGTGCTTAATATGTTAAAAAAAAATTTAAAACAACGTAAATAAGAAGGGAGAACAGAGGCAACGAAATGCCTTGGACAGGTTCTGATGAACTCAAACACAAACCACTGCAACCAAATGAGGAGGAAGAGAAAAGTAAATAAATGCATAAATAAAATCTATAATATAAATAAATAATATATTAAACAACCCTCCCCACCCTGTAATGAAAATGTAGCTTGGAGAATGGGATCAACGCTTGTTAACCATTGTTAACTAGTATTTTTAGTCCTGACCGCTCTTAGGCTATGTATAGTTCCTTTTTTTAATGCATTTTCTATACATTAATAAAAGATACTGAAGGAGCGAGCCGTGTGCCTGTCCGGGAGCGGGGTGGGACCAGGGTCCTCATTTCCAGCCCCAACCTCAGGCCAAGAAGGGATGCACATCCCCTGTCCCTAATTTTGGTTATCCCATGGGAGGAGCGTGGGGAGCTTGTTGGCACAGAGTCACATTCACACCTTGAGGACCAGAGCAGCTGATAGACCTGGCACATGCAATGTAATAAAAAAAAAAACAGTGGCAGGAGGTTTTGAGGCAGCCCAACTTTGGCCGGTGGTGCCGTCTCCATCCTTGTAGGTGTTCAAGACCGGGCTGGAAAAATCCCTGAGCAACCTCCTCCAAGCCCAGGGCTGCCTTGGGCAGAAGGTGGGACCAGAGACTCCCGAGCCCCCCCTGGCCCAGCTATGCTGTTAAAATAAATAGCAAGGAAGTGGCCACGAAGTCGGGTCAGCACGCTCGGTCCACTGACCACAGGAAGGCAGAGAGCTGTTCTTTGGCCTCAGCCCAGCACAAGACGGTTTGCTAATAAATTTAGCTGCTCCCATGAGCTAGAGAGGCTCTCAGCTCTGCAATCTGCAGCCAGAGAAAGCAAAGCTCTGGTATGAATGCTTGGGAGCAAAGGGAAACAACCCCAAAATCTTCAGTCAAAACCATGTGTCTGATTTAAACAGCAATCTGTTCCCAACATGATGGAAACCCCACCAAAAACAGATGGAAGGCTAGTTCCAGCAGAATACATTCTCAGTGGAAAACAACAACGAAAAACCCCAACCAGAACCCCAACACTGATTAGCAAAAGTCTCTAGGACAAGCACGAACTTCAGAAGGTTTTGAAATTCTTCTCTTACTTCACATGAAGACTTTACTCAAACCTCTCTGTTCTGAGTTTGGTCGTTTGACACGTAGCCAGACAGGATGAGAAAGCCCGAAAGAAGCTCTTCCGCCAGACCACTTCAATATTTTCTAAATTTGATTTCGGAGAGACAAAACAGGGGAGTTTGCTTGGTGGCAACTTCTCAACTTCTCTTTCTTTGCTCGGATTTGTGAGACAGAAAAAGGAAGTTGAGAGAGAGGGGATGTCCCACCTTGGCCATGACCCTTGGTACGCCAAAAGCCAAAGCGTGAAGCCTGATGGACTCAACTGTCTGGATTAAATGAACTTCTTTGTGCCTGGAGGTAGTCAGTGCCATGGAAGACCCTTCAGGCAAGGTCTGTGCATGCAGGAGCTGAGGGATGGAAATGTTTTTGGGATGGGGAGGAGGGGTTACCTAGGCTGGTACTTGTCATCCCAGCCTCAAGCAGCTGACCCAGTCCAGGGTGTTTCATTTATGGTCTCTAAGAGAAGGGCAACGCCTTCCACTGTGTCCCCCCCATTCAGCATGTCTGGGGCCAAGTGAGGCCCCCAGGACCCCAATTTCCTGCAGAGAACCCCCCAAAAAGTTCACCTGGAAGAAACAGAGCCTTCCTATTGCAACAAGCAGTAACAAGAGGCAGGTATGGATCACTCAGAGGCTGGCACCTAGAGAAGGCAGGTACATGTGGTGCTGCAGCACCCCTCTGCATCATAACCCGCCTCCCAAAATCAGAGTCAAGGCCCAGCTCCATGTTTCAGATGGGAAGAGAAGGGAGTGAGAACTGACAGAAGCCCTTTTCTAAATGCTACAAGTTTTGATTTAAGCCAGGGAAGTGTTTTGCCCCATCACTAAACCCTGGGGAGCTCCTGCCCCATCACACCCTCATCGCTCTGGCCCCCTCTGCCCTCGCACAGCTCAGAGCCACCACTCTAATCTAGACTCAGTCCTACACGTGGTGGGATCTCCTTTTTCCAGCCTCTCCAAGAAGAAATCTCTCTTCCCAGGCACACCACACTCCTCTTCAGGCCTTTCCAGCCACCACAGCCCCCCCAGCTGCACTTTACACAGAGATATTTCATCACAGCCCTCTTACCAAAGTCCCCTTTTTGCATGAGTGATGCTCAGGAACTTTGTTCCAGCAGCAAACATCAGGAGGGTGTACAAAGGTCCTCAGCAAGGACCCTGGGCACCCATCCCAAACCCAGAGCTCCAGCAACACATTCCCAACAACACATCCTGCAACCTCAGCCCAAAAAATCCACAAGGGAAATGCTGGCCCAGGAGCACAGGGCGTGGCAGGAGGAGGTACAACACCTCCAAGAGCAAGGCTGGAGCAGGTCGATGAAGGGGAAGCCTTGTGCCATAAATCCACAGCTGCTTTACGCCTTATGAGACGTGATTTTTATAGCACCATCTTCAACATTCCCAGATTTCAATTTCTCCTCATAAGATGGCACGTGTACATCATCCCTTTTAAAACTCTCATTCCCATTTTTATATTTTTAACTCCTGGGGCTACAGGTTCTAATGTTTAGTTCTGTAGAATGTAAAAAAAAAAATTAGAGATTATTTCTTTTCATCAAATCGAAATGCAGGGATTTTAAATTTTATTGATTTGTCCCTTCTCCCTGGGATGGGGAATGCTGTGAAAAGCAGCCTCCAGGCTTATCCCCCTTCCCTGTGCCATAGCCAGCAATTTTTCTGCTTGCAACTTGTTTCAACAAACACAGAATCAATCCTAGAATGGGCTGGGTTGGGAAGGACCTTGAAAGATCATTTAGTTCCAACCCCCCTGCCATGGGCAGGGACAGCTTCCACTATCCCAGGTTGCTCCAAGCTCCATCCAGCCTGGCCTTGAACACTTCCAGGGATGGGGCAGCCACAGCTTCTCTGGGCACCCTGTGCCAGGGCCTCACCACCCTCACAGGGCAGAATTTCTTCCAATATCCCATCTAACCCTGCCCTCTGTCAGTGTGAACCCATCCCACCCTTGTCCTTAAAGCAGCACTTCTCTCCCTCCCCATTATTTTTGGAGTGCTCTCTGCTGTCAGTAGAACATCAAAGCATGCAGCAATCCTGGAGCAGGCTGCTCCCAGCAGCATGGCCAATCCTCTTGCTCCCACCCAGGTTATCCCCCTGGCACTGCCCCTCCCCAGGGCCTGGCATGGCTGCTGCCCAGCAGAGCAGAGCACACCAGGACGTGGTGAGAGCACAAATCGTCTCTGTTCACCACAACAAGCCTTTGTCCCCGTGCTGTCCCCTGCATTCTCTATGTCACAACAATGAGGGAGTCGAAGGAAGTAACTCTGCAAATGGTTATGGGAAAAATCCTCCCTAAAAGCAAGAGAAAGAGTGGGATGAGGTAGGAAATCCTCCCTCTAAGAATTTCAGAAGGCATTGGAAATGGGCACTGGGGAGAGGAGCAGCAGAGGGATGGGGCTGGAGGAGCATCAAGGCAGCCCTATTCCCCACTCCTGGGGATGGGGTCTGTCCCTGCTCCTGGTCCGGGGTCTGTCCCTGCTCCTGGGGACGGGGTCTGTCCCTGCTCCTGGTCCAATGTCCCCATTCCCCCACTCCTGGGGGCAGGGTCTGTCCCTGCTCCTGGTCCAATGTCCCCATTCCCCCGCTCCTGGGGACAGGGTCTGTCCCTGCTCCTGGTCCAGGGTCTGTCTCTGCTCCTGGTCCAATGTCCCTGTTCCCCCACTCCTGGGGACAGGGTCTGTCTCTGCTCCTGGTCCAGGGTCTGTCTCTGCTCCTGGTCCAATGTCCCCGTTCCCCCACTCCTGGGGACAGGGTCTGTCCCTGCTCCTGGTCCAATGTCCCCTTGCTGCACTCGAGTCAGGCCAAAACCAGATGGCACCTGCTTTTTCACCCCTTGTATTGGTTCCCCAGTCACAACCTAAGGCTGCCTCAGCCCCTCAAAATACAGGAACCTGCTCTCCCTCGCGGAGGGGCAGAAAGAGGCAAAACACCCCCAGGAGAAAGGTCATGGCTGTTTTTCCCCCTTTCACCCACCACAATTTGCATTTCTCTCTCGGTTCCCTCCTGAGGGGTGGGTGAGCTCCCAAAAAGCCGCCCTGCCCGAGCCCTGACACCCAGCTGCATCCTCCCCACGGAGCCCCGGTAGCAAACAAGATGAGGAGCGGGAAGACTTTGAACTGTGAAGAACAAAGGTCAGATAGTCCCACCCCCCAGGCAGGAGCTAAGCCCCAAGGGCAGCACGCAACATTCCAATTACCACCAGCCAAGATCCTCATGTGATCCCGAGCCAAGGGACATCAGCTCACCAGAGATCTCCGGGAACAGCTTCCCCCACGGGAGTGGCTTATGGAGAGGAACAAATAATAAAAATAACCAAAATACTACTAATAATTCGGCATCTGCATAGCATTAAAAAGCAGGATTGCTTTTAATTAAGAGGGCTCTCCCTGCCCACCTCAGCTGGGCTCTGGGGGAAGCCAGGACCGAGGGATGGCCGCTGATTGCTCCTCAGAATTATGGGGCTGAGGAAGGATTGTGACAGAGGGGATGGCCGGAACAACCGGTTTTTCACCTAAAAATCAGCCTTGGCTGATCAGATCCGACACCCATCCGGCATGGGAAACCCCTGGGAGTGGCTGGAGGAGGCAGGAGCCACCTCTTCCTACAACTGGGGGCACGGGCTGGTCCTTGGGGGCACCAGACTGTGCCCAAGTATCCTCTGCCTCTGGTTCACACCTCCCACAAATCCAGCCCTCGGATGCTGCCGCTGACCCCATTTCCACGCTGGGGGAAGGAGCAGCCCTTCACCAAGAGGTTTTCCCTCGCTGGCTTTCCCGTGGCTGATCCCTGAGCGCTCCCAAAGGGGAAGGCAGCAGTCACGCTGCCGGGACGCGCCCAGCCCCGGCGCTTTCCCCACCTCCCGGTGTGCCTCCTCTCCCCCTCGCCTGCCACCAGCGCTGCCTGTAGGATTTCCTCAGGAAGGAGTTCCTGAAGGCTCACACACACACAACAATCAGCTCTGAACAGCCCAAACACTGAAATGTGCCCTGAGCAGACACACAACACCCTCCTGCTGCTCACCTGCACACAGGTCCCTTATATCCCAACACAAGCACCAAGCAGTATTTGAGGAGCCACCTGAGGGCCCCACCTCACTCCCCACCCCAGCATTCTTCTTGTCTAAGCACCAGGGATTGATTCTGCAAATCCTGACCCACCTTGGCAAGCCCAGCTGCAAAGCCTCCCAAGTGATGGGTGGGCAAGAGGCACCCCCAAAAACTCACCAGCTTTGGGGCATTTTCCCTAAGAGCAGCATTTGCCCCATCACTGCCTACACGGGACTTAGCCCCAACACTTCAGGGCAGTGCCAAAACAGCCCGAGGTGGGATCTAGGTGGGACTGGGACACCTGAGCCCAGCCTACCCTCAGAGCTCCCCCCTTCCTGGAGGGGACAGAGCCCAGCTGGTTCCAAACAAGGGAGAGGAGGGGATGAAGCAGCTTCCCCCAAAACACTTTGTGTTTGCCCTCCACTCGTGCGTCAAGAGTCACTATCCCATCCCATCCCACCCCATCCCTCCTCCTCATTTTCCTCCAAAGCCAGAAAACCCATTGCTGCTGCTAAATACCAAGAGCTGCTATTTTTATCCAGCCCACGACCAGGGCACGCGTTATTTTTGGTGTTTAAACTGCAGGCTTTTTTTGTGGGAGGGGGAGAGGGAGGGGAAAAGGCAGAAGCATTGGGGAAAAATGAGAGGAATGTTTCTCTGGGAGCAGAGTTTTCCATTGCTTACTTTAAGCCAGACTAGTGTCTGCAAATAGAAATCACCACCAGAGAGCAGAGGAAGCAGCTGGGGAAGAAAGGTGTGATCATGTCTGCAGGCATTCTGCCACTCTCCCCATCTCACCATGCCCAGAAAACCCCAAATAAACGGACCCTGGGTATCAGCTGGGTGTTACCAAGGAGTGAAGCTCACAGCTGTGCAACAAAACTGGTAACAAAATCAGCTGAATCCAATTAAACAAGGGGGAATCAAGAGAGTCTTTCTATCCTCAGTGTAAAATGAGTAGTGTTTTCAAAATCAAATTAGGGGTTGAGAGGGACTTAGGAGGAAATGGAAATTATCGGGGTGCTTTTCGGCATGGGAAAGGCTTTGCTATCGCATGGAAATAAGGATTTTGGGAAGGATGGATGGAAAACAGGAGCTGGAGGTGGGATTTGATTTCCAGCTGGTCCCAGGCTTGGGCTCAGAGTGACATCCCATGAGGTGACAGGAGCTTGCCTGGCATGGGCTCACTCAGTTCCTGTGCTTGAGGGGCACCAGGGAGCAGGGAGACAATCTGGAGCTGCAGTGATTCATCAGAGCCTGAGTCACGGCTTCCTCTCGCCCATTAAAGTTTCCCAGAAACAAAGCACGATTCCTTAGATCCCAGATATGCTGCATGCCAAACAAAACTAGGAGGTGGCAGGTCCAAAATCCCTGCAAATGGACCTTTTTTCCATGGAGCCTTGGCACTCCTTGCTGCAGGAGACATCCACAGGGTCAAGCACCACGTGCTGTGTGGATTAATTCAAAGCATCTCCTGTGGACCACTGTGGAATCACAGAACAGCTTGAGTTGGAAGGGACATTTACAGGTCAGCTCTGGGGAAGGGGATGCTGGGTGAGACAGAGCAGTGGACTGATCATATTTGTATATCCTTGCATTAATTCTAAGCTTCTTCAAGTCTGCCTGATGCTTCCCAACTCAGTTTCACAGCATCACCACCCTCGAAGGCATCAAGACTCTCCTTCACAGGTAGCAGCATTCCAAGACATTATCAGTGCCCACCACCTCTGCCACGTCCTCACGGTGCTCCTGCCTGAAGCCAAGAGGCTGCCAAGGCACCGTGTTCAGGGGGGCCCCCGAAAATCCGGGGGAGGTGCAGGGCCAGCAGCTCCTCCCTCGTCAAGGCCTCTGCCAAATGAAATCAGCGACACAAAAGCGAGCAGCCCCAGTGAGGCTGTTTGCCCAGGGAAGGAAGCAAACCTCCCAGGTGCCAGGGACAGGCTGGGCTTTCACTTTCCCAAGCCCAGGGAGAGGCACCCTGAAGCCCAGTGCTTCCAGACATGCTCACCCTTGGAGAGCTCTGATAATAAATATTTTTAGGCAATCCTATTAGAGGGAGTTCAAAGGTGGCATTGTGCTGTCTGGGGCTGGAGAGTGGCCAGGTATCCCTCAGGTGACTGTCAGCACCCGGGTGGCTTCTGTGTGCCCTGGAAGGATGTTTTCATATGGGGATTTGTACCCACAAAAGAGGGAATGGCTGCAGCTCAGTGAGGGGGGAGAGCTGGGATGGGGTAAGCTGGGAAGCAGTGAGCTGGGATGGGGTCAGTGGACAAGGGAGAAATGGGATGGGGTGAGCTGGGACATGGAGAGATGGGATGGAATGAGTCAGGATTGGGTGAACTGGGATACGAGAAACTGGGATGCAGTGAGCCACAAGATGCAAAGGCCAGGGACCTTCATCCTGCAACACAAAACCAAGTGAAAAGTTCCTGGTGTTAAGCAGCAGATCTTTAGGAAAAAATTGTTTGGTGTTTCCCACAGGACGTAAACACCTTCCCCAAGGCTATGAGGAGGCACTTGGCACAAGCTGTAGCCTACAATCTGTGTTCTGAGGGTCTCTCACCTCTCCAAACCAAACACTAGGGTGAAGGCAGCAGGAGGGCAGCAGAGGCTGGCAGCCAGCTTGCCTCCATCCCTCCACCCTCCTCTCTATCCCTCTTCCCTCCTATTCCCAGCACTGCATTGCTCCTGGGGCTGCCAAGTCCCAGCACTGGGAACACGAGGCTGTTTTCCAGGAGCCTTGAAGGGTCAGCTAGCCCTGGCTACCCCAGCTCCACAAGTCAGCACCAAGGCTGAAGCGGTAAAGCCAAGCCACTGGCTCCAGGAGCATGAAGGAGGGCAAGGAGGGCAAATGTGGGATTTTGCAATCCAGAAGGACTCAGTCCAACCAGAAAAATTCCAGCAGAACATTTTTCTAGTCGCAGCTTGCCCAGCTGTCAGCATCACAACACTGCACGGAGGCCGTAGAGCCCGGGACTGCAAAGCAGCCGGGATTCAGCAGTTCCTGGATATCCCTGACATGGTGTTAAAAAAGAAATAAATTGGGGAAAAAGTAGCAAGTCAAGGGTGGGGGTGGCAATCCCAATGGAACTGGAATCACAGTTTGAAAATACTGAATCACAGAATCATTTAAGTTGAAAAAGCCCTCTGAGATCATCGAGCCCAACCCTTAACCCAGCGATGCCAAGGCCACCACTAGACCCTGCACAGCCGGGAGTGCCTTCCCAGGCTGAGACATCCATCACTATCCATGGCTGTGGAGCACGCACGATGCTCCTGGATGCTGCATGGAGCAGGGGCAGCTCCTGGGGTGCTCCATCACCTCCTGCCCGGCTGCGGTGTCCCCTTTCCAGGGACAGAGGGTGGGCGTCAGGGCGCTGCAGCGGTGACAACACTCAGGGTGGTGGTGATGGGGCGCTGGGTGGGGGTGGGAGGGAGCAGGGTGCCAGTGGCGAGGGGGTCCAGGGCGGTACTCCTGGCACTGCTCTTGGGGAGCTGGAGCTCTTCCCTGCCCTGCCCACCACGCTGCAGCCCTCCCTGCTGTGTCCCCAAAAACACTTCTGGGAAAACCTGGGCTGCACCAAAGCCCGGCGAGCCAAACACTTGGTTCCCTCCCTCTTCCCACAGCAAGTTGGGGGC
>VWZT01008130.1:81214-109986 GCA_013397055.1 Pachycephala philippinensis
CCTCGGTGCTGTGGTACTCAAATCCACGGCTTTTCTCGCTTTTTAGTTTTTTGGGGTTTTTTTTTAAGGCCATATCATGTGCTTGGCGCAGCCCGGGGGGAGGGGGTAGAACAGAGCACTGGGGAAGGGGCGATGAGGAGCAAGCAGCTCTCGGGGGCCGTGTGTCTGGGGCACTCTGCCTGGCACCGGGGTTTGGGGCACCCCAGCTGCACCCACACGTTTTGAACACCGCAGAATCCCAGAACGCTTTGACTGGAAGGGACTTTAAAGACCACCTCATTCCAACCCCCCTGCCATGGGCAGGGACACCTTCCACTAGGCCAGGTTGTTCCAAGTCCCATCCAGGCTGACCCTGAACATTTCCAGGGATGGGGCACCCACAGCTTCTCTGGCACCCCTTGAGCCTCTTGTAACCAAAACCACAGGCGATCGACCCCCGGGAGGGCCACGGTGGGGGCAGCACTGCCCGTGCCGTAGTTTGGAGGAGCCCAGGGTGGCTCTGAGGAGCTCCCGGTGCATCCAGGGCTGACAGCGGCGCTCACCTAAACTCAAAACTGAGCTTTTGGCCAGAGTCTCGGTGATCCCGGGGCCGACGGCAGCCGCGCGTGTGCAGACGGGGATGACGAGTGGGCTCCGGGCAGCAGCTTGCAAAATAGTTTCACTTTAACCCTGTTATCCAACGTCCATATCGGTAGTTTTCCAGATCGCTCCCTTTAGGGAATGAAAGCATTTATGCCTGGCTTCTGGCAGGAAGGTTTGGTGGTGGTGGGAATGAAATGAAGCTTCAGCTTGGTCGTGTTTGCTGGGTGGTGGCTTTTGGTGTTTGCCTTTTACGTTTGAGGAAAAGTCTCTGTAGCCTGCTGCGAGTTCTGGGAGACCGGCGGCAAAACTCTTCTTAGTCACCATTTCCGAAACAGCAACGTGCAATCCCTGCTAAGGAAACTGCTCACCCTCGGTGTCAGGTTTCATCCAGTTTTCCTTCAAGTCTGCAGGTACAAGCAGGGAAAATAGGTGCCACTGGTGCGACAGCATAGCTGTGTGTCTGCTGGGTGGATCGGGGAGCTCACAGGCTGTAACAAAAATTAGCCTCTCCCTGCTTGACCCATAGCTGTCACTGCAATGGAAAGTTGGGATAAAGCTGACATAAAGCCAGTAACAGGAGGAAATGGCTGTTTAATAATGTGATTCCTGCTTTGCACTCCTTAGCATCAACTGCACCAAGTGTGGTCTCATCTGCGTTAAGGAAATGGGGGTGGCCGTGGGCCAGCTGATTTCATGTCACCTCCACAAGTCCTGAGTTGCAGCTGGCCACAGAGCACAGGAGTGTTGAAATAATCCAGAAATACTTGGGGCACAGCCCACAGGTCAGCTGCCCCCAGAGCTGCTGCTGCTCTCACCGTGGATGCAGGGAGCACCTTAGAGCAGCCCCACTCCTGCCTGAGTCAGGCAGCATCTCAGCTGAGAGGAGCAGGCTGAGCTTTGTTAGGTTGGAGGGAACTTCATGAAGCTGTAAGAGCCTGTTGAGGGTTGAGCCTAAAGAACTTAACCAGCAGAATGACCTCCAGGTCTCTCCCCTCTGCCATGGTGACACAGCAGAGCAGTTTCCAGTAAACTGCAGCTTTTCTGCAAGCTCTACCTCCATCTGCGGTTGCTCTGCAGCGCACAGGATGTGGACAAGCCAGCATTGCCAAGGCAACCCCTCTGTTTTGGTTTCCCCACACACAGGCTGGCAGCCTGCACCCCTCCAGCTCAGCCAGGCGAGCCCTGCATGCCAACAGTTTGCGGTGCCATTGCAAGCCATCCCTCAAAAGGACCTTGTTTTCCACCCACGGCCTTCCATAACTCCAGAGGCGTGGCAGATGCTCCCCACCCTTGTAAACCGGCTCTTTCGAAGCCAGTGTGGATTAAAGAACTTCATGCTGGATGCCCAGCGTTGATTAGAACTTCCCCAAGTGGCATAAAGCCCTGCCATGCAGAGCTGCTGTCAGCTGGAGCCATCCATCCCTGGCCACAGGAGCTCCCAGGAGAGTTTCCATGTCAGCTTTCCCCTGGCTCTGCCAGCACCAGCCGCCCAAAAACAAAGAGCTCATTTAGCAGGGTGCCTCACGGCCCTCCCTGAGACACAGCCCTGTCTCCCAGTACCTCCCTGGCCCTGTTTTTTGGTCCCATATCTTGACCCAAAACACAGCTGACCTCCCAATGGCAGCTCCACATGCTTTGGGCAAGTGGTTCACACCCATCCTGGACCACAGCATGGGAGCAGCTCTCCATGTCTGTCCCTTCTCTAAGGGACCACACCAAACTGAGTAGCAGCATGGATTTTCCTAAATGCAGCTCCTCATGGTGCATTCAGGTTTTCAGCTGGCAGTGAGTGGCCTTGGGTAACCCCTTTGCCCTTGGAGTTTTTTTAATATGAAACTGAAGAACCCCATTATTTAGCACACAGACATCCGTTCATCTCCAAAACAAAAAGCAATGCACACACCAGAGAGAAAAGGCATTTGAAAACCAGCTGCATGGCCATGCTGGAAGATGGCCCTGGGATCTGGGTGCTGCTTGGTCAGGGCAGGGGCAGGTATCTCCACCTTCCCCTTCCAAGGGATGCACATCTGGCTTGCCCAGGGTGGCCACACGTCCCCAGCTGGGCACTTCCCAGTAACAATCAGCCAGGGCCTCTGCACTGCATTCAGCTCCAGTTTGAAGTGGAAACATTTCAAAGGGCTTTGCTTTTTTTCCCCCCTCCCCGTTCTGTTTTCCTCTGCAAACAATTAATTACAAGTTTAAAAGGAAGTTCCAACCCTCCTTCACTACCCAGAAGTTTAGAGGCAGTAAATATAAAGCAGTTCAGCGCAGGAATAAAACTGTACATCCTGTTTTGTCTGAAATTAAGGCGGTTGTTGTTTGGGGGTTGTTTGCGTTTTTCACTTCTTTTTTGGAGTCAAGTGTATCACAGGCATCCTGTATTCCTGCCTGGATAACGAGCTGTCAGGATATTTATGGATAAATGGCAAACCTGCAGCACATGGGTGATTCAGGCTGAGGAGAAGCTGCTCTGTTTATTTATGTTGCAGCTTAACCTTTACTACAGCTGCCCCAAAAAGAAGACCTAGGTGAAGATGAAGGTCAGGACAGGGAGCAGGCTTCAAGAAGTGGCTCTTGCTTATCTTCCCAGCGAGCACAAGCAGATCTGGGATGCTCCCAGCTGGCTCCAGGCAGGGGGTAGGAAGAGGATGTATGGCATTTGAGTCTCTGAGTGGTAGCCTGTGATTTCTCAGGTGGGGATGTTGATGATGTTTCTGTCCTCTGCTGAGTGGTGGAATGAGAAAATGTGAGGAGCAGCCAGTTTTGATGCAGCAGACTGGACAAAAATCCAGCAATAATAATAATAATAATAAACAACTTCTTTCAGCCTCCCATGGCACTGCATTTCATTTGGTAAATGGGAATATTTTAGAAAGGCACCCAGAGAAATCCATGTTCAAAAGAGAAACCACCAGCTAATTGAGGCCAGCTCAGCTGCACGCTTGTGCAAATTGAAACAATAAATCCACAGTGGTCAGTCTTTTTCTGAGGGGCACGGATAAATCCCTTATTTTTAACAGAATCTGAGCACTTGTGGAATCCCAAATCGAAAGCTTGGCATCTGTGCTGAGGGATTCAGCTCTTGAGGTCCTGGCAGTCAGGTCTGAAAGCCAGCAGCCAGGAGAGGCCAGTGAAACAAGCCCCTGCACAGCTCTGTAGGCTCCAGGACAGCATTTTGGAAGGCAGCTTTTCCCGTGGGAGCTGCTTTTTTGGGGGCTGCCCAGGAGTTCCCGCCTCGGCAGCATCATGAGAGCTGTGGTTAGGGCTGGGTGGGACTGGTGGCTGCTTTTTTGGGCGAGGCTGGTGGCTTGCCTTCCGTTAGGAGTGGGGTGTAAGGGCACAGCGAGGCAGAAGGAAGCACAGTGGTGCTAGCTGGAGGATCCTAAAACACTCCATACAAGAGAGCATCCCTTAGCAGGTGCCACACAAGGAATAAATGAGATGCAAAGCAAGGAGGGGCAGTGCTGGGGACACGAAGGATTCAGCTGAAACCAGCCTGGGTCCCCTTCCTCTCCCTCCCTCAAGGTCCCTGAGCTCTGTGAGAGCTGCCAGAGGAAAGATAAGGAGTTGGTATCACTTGGTGGAGCAACCCCTCTGGGACACCTTTGGTGTTCAGGCCGTACCTCTCGAGTTTCTGTTACATGGAAGTGTTGGTTTTCCTTCTACTGTGCCTCAGTTTCTCCTCCTGGGCACGTGGGGATTTAAGCATTCCCTCAAGAGGCTGCAGGGCTTGGATCCCAAAGGCTGGCAAAGACTCTGATGTAAAATGCTGAGCAAGGGTGAAATAGTGTGCTGGAGCCTGATGCTGCCCCTGCCAGCTCTTCATCTGTACAGCCTCTAATTCAGCGACCCCTGTGTTGAGCCAGAACTGCAAACTCACAGCACAAAGGCCCCTGCTCTGCTCAGAGGCTTTGCCTGGCCACAGGAGAGGAAGAACATGGGAGCAGAGGCAGCAGCTCCCTGCTCCTGCAGGAGGGCTTCCTTGAGAGCCCTGGCACTCAGCAGCACCTCTCCCTCCCTGAGGGAAGAGGAAAACCTTACGTCAAGCCACAGAAATGCTTCTCAGCCCTACCCAACCCCTTGGAGCAATTCCCAGGTGAGGCACAGCAGCAGCAGCTCCTCCCCAGCCAGCCCTTGTCCTCCCCTGCCTCTGTGGCCAGCCCTGGGTGCATGGAGGCAGCTGTGGGTGCAGGGCTGCCCACTGAGCACCACCTCTGAGTCCCACTGACCATAGTCCTCATCCAAAATACAGGTGCTTTAGGCACAGCCCCCACACCAAACCTGCTGGCAGCAAGAACAGGCCCTGGCTCTGTGCTGCCCATCCCAGACCATGGACCATGAGACAGGTCTGACCAAAGACACCCCATCCCAGGGTTGGGAATAAGGAGAGACCTGGGACAGGGGGAGTCCTGGCTCCTATGGCAGTACTGCTCTCCACAATGGTCACTGGCCTGGGTCGGGCAAGTCCCTTCCTAGACAGGAAAGCTTCTCCTGCAGGCAGTATTTCCTCTGCTAAGAAACAAGCCCTTCAAAGGGCTAATGAGAGCTCCATGCTGTGACTGCTCAGCCAGGGCTGATGTGTAAATCCAAAGGGGCAGGATTTGTGCTTGGCTAAATTCCAAAGCAAGTAGGGATGCCCAAAGCCCTCCTCACCCATCCCCACCATCAAGAACAAACCCCAGGAGATAGGAGGCTGTGTTTCTCAGATGAAGACACCCAAAGGGACATAGCAGGCAGCACAGTCCATCCCCCATGGCTCCAGACCCCTCCAAGGCAGGAGACCTCTTACCCTGCTGAGGCTTAGGCTGTTCTGGCAGCTCCATGGAGAAAACTGCTGAGGGAGCAGGCACCTGATACATGTGGTTCTTGTCTCTGCAGGCACCATCCAAGGACTCTTGTGGAGCCCACCAGCTGCTTACAGGAGCTGAGCATATCTGAAGGTGCCTTTCAAGCAGAGGGAGCAGCATAGGCAGCCTCCTGGGGAGCCAACATGCAGCAGAAGATCAGCTCTTTCTTTAATTCCATCTTGGAGCTCATCCGTACCAAGCATGAGGAAGGTGTCTTCAACACCGTGTGCCTGGCCGTGCTCTTGGGCCTGCCCTTCGTTGTCCTCATGGCCTTCATCTTCATCTGCTGCCACTGCTGCTTCTGCAGGCGGAGGAGAGAGAGCCCCAGGAAAGGTGGCCCCAGCAGCAACGGGCAGCTGCACGCCGAGAGGAACAAGAAGAAAAAGAAGAAGAAGAAGAAGCAGGATGAAGAGGACCTGTGGATCTCGGCTCAGCCCAAGCTGCTCCTGCTGGACAAGAGACCCTCCTTGCCCATCTAGCACACGGGAGGGCGTTCAGGGCCTCTCCTCTGAGATGCCACCACTCCTTTCAGCTGTGCACCAGGAGGGGCGAGGAGATACCAAAGCTGCTGCCGCTTTATGGTGACTTTCGACAGAGGCTGAGCCCAGCACGTTGAAGGGCCAACAGAAAACAAGGCACAGGTTGTGCAAGCCTCTTCTCCCCCACCATGACAGCGTGCCCCGGGGCAGAGACCCCTGCAAAGGACAGGTGAGCACACCAGGGTGACCTGCCACTGGCTCCTACGTACCTCCTGCCACCAGCACAGCACACACACCGGGCTGGCACACAGCAAACAGGGCACAGGGCTCTCCCTCTGCACTCACCTGCCAGCACACGCTGTGGCACAGACAGGGGTGCACAGGACAGCCTTCACCCAAACACCAGCCACCTGCACGCTCCCCCTGCACGGCACAGACAGCTGTGAGTGAAGCAGGCACAGACATGGCACGTTTGCTTGCCCTGCCATGGACATGGCACAGCTTCGTTGGCTAGGCTCCGTCCAAACCCAACTCGCTTTGGAGACACAGAGAAAGCAGGGTTACCCCACAGCTCAAAGATGTGCCATCTCCCAGGCCACCAAACCAAAGTCGCTTGCGAGCACCCGAAGCTAGATGCCGTCAGCCCAACCTCAGAGACCTCAGACACCATCCCAAGGCAGCACAGCAGAAGGACGCCCTGCCACCTAGGTTAGAGGCAGGAAGGAGAGAGGAGGCTGCCAAACCAGCCCTTTTGCACCAGCACTTAAGAAAACCCCTTCCTTGAAAGACTGTTTTGTACAAACTTGCCTTTAAAGAGCCCACCGTGCTACTGCAAGAGCAGAAACACAACCTGAGGCTGTGTAAAAGCTTTGCTATGGGCATTAGAGTTATTTATTGAATGACTACTAAAGAAGAGCAGGACCAAAGGCCCCTCTGGAGAGGGGCCAGGCACATTGAAGCGGTATTGGAGCAGCAGACATGGTTTCCTGGCACACTCAGCCATCACCTCTCCCTGCAGCCCTTGTGCCATGTGTCAGACACACACAGACCCACGAGCACGTGCTGCCCCAGCTCCGTGTGCTGCACTGAGGGTTTCTGTATGGCTGTCAGGCTGACCAGCTCTGAGATTTTGAATGTGCTGTAGAAGCCAAGTAAATTCCGTGTCCACAGTCATCCCTTACACAGGGATACGTTGTACAGCCAGACTGTGCACCTCTCTCCATCCTCACGTTCCTGGGAAGGACAGCTCGGCTGGGCACAGCAGCTGACAGGACCACACAGCTCTCACCCCTGCCCTGCCCTGGCTTGTGTTCCCACCCTATGCTCCTTGAGCTGGGAGTCTCCTGTGCTCCCCACTCTCTGCCCCACCAGGCTCTGTCTCCCCCATCTCTTCCATTGAGGGATGCACGTGTGTGAGAAGCCCCACCACATCTGGTTTTTGCCCTGTCTGTACACTGGATGTCTTCCTTCTGTTTTCTTCCAGTTCTTAAGCTGCTGCAGCACAGCAGAGCTGCCAGCCAGAGCCAGACATCTGGGGAACAAGCAGCCAAACCCATGTGGGCAAGCCTGGAGGGAGCTGCTGGGCACAGCCGCTTCCAGCCCAGGCAGGGGTGATGCCACCTTGCCCTGGCTTGGAGGACGAAGGCACGGGCTGGAGGCAGCTGCCTGTGCCAGCCAGTCCCAGCACAGCCTGCTGTGTCCGAGGCAGCAGGGCTGTGGGGTCACAGAGTGTCACGGGGTTTGGCTGCGTGGGGCTGTGCTGGGAACAGCCGTGAGGCCAGGCTCCTCCTCACACAGCCCTTTAGACTGACCCCATATGTGCCTTATCTTCCAGTTTGCTTTGTCACCGTTGAAATTAGTGACTCCCTCCTTCTCCAAAACAGGAAGCAACATATAGTGGCATAAAAATTGGGATTTGCCACGTGTCATGCTAGGAAGTGCAGAAATAGCTCTGTCCCAAGCTCCCAGTCTAGCCAGGATCCTGGAGAACTAGCACTGCACTTGCACTATGCCTTCTTCCTTTCCTCCTTTCCCCATCCAAGTGCTTCTCCCAGCCCCTCTGCCTCCACACTCACCGGGTGGCCGAGGCAGCCCTGCAGGTGCTGCTGCTGTGATCCAGAGGCACGAGCAGCCCTGGAGGCAGGGTGGTGCTGCCTGGAGGAATCAAAAAACAAAATCAGGGTAAAGGGAAACACGATGGGAGGCCAGAGGCTCACCCAAACAAGCAAGGGCATGGAGGCAGCGAGCACCATCAGAGTACAGCCTAGCTGGTGTGGAGGTGCCAGGCTCTGCAGGGCTTGCTGCAGGGAGGCTTTTCTCCAGAAAGCACAGCAAGAAACTCTTCAGCTGAGGGCAACCAATTCCTACAAGAACCAGAGAACTGCCAGGAAAATGTGAGCATTGTATCACACACATCTCCAGACCCAGGCTTTGGGGAGTTCATAGCCAGGTCTGGATTTCAAGAGCTCCCCAAAATCATCACTCAAACTACCCCTAGGCTGGGCAGGGAGGGACCAGGGTACAACCTTGCCCTGATCCATCCAACCAGTGGATGGTCCGAGCCTCCACTCTCCCTAAAGCACGGGGGTCTGCTGTTTGAGCCAAACCATGCACTGAATCTGCTGCTTCTGGAGGAAAAAGCAAAAGAGCAGCAACGGCCTGAGGTGCACTAGAAGCTGTCACCCACCAGCTGGGCAGCAGCAACCCTGCAGCACCCACGTTACCAAGGGGGCAGAGATGCACAGTACAGAAACTCCACTGCACGGTGCCTGCTCTCCAGACACCTCAGCCCTGCCTCCCACAACTGCATTTCAGTATCAGCCTTCCATTTTCCTGAACAAGTCCATGCAACAGGGAACGACAACAAAACAAATTTTGTGCAATTTTTTTTTTTTTAAACCAAAAATAAATGACTCTTAAACTGCAAACAAACACTGTATCTCAAACTCTCAGTCATGTGTTTATTTTCCTGGGGAAATCTTTCTTGTACCTGTGTCCTGGCCCTAGATAAGAGAGGGGAGAGCTCAGCAGGCAGAGGCTGTGCAGTCTCTGCCGGCAGCCAGCTGTGCAGCTTAGAGATGTTTTCTTAAAGAAACAGCTTAACTTAATCAAGTTAATGGCCTTGCTTTGTTAATGAGCACAACCGAGCTCCTCTACCCAAGGGCAAGAAGTAGTGGGAAGAAGAAAAGATGTGTCTGTGCTGGGGGAGGTGGGCTGCAGGTTTGTTTTTTCTTAGAGGATCAGCAGCACGGACTCGTTAGCCCCAGTTGGTTTTGATCAGACAAGTATTTCGTGGTGTCTGCAGCTTGCCTTTGCAAATCCTACACCACAGAGCTCTGCCTCCATGAGGGCAAAAAATAAAAACCTGCTTCTCAGCCTGATGGGGCACTGAGCTGCAGCTCCTGAAGAGCCTGGTGAAAGAGGTGTGCAGGACCACAGCAAGGAGCAGCCAGAAAGGGCAGAGGCCCACTTTCTAGAGAAGAAAGGAGCAGTGCACACCTTGCTTCTCTCCAGATGTCAGACACTGGATTCAGGGCAAGGTGTTCTTGGGTAGTCTGGGCTGCAGGGGGAAAGGATCGTTCCAGGGTCCTAGGTTAGAAATATGCAGTGAGTCTTAGATTCTCTGATAGCAATCTCCCTAAACAATCAGAGAAAAATACTACCTTTTACACCTTTCAGTGATAAGTGATTTTCTCCACTGAAATAAATCGTTGTGTGTTACTGCCAAGCCCCTCTGATCTTGGTGAAGTTCAGAAACTCAAAGGCCCCGTGGATCTTGTGGATCAGCAGTGGCTGAGATGAAGTTTAGCATCCTGGAGTAGTCTAAAGATTGAAGGGAAGCAAAAATGCCCATTAAATCCCTCTGTGATGGAAGAATTGCATCTTCACTGACCATTCCACAATTTATTCAGCCAACAAAGCACAGAGCAGTGACCAAAAGTAACAGCACTCAAGTGTCCAGTGCAGTGAGACACTTCAGTCTTCTCTCCAAATCACACCATACAGAAATGCAGTACCTTTGGGAAGAAGCATCCTCTCCCTCCTCCTCCTGAGTAAATACAGCAACATTTCTCTGGGGTCCCAGACACAGCAGATATATCACCACAGATGGGTCCTGGCTGGTAGAACCCAGCCACAGGACACAATCCTCACCAATACAGCAATGCCTAAGCAGTGAGGATCCTTCTGGGGTTCAAATTCTGCCCCTGGGTATGTTGCAAATCGGTATATAAACTTTTAAGTGATCTCAGAGCAAGGCAGAGGTTTTGAGAATGTTTTGGCCCTCCAGCGTCACTGTTACAGGGCCACATATTACAGCCAAACAAGGGTAGTAAAGGGATATGACACTTTTATGGGAATACCCCAACCATCCTGAGCCTCGAAACCAGAAGAGCCAGTTCCTCAAGGCAAACAAACTGATTTATCTGAGCAGTCCCAGCCTCCCGGGCTGTAGCACAGGCTCTGGTTAACCCCAAAGAGGTCCTTTTTCCAGCTGGATACTGGGAAGTGTCTCCTGCGTGAAGAGACGATGCCATCCTGTGGCTGTTCGGGAACACTGACTTTCTGCAATAGTTTTCCAGCAGCTGTCACTTTGCCCTTCCTGGCGAGAGAGAGGTGCATTAGGTGTGACAGATAAACCCCCTTCAGGAACTGCAAATAAGGTGCCTCACTTGCCTTTAGCTCAAAACAAAGCTTGTGCCACTTAAGAGAATATCCCCTGCTCCCAGGTGGGATCCAGCTTTAGGATGGGATTATACATTGCTGCTGCACAGGGAAAAGGCACAGGGAACAATCATGCCTGCTGTTTTTCAGAGAGCATACACTTACTTTTGGAGTGGCTGTGTGTGAGATTAGTCCTCCTCTCAGTCACCTTCCTCATGACTTCACTGTGCCCTTTAACTGAACAACAAAATGAAATCTGTCCTTGCCTACAGACAAGTGGGCAGCAGGGAGAGAGCACTTCACAGTGAAGAGCCCTCATCGCTTTCCCATGTCCTCCTCTCGTGCTCTTAGCACAGAGCCTGAAAAACACTTCAAGTGCCATTCTCCTTTCTCCTCCTCTCACCACTAGTCTCCTCCTTCCCCCAAACCAGGAATATCCTTGGATATCCTAATGCAGCTCAGACGAGCCTCTGCCCACCCACCCACCGACCCAAGAGGCACAGCCCTGAAAGTACGATGAAGAATTTAGTGCTCACCTTTGAGAGAGAACTCTCCAGCTTGCTCTCCTCAGCCAGGCCCTAGCAAGCACAGATCAGTGCAGCACTTCACAGAGTTAAGTCACAAAGAGATCACAATCCCCATCCCCGTTTTGGAGCAGACCCCAAAGACCTAATCTGCACGGTCCCTTTCCAGGCCTGGGTAACGCTTCCACTTCGTGCAAAGTGCTTAAATAGGAAGAAAAATAATTCTACCACTCAAAGCAAAGGAGACAGAAATATTTTAAGACCTTCTTTATTTGCGATTTTATTACTTTCTCCAGAGTCTGGGAAGGATTCTGTAAACTGTATTACTCATCTTAGCACTGCGATAGAAAAGGCCATTAAGACATGGGACAACCATGTCCCAGTGTGTTCAGACAAGGAAGCCTTTAGCAAGCAGCATTTGGTGAGCTCATACTTCTTCCCTGTCTGGAGCTGGTGGTCCAGAATTTTAATCTCTTCTCAGGGAAAGAATATAACCCTCAACTTTATGGCTGTGAGTAAAAAGAAAAACAAAAAAGCAGTCAAATGTGAAACCATGCACTGGGACACGAGGGAAAGCATGCAGGATCAGTTTAAGTCCAAGAGATGCTCATTTTAGAGGTGGATGACAAGTGTTACCATTTCAGCATCACTACCTGCCACACTGCTGATGAAAAAGCAGAAGGCAGCAGATGGAAGAGTCGCATAGAGAATTTTGTTAATTGTCTGCAAGCAGGCAGTACAGAGAGGCAGGTTTGGGGTGGTGAGCAGAGCCTGGAGGAGAGAGACCCTTACACTCACCCTGTTCTGGGCCTCACCCTGGAGTGTGACCATCAAGTTACTGCACATCTCCTTTGGTTCTCCTCTGGGCTGGGAAACATGACACAGGCAAAACAGGAAGATTTTAACCTGCAGAGATGTGATACTGGAGCCTGAGGAACCCAGTCTATACAACTCACATGGGTTAATGAGCCTTGCCAGCAGACTGGCAGCGTTTCCCAAAACCCAGTTCTGCAGGAAGAATAGGGAATGTGCCCAAATAATGAGGAGAACTGCAGACCAAAACAGGGCGAGGCAACAGTCTCAGAAAAGTTCTCTCTGATGTAAGTTAGGGGGCTATTATTTGTTAGTAGGTTTGAATTTATTTTTGGAAGCCTGAAGTGGATGGCACCAGAGAAGGACAGAATTAAGAGGAGTCTGCAGCCCAGGTTTCAGGAAGAACAGCATGTGTTAAGGCTTGTTTTACATAAAGTTCGTAGAAGTTGCACGTAATCAAGCAGGTCCTTGTCATGCTGAGCCAACCAGAGTATCTACAAGCAGGATGCCTCCACAAGCCCCTCCTAAGCCTCTGGAACATCACCCATCAGGAGCTCCAAAGGCTGGCAGCAGGTCGGGCTGCAGACACAGATGTCCCTGGGTGCACATTGGTCAGCTATTGTCTCCTTTGTATTGGAGAAAGCTGTCTGAGTCAAACTTTGTGAAGAAATACTGAATCATTATCTTCGGGTATTGTTCTGCAGAGAGTTCTATTTAAGCCCTGATCTTCTTCCTCTTCCCTGATAAAGACCTCCTCTTCCTCCCCAGGACTGGCTCATTACTGGAAGACTGAGGATGGATCTTCCTCTCTGTAAAAGGGATGGAGAATTCATGTCCTTTCCATGGCTCCCAGTTCACATCCTGGGAAAAGACCAAGGAATTTCTCTTACTAAAAGTGCCCAGACCAGGTGCTAAGAGTCTACCACTGCCCACCTCAAATACCATTTAACCCTCCAATAAACAGACTTTAATTATAACTAGTCTTTCAGACACTGTTAATACAGCTCAAACCTCTATCCAGCTTGGAACACAACAGGACTGAGCCACCCTGGATCCCAAATTAAGCCTGTACAGGGAGAGGTAACCCAAGGTACGCGCTGAAAACCAAGGGAAAGGCTACACCAGACAGTGAGCAAGCACCCAGTGTGGCTCCTAGTGAGTGTTCCTTTTGGTGTTCCCCTCAGAGATTAAGACAGCTCCACCTCAGGTATCTCTGGCCACAAGAAGCAGAGAGCCATGAGCTCAGGTCCTCTGGATTAGGGAGGAGAGAGTGAGAGCTGTAAGTTTTCTTAGGGATCATTTTGCTTTCTAACAAAATGAGTCAGAGGGCAATCCAATTTCCCTGGGTCACAGAGCCCTCTCTTCCCCATGAACAAGCAACCCCTTCTCCTGTCTTCAGCATGAGGCAGGCCCATGGGTGCACTCTCCTCAGTCTCCCTAGGAAAACTTTTCTCCTCAAAGAGAACCACATCTGATCCAACCTGACCTAAGGAGCTCCCACTCTGCTGGCAAAACAAATCCACAGGTCCCAGCATTTGCTTCCCTGTGCAGAGACAGCAGCAGTACAAGGCCCTCCTCACCACCTCTGTAATTCCCCACTGACAACCTGTATCTGTCCCTGCCTGAGGCAGCCTGGAAGAAGTCACAGACAGCACAGACAGACTTGCTGGCTGTCCACAAATCCACACGGAGCTCACAGCGGGTAGAGCTGCTGCTCATGAGGTTGTGCAGCTTGTCAAGACCTGGATATAAAAGACAATTATTCTTTAAAGAGGGAAGCCTGTTCACCTTTGCAGTCTTAGGCTCTCACCCCATGGCCATTTTGGTTAAATCAGCTATTTCCTGCCTCCTCCTTCCCTGCTCGAGGCTTCATGACAATTTGCCAAGTTTATGCTGTCTTATCTCAGTTTCTTGCAAGAGACAGAAATATCACAAAAAACAAACAACCTTAACCAGCACAAGTCTGGCTGTACTGCAACATTATTTTTCCCAGAACATTTAAAGGCTCTTACTCCAGAAACCTTGCCCTATTTAATGCTGTTCTCTGATTCACACATTGCTCACTAGCAGAACAAGACAGACAAAAAATGACTGAGTACACCAAGTTTTGTGTAGTCTCCTGGTCTTTGCATTTTCACAAATAAAATTTATTTCCCCTCCCAAAGGAACACACAAGTCCAAAATAAACAGAGCCCAGAGTCTGGCTTGCTCTGGGACTGCTCCAAAGCCCAAAGATGTCAGTGGAAATACTTAGTGGGCCTTTAGAGATCCCTCAGTGCTTCATTGGCATTGCTAGGGAAGACACACAGGCTGAGAGTTCCAGACTGCACACTCAGGGGATTGGCTATTTCAGCCTTTAAGTGCTTTTACAAAGCCAATCTTTAGCCCTTCACTGGTCACACCCATGTACTGTACCAAGCCAAAATTCCCCAGTGGGATCTCCAAAGCCTTCCACATCATCTTTCCAACACTGGTAGAAATCCACCTTGCCAGTGCTCCACCTCTGGAACACCTTCAAAGCAAGGATTGTGGAGTGAGTGCTCATGAGAGGATGAGGAGAGACAAGAGGATGGGGATTAGAAATGCTCAGCACAATGAAAACGCAGACAAAAAGGTGAAGCACTCAGGAACAGACAACCCTAGCTGATCATAGAGTCATTAAGGTTGGAAAAGACCTCCAAGATCATTGAGTGCAAATTTTATGGTGGTACACTTCACCTGAGCATGGAACACACAGGAATCATTCCCATTTTGTGGCTGCACACAAGCACTGGGAGCAAATACTTACCTGCACAAATTTTACAGTTTGCTTCCCACAAATCTGAGTGTGATCTAAACACTTAGACAAACAAGATTAGGAACAAGATCCACGAGGCCTTTGAGTTTCCAAACTTCACCAAGATCAGAGGGGCTTGGCAGTAACACACAACGATTTATTTCAGTGGAGAAAATCACTTATCACTGAAAGGTGTAAAAGGTGGTATTTTTCTCTGGTTGTTTAGGGAGATTGCTATCAGAGAACATCAGACTCACTCCTCCACATTCACACACACTCCCCACCTCAAAGCATCCGTGCTTCTGCCTTCAGATTCCTTGAGTCACTCAACACTTCCTGTGTGGCCAGAGCTGAGGTGCATGCTCACAGCACCAGCAATGAAAACACCAACAGGCACCAGCTGAAATGCATTAACACACACAGAACCCTAGGCTCTGGGTACATCAGCACCCACTACCCTCTCTCTGCAAGAGATAGAATCCCAGAATGGTTTAAGGTGGAAGGGACCTTAGAGCTCATCTCATTCCACCCTCCTGCCATGGCAGGGATGTCACTCACTATATCAGGCTGCTCAGAGCCCCATCCAGCCTGGCCTTGAACACTGCGAGGGATGGGGCAGCCACAGTCTCTGTGGGCAACCTGTGCCAGGGCCTCACCACCCTCTGAGTAAGGAATTTCTTCCTGATCTCTAATCTAAACCTGCCCTCTGTCAGTTTAAAGCCATTGCCCCTTGTCCTGCCACTGCCTGCCCATATAAAAAGACCCAGCCTCAGCTTGCAATAAGAGCCCTTGTTTGTAAAGGTGGGAGTGGCAGAAAAAAGGGACTTTAATTTCTCTGTATTTCACAGTTAATCCACAATTGGTAACCCCTGCGGGCATTGGCACAGTGTGAGAGGCTCCCACAGCACGCTGGCATGAAATGCTGATTTGCTGCCACTCTGGTGTGTGTTTCCTGACCTCTGAACACCCTGGGCAGCTACCCAAGGCCCTGAGATGACCTACGCTGCTGTGCCCTGCCATTACTAGGATGTGCAGAGAGATCTCCCGCATTATCATCCTCTCTGCTGCCCACTGGCAGCTCCTCAGCAGGTTTTGTCCTGCACTTGGCTAGCAAGGCTTGCCAGCACTGGTGCCCAGCGTGGGCAATCTCCACTCACGCTGTCACAATGTGTTCCCAAGCCTCCAGGTGGGGTGGCTTAGAATGGACACCCAGCCAGGAGCAGCACCACTGATCTGCTAAATGGTTTGCTTGTGATCACAGTTTCCCTGTGCATCTATAATACACAAACTCTGTCTTTGACCTCTACTGTGACGAGCACCAGCTGCAGAGCGCAGGGGAAAAATGCAACATCCAAGAACAGTTCCTACCTCTGGAGAAGCTGTGCTCTGTCTTTCTGCTCCGGTGATCTCCCCTGCAGGCCATCACACAGACAGTGCACCTCACTCCTTGTTCCAGCCCTTCCAGCACAAACAATTGTTTGCTGGGACCCAGATGAACTTCCTGCCAAGCGACAAGAGATCAAAGCTCAACCCAACTCAGAATGGCATTTAGCTTTTCTGGACCACAGTGCCTCAAACCCTGGATGCATTTACAGGCTTTTCTTGCAGGGTTCAGATAGGCAAATTCACCCTGTATCCTTGAAACATGAAGTCCATCTCCTCAGAAGGAAGACTGGGGGCAAGGTCTCAAGAAACACTTCTAGGACACTGAGGACACCCAGTCTCTGGTGAGTGCTGCCCTTCCAGGTAATAACAACTTAGAACAAGTGAAGAGACAACCATGTTTTCTGCACCTGAAGATCTGTTGGGAAGAGGATTCCACTGTCACTAATTCCCTCCACAGCTTCTACTCATGACAGCAGCACATTGCCTTCCTTGAGCTCTCCCTCCCTGGGTCACAGATAGCATAGATTCCCACTCAAAACTGTACTTCTGTGGTCCACACACCCACAAGTCCCAGCTGGCAGGGCCCATAATCACAGGGGTAATTTCAGTGGGGTCTACAGGCCTGAGGAATCCAAGGAATTCACTGTACCTTGCTTGTGCCATCTTTACCCTGGCAGCTCAGAGAATAGTGATCCATCTGTGTTGCAGGAGGAGTCCAGGTAACTACACTGGTAGAATGAGTCACACCTGATACATGGGGGTTCTTGGGAGGATCAATCTCTGTCCAAAAAGAAAAGTCAAGTCCCATCTGTTATGGATTGAGTGAAAGCATTAGACAAGCCCTGCCTCAGGTTCAGCTGAAATTCAGGTGACCCACACCTAAACCACCCTGGCTCACAAGTTCTGAAAAACGGCAAATCGGGTCTTTTATAAAATGAGTTATTTATTGAATAGACAGAAGATTAACAGACAAAAGGCTTTAAGCAGAGTTACTCACTGCACATGTTAAAACAAAGAGCTACTAGTAGATTTACATAAAACAGTGCACACCATGAAGGTACCTATATTATAGCTAGCAGAGAAATAGTATAGATTAGGAGTCAACGTAGTTTACCACCAACTGATGATAGGGTACACATATTCCTTTCACCCAGCTTCCAGAAGAGTAACTCAGGGCCAGCATCCCAAACCTCAAGGAGAGGTCCCCACACATTTCCAGGGAATGTGCAGAAGACTTCTCCTTTGTGAAAGCTTTGTGTAGCTTTTATGGTTTGTAAAGTGAAGTGTCTCTCAGTCAGAAATTCAAGGCTTATCTCCCTTCAATCTGCTCTCAAGGCAAGATGTTTATTGTCAGCTGGGAATGGCACCTCCCTGGCACCAGAGATAACTCCCTATAGGACCGATTTCTGGCTTGGGTTATCTCACCAAAGAGCAGATTCCTGTGAGGGGGAAGATGCCCTGAGCTATGGCACCAGCTGATAGAACAGATAAGCTCTGCTGTGGCAGAGGGGAAGTCCTGCTACACCATGCACAAATGAAAGCCACAAACTGCAGTGCAGGTCTGGGGCTGAACTGCAGTTGCCTGAAAGCCAGCCAGTGGCCTTCATAGCTAGCAAGCAGCAGAAGCCTCGACCAAACACTGCAAGCCTTCTACAGATCTGGTGTGGGATGTTCTGTGAGCATGGCAATTGTCTCAGCTGTGCAGTGTCCAGGAGCTCCTCACATGTCTGCCTGAGGAGTCTCCAGCAGGCTCATCTCTGAGGAGCACTCACAGATAGGACAGGTTTAGGCTCTGTGCCCCAGTCCTGGAGCACAGCTCCAATGTGGCCTGCTGATAGCCCCTACCCTCTGTTCCCCTACTGCAGACAAGAATGGCTTCACTTTGTTGTTGTCATGCTCTGGTCTTCTTTAGTAAATGCAGGAACACAAAGAAACCCAGAGCTTTACAGTTCCGTCTGTGCTGGATATGGGACACCAGCTCCTTCACTGGCATCAGAGACTTGGCCAGACTTTTCCTGAGCAGTCAGACTGCCCAAGGTCAGCATGAGGAGAACAGAATTATTTTAATGCAATGCCAGTTCACAGCAGCTGTCAAAAAGTGCCTCACGAGGTGCAGCAAGGGGGCTGCAGTGCTTCCCTCAGGATAAATCCGATTTTTAAATCTGTGTCGAAAGTAGCAACACTGAAAGCAGCTTCTCCCTAATCTTCATCCTGTGCTTGCTATATTCTATATATTTTGGGAACATCTAAAGGAAACCATTTGATGAGTAAGGTTTTACTGGCTTTCCAAGTTTTACAGAGGAGGTCCTTGGTGGACAGTGCTGGCCTCCAGGGAAGAGTGCTCCAGCCCTGAAGTACACCTGAGTTTATATCAAACTATAAATGAATAATTTATTTCAATTCCCTGCTCTTCCACAAATCTCCCTGGAGGACTATAGGCACGTTTTTTTCTGGCTTTTTTTTTTTTTTTTTATAAACCAGGCTACAAAACTTCCCAGGCCTCAAAGAATGCCAAGAGGATAAGCATAACACCAATTATAATGCATCAGTGAAATAATGCAGTGGTGAAAAGGCCACAGAAAAACACAAGGCCGTGCTTTGTCTGTCTTAGATACATGAGAAGAGTCGAGCAGGCTGGCTCCTCCCAGGAAATGCTGCACTCCTCATGCACAGTGTTACTGCTTAAAGCAGATAAAAAGGCAGAGAAAGAGAAATCAAAACACCAAATATAAGAGTAGAGACAGTAGCACTGTAGTTCACAGCCCTTGTTGTTTAAAATGCTGTCTGCTCATAATCTTACACCAGGCTCACGAGTTCAGCAGCAGTCCATTATCTAATGAACTTGTGCTCCATTTGGGAGAGCATCTAACAACTGCTTTAAGTGAAACAACCCAGAAACCTCCTCGGACAAGTTCAGTAATGTGTATCTCCAGCCGGACAGGAGAGGGAGCTAACAGGTACCAAATCCATCCCAAGAAGCAAGCGATGGGAAGGGCAGCCTCAGACCTGCAGTCTCACAGCATTGCCCCTAAAGGGCAGCTGGCAGTGCCCACGGGTGCAGGAGGCTTCCTGCCACAGTCAGTTTTAATGCCAGGGAGTAATCAGCCAGCACCTTAAGTGAGAAAATGTATTCTTTTTGTCCTCAGAAGCTGTATTATTTTAGTAGAGGTATCTTATTTTTTTTTTGGTGCAGATATTTCAAAAATATCACTACTAATGTTAAATGCATTCCCTCTCCCAGGAGTTTCATGTAATGTGAAATTTCCAGGTGTCTCCATTTTCATGCCTGTTCAAGAAAAAAAAAAAATCAATTGGCTGAAACTCTCCTTGAATTTCTAGTTCCAGATAGGTTCAGTCTTTTAGCCTCGATTTGTCCCTATCAGCTGCCCTTGATCTCTGTAAGCACTGGGGAACTCTTTGGCATCTTGCCCTAAATCCAAGTTTCAACTGTTCTGTCTCACATCAGAGGGATTCATAAACTAGAAAAAGTACATTAGCAAGGTCAGTGGATATAGAGTAACCCCAAATGTTCCCACTACACCACAGTCCTTATGGCTAACTGAACAGAAGAGGTTTAAGCCTGCTTAGCAGTCTCCTAGGACTGGCCTAAGGTCACAAGCCAAAGGGCAGGCCATTATTTTTAACTGTCTCCAATTCTAAAATGGTTTAATTTTGGGTGTTAAACCCGTTATTGTTAGGCTTGATAGCAGCACATGAAGCACTGCATGCTTTTGGTTAAGGACTAGTGAAATAAGGACCATCAGCTGTCATCACTCTTGTATTATGACATCTGCCTCTTCTCTAATTATCTACAGCAGCAGTCTCTGTTACGGGCAGCCTGTATGCATGTATTTCAATTATGACATTTAATGATTTAAGTGGGGCTACCACGGTGCAGCAATGCAAAAAGAGCTCATAAACCATAAAATAACCAGCCTCCAAAGCACACATACATGTCATCTGTCCAGACAGTGAGAGAACAACCAAAGCTCTTTCCTTAAGAGGCCAGGGTGACCCAGGTACACATTTACTCATCTCCCTCCAGCAAGTCCCTGACCTAGAAATGAGTCTTGTCAATGCCTGCCACCACTTTCAGTGGATTCCAGTATTCAGATTTACAGTGTTGTCATAAACAGGAAACATATTAGGAAGGTGACTACACATCCTTAACCAGCACTGTAACACAAGAACAACTGAGGAACCATGATTACTCATTCTGTTGTAAAAAAAGGTGGCCTGCATGCTGTTAGCCTCTCTGCACTTCAATTTCTCCATCTAAAGGAGATGAATAGTTCCCTATTGCATGATGAAGGGTAAACAAACCAACCAATTAAAATAAGACTACACAAACACGTAAGAGACGCTGCTGCAAGGGCTTTGTTGACCCTAATCCTTGTTAGCATTTACAACATGGCCTCTTTGCAGTACCCACAGGTAATTAGAATCTCTCTGTGATGATGCTGAACAGGTTTCACAGCAGGATGCACTAACCTGAAGACTTGACCTGTTAAGCCTGAATCTCCTTCTGCTGTTAAACTGTCTTAGGGTGGGCATCCTCAGTGTCAAGGCAAAGCTGGGCTTTAGCTTATACTCAGCAAAGTCCATTGCCCATGTACCTGTCACAGCCTCACCGCTGGCCCTCTTGCTCTGCTGTTCTCCCTTCTCTGCCCAGATATAAATGATGGATTCCATGCCTGGCTTCAGTCCTGCTAAGATAGTGACATTCTTGTCTTTTTCCACCTCTTTCTCCTCTGGGTGCCCTCTAGCTGAGGTGTAGCTCACTCTGTATCCGTCTGTCGAAGCCTGGACTATGTTCAGGAAACAGTACTTGCATCCTCTGTCACCTGCTCAGTCAACAGCTAGGTCGGGCTGTCAATTTCTATAAGAAAAAGTCATAATTATTTGAAGTTTTAGATAGTGCTGTGGTAATCACAACGGTCTCAAGACACAGACAACACAAGTTTTATAGCCAGAGGTAGTGTGTTCTATTAGACTATCAAATACATTTGGAAAAAAAGATGAAATTTGGGAAATGTTTCTATGTCTAAACACCTAAAAAAGGGGTTTTGTGTATCCAAAAGCTTGGGTTTTTTTCTCTCCAGCCCAAACTGGTAAATCTAACAGAAGTTTTATCATGTTTAGCTATAAACTGTGTTTTGACCATGCAGTGTAAATAACCTCTACTTAAGCAAGTCACCGTTGGATATTTGTGGAGCCAAATCATTTTGTACTGCTGGATACAGTGCAAGGAAGATAAAATAAGTGTGCCAACTGCTTCCATGTCCTGGATGGTACATTGGTAATCACGTCAGTGCCAAGGTGGCTGAGCTGTGGCAGGATCAGTCATCCCTCTGCCCTGCACTGGGTTGGATGGGCTGCTGGTTTCTGTGAACAGCTGAGTGAAAAACATGGGGTCCACACAGGGCTACTCTTACTCCTTCCCCTCAAGGGCCCTGCTGATTTCTTCCACCTCTCATCCTTTATTTCTTGCCAAGGATGGGCCTGAACGAGCAAGTGGGGAGAGATGCCAAATTCTGAGGTATTTCAGCTGGGGTTTAGGTCTCCTCCTCACAGCTACGAGAGCAGGGCTCTTTTTTTGGGAGCGACAAAAGCACAGCCACTGCCTGGGCAGAGATGGAGCCCAGGCACAACATGGTGTTACTGTCTTTTGCTTTCTGAAGATCACAACAGCACCTTGCCTGAGTTGTTCTGGGAACTAACCAAATAAACCCCAAATCACCTGCTCAGAATCTGTGAAATCCAGCTCTCTGTCACCTTCAAACTCCTCCCACTGTTCCAATCCTTCCCCTGCCCCATCCTCAGATGGAAACACAACACTAGGTTTCAGGAGTCCTAAGTTTGTATCACAACACAGCCTGCAGCAACGTGGCCCTTTGAGGACAGCCCCACAACCCACGACCTTTACAGAGAACAAGTTTTTTTGTTTGGTTGGTTAGGATTTTTTAATTCACTGAACTACTAAATATATCTTAGCAGCCTGAGCAGCGAAAGTCTTGCAGACACCTCTCACATTATTGGAAGAGCATTTCTTATTCTGCTGGAGGCTCTAAACTCCAGGGCACAAATGCACAACAGCCACACTGTAATTTACCACACACTAGCTTAGCTGCACTGTGATTTACCACACATTAGCTATGGTAAAAGTTGTGATTTTCCACCTGCATGCACTAATCTCAGCTCTTTTGTGAGATGAAAATACATTACTTTTCGTTTTAATGAAAGATGCTGAGGCTTGTTTGTGCCACCCTAGAGCAGCTCACGCTGGGAACTGGGAATCTGAATAATCACAGCTCAGCTCGTTAGCAGTATGAGATGCTCACCTGTGGCAAGAAAAACTGAGCAAATTATTTTCTTGTGTGATACGAAAATCAAGTCTGTTCCTCAGTTCTAATTGCACTGCAGCTGGGTACAGACTGTGCTGCTCTGCATACACAGTGCTTCTCACTCCTTAACTCCCTGCGTGGTCCAGGAGCTGCCCACACAGTCATCTGTGCCAGTGAGAACACGGGCTGGGTCCAGACAACGAACCAACGTGAAAATAGGGGATTGACTGAGCTTCATCATGAAGCATTGGACTGATCCCCTCATGTGAGAGCTTCAGACAGTCCTACCAATTCCCCTGAGGCATCTCCTGTTATGCCTAGTCCAATTTATCTGCTTAAATGTGTTGGTTAACATCCTGAGTGGAGCACCCCAAACATTCCCCTAGGTAATTTTTGTGAAGAAATGCAGATTGCACATATATAAGACACTTGTCAATAGTCAGTAGAAACTGCTTCTGTACTCACAGTCACACATGGATGGCTGGATTGTAAAAATTCATTAAGACAGTGGTTCAAGAAGTTTCCCAATCCAGCTGCAGACTCAGCTGCAAGTGCCCTTCCAATGGAGACTCCCTGTCACCAAAGGACAGCAACCAAATACACTGTTTGGGAGATTTGATTTCCCACGTTTCTTAATTTATGTTATCACACAAATAAACGTGTTTTTCCTTTTTAACAAACACTTTGCCATGATTATCTGTCTGAAATGTGTACGAGCCTCCTGTCCTGTTGGGAAATGCTACAACAGTCACCCAAAGAAATGCTTGGGTATGGTTTATGGCATTTTAAGGGCAAGGCATGAATTACACATTCCAGGTGGTTATGAGGTTTTAGTTTTGGCTGTGGTTGACTGTTTTCTGTACTAATAAATAGTAACTGGTCCCTTGCCATAGCACCTGTCCACAACAGGACTGAGTCTTAAGCTGAGCTGGAGACCTGTTCAGCCACACTAATAAGAATTACATGGATTTTTTGCCTCACTAAAAACGTGTGCAAAGCAGGAGAAGCTTTACCAAAACAAGTAAAATTAATGAAGGAGTTTGAATTTCAAAGTCAGCTCCCTCCAGTGCTGCTACAGCTCACCTGTCACAGCTCTGGTGCTTGCCTTCTTGCTCCTGTGGGATGTCGGTGACATATTCCGTGTCTGGCTTCAGATCCAGTAAGGTGATCATGTCATTTTCACTGCCCACCTGTATTTCCTTGGTGTCTCCATCAGCTGAGGTGTATCTCACCACGTTCCTGTCTACAGGAACCGCCACTTTATTCCATGAGGCAATGGTGGTACCTTCTGTCACTTGGTCGGTTGTCACATTGGTTGGGCTATCAACTCCTGAGACAGCACTTCAAAGTGCAGGATTAGCTATCTACAGTTGAATTAAACCACTAAAATACCTGTCATGGCATGTTAGGAAGAAATTCTTCCCAGGGAGTGTGATGAAGCACTGGAACAGGTTGCCCAGAGAAGCTGTAGCTTCCCCACCCTTGGAAGTGTCCAAGGCCAGGCTGGATGGGGCTTGGAGCAACCTGGGATAGAGCAAGGTGTCCCTGCCCATGGCAGGGGTTAAGTTAGATGATCTTTAAGGTCCCTTCAAACTCAAACCATTCCATGTACACATTTCCTTTATTTTTGCCTGACTGCTTTGGCCAGCTAAAACACTCACTTATGTTCCCCCCAACAGCCTTTGAAGGAAGGCATCCATGAGAAATCAGGAGAAAGAAGGAATGTTCTACCATTTAGATGAAGCTCTCCATTTCTTTCTGCAGGCAGAGCTTGCAGGCTGCCTGTCTCACCTTCCATAAGTACCAACTTGAGGATTGCCTAGATGCCTTCAGGATCTAGAAATAAAACAACACACTTTTGAGACAATGTTAACACAGGAAGTAATAGAAAAGCTGGTCTTTAATTGGAGGCCTCCAGGGGCAAGTATGGAAAAATGCCCACCTCACATAGGGTGAATACAGTTTTATAAATGTATCAAATTAGCATAATTGACAAGAATCCCCAGTTAGAAACAGGTGGTGAGGTAATTCCCCTCCTTGGTTCAACCTCTTCTGGAGCCCCCCTTCTTTTTTATAGAAAGGTGTCTTGGGAGGGTAGCTCATCCTTGGTTCCCAGAGGAAGCAAGATTAGGATTGGGGTCTTTGGAATGTGTTTTGTCTTTCTGTCTATCAGAGTAGGAAAAATCATGGGGTTAGCTAGGAGCTATATAACTGTGCAACAATAGTCTACAGAGTGACAAATATACGAAGAATATATAAAAGCAAAAATCATTTAAGCCTTGCCCTCTCCCAGCTCCAAGCACAGTGCCTACCTTTCCTCTGCCTCCTCTGTCAGCCATCTGCTGCTCCTCCCTTTCTGCCTTCCCTGCAGACCTGTCTCTCAGACTCCCCCAAGGTTTTGCTATTTTAGCTGATGAATCAGAGCCTGGTGGTAGCTCTTGAAGTAGCTGGTATTTGTCTTAGTTGCATCTCCTAAATATGAGCATTGGGGATTATTTTTTTCCTTTTTAAGAAGTTCTGCAGCCCCCATGTCTGTCAAGAAGAGCTTGAAAACACAAGTCAATGGTGTTCCAGATAATCAGAGGCTACACGGGGCAGAAGAACAGCCTTAAAATGACAATGTGGAGGCTGTAGGTTCTGTTGTTTTAAATAAATTTCATTTTAATGGAATAATTTACACAACAACTTCAGGAATGTCAGGCCTGATATGGAATTTTTCAGTCTTTGGAAGCAGCACACCTACCCTTTTGTATGAGATGAGTTTCAGAAATTCCAGAATCTTGTAAGAAGAATGAGAGTTTAAAATTCTTCAAGGTGTCTTTTGCAATAGAATAGCTCAAAAATATTCTGCCATTTTTTTAAAGACATTCAGTTAGCCAACAGAGTTGTTATTCCATACAGAGCCTAGCTCACTCCACTTGTCCTGTGTCTGGATGGAGCTGTTAGTCAAGTTAAGGGTGAAGTTACTGGAAAAAAATCAAAGCAAAAGACTGAGCTAGGCCTAGGTTTTGTGTTTAATATACAATGGAGGCAAGCTCAAACAAAGGTATAAGCAGACCTGGCTGCAGGTCATGCATTAAGAAACAGTCAATTATGAACTTTTTGTGCTGGAATCTCGAGAGATCTGTCCCCAAACCCTGTAGTAAAAGCAACTTTCCACACAGCAGTCCTGCCGGTCACTGAGAATGGTTTCCCCTCTGTGTTGTCTTTCACAGTATGACAGTGACCTCGTGCTCTGTTCCAGGTTTCAGGCCTACAAAGAGCAAAAGGGAGCATTACCAACACTTAGGGAAGATGGCATTTTTTCTTGAAGAAAGCTCTTTTGTTTAGTTTATCCAGCTCCAGGTTTGTTGCAGAGGGGAACTCAAAGTTTAGATTTCTATCCAACTTGCTTTTGCCTTTTCAATGCTTTGATAGCACCTTTGGTCTAGGCTTGCCCTCAGGCCATAGTGACTGCTGCTGGTGGGGATGTCCATAATATCAGCTCTAGAACAGAACAACACACTTTTTTCTAAACAAGGACAGAATTAAATGAATGAATATGCCTGGAAACTTGCATAGATTTCTCCCTGTGGAGACACCCATCCTTATACAATAGGGGAGCCCCAATAGAGCTCACTGGACACTCACACACGAGAGAAGAATTGTCTCAGGACTGCAGTCTGACTGTCAATCATTCCTGCCACTTCTCCCTGCTCCTGCCCAGTTTGGAACACCCACCAGTACTCACCAGTCAGGATGTATCTGCTCTTAGGGCACTTTTGGGCACCATGACCTGCTTCTCCTCCATCTCCACTAGGGATCTGAGCTTCAGCTTGCAATAATGCACATCTGTTGGTGGATTCTCCCACTGCACTTCCAGGGAGTTCTCCATCTCCTCTGTCACCCAGATGGCATTGACTGCAGACAGGACTCGGAAAGACAGCACAGGGAAGCAGCATCAGCACAAAAAGGTAAAGAGAAGACAGAAAAGTCGCTGAACAATGCTCCTTCCCTGCCCAGTTTCCTGCTCTGAGACCCAAGACATTTCCCTCAGCCAAACTGAGGAGTCAAGCAAGTACAGCACAATCATTACTTCAACAGCTTTAGTTTTATCCACGGTAACAGTCCAGCTCTGGTGTTTGCTGGCTCTCAGTTCCCACCTGTCGTGCTAGAAGCAGGAAAAATGTCAAAGTCACCCAGCTTTTCACTGTCTTTGCCAAGTACAAGCAGACAGCATAGTATCAGCTGCTAACCAAATGACATTTCAGCTCTCAAGAGACTGTTTCATATACACAGCCTTTGCACACTCAGCCTCCTAACCTCAGCAGGATCATTCAGTCCTGGGAAGAGCCTATGGGGAGAACTCACTGCTGCAGACATGTCTGGACATAAGTACCTAGGAATGACACCCTGCCTACTTTAAAGTTCTTTCTGCATCCAGTTGAACAGTGCATTATTCTATTTACATGCTGCCTTTATCCTGAATGCTTCCATTCCTGCTTCTTGCAGCAGGCAACACTACAAATTCACTGGGTGTCAGCACAAGTAGGATTTGGACAAGAAAAACGGAAAGAGAGGAAATCTGCAATACATTCAGCCCTAATGATCCAAATCTGAGAACAGATTCTCCAGAAAACAATGACATAACTCTAGGCTGGGAAGAGAAAGTGCTCTCCAGTACTCAGTTCCCCTCACTTGTTGAAATCTAACTTTAAAAATTTACAATATTTGACTCTAAAAAAAAATACTACCTGCTCCTACCTGTAGTTCTAGATGTTTGGGCTCACTGGCAATCCCTTTCTCCACGTGATGGAAGTGTGACATTGTGCGTGGTGCCAGGGTGGAATCTCACAATCTCATAGCTCAGCTGCTCTTTGGGCACGTGGATTTGTTTCTCCAGCATTTCACACCCAGCTGGGTAATGGATAAGGAGGTAATTATCCACATCAGTCACTGGATCCCAGCTGACAGCCAGAGAGTTCTCCATGGAGTTCAGAACCTGCGTGTTCTGGGGAGCAAGGACTAAAAGAGAAACAAAGAAAAACATTGCAATGAGGATCACAACCTGCCACATGGCCAAGCATGAAATTTTTTCAAACTCATTTTGAGTAAGAAAATGCAGAACTCGAGCTCCCAGCCTGCAGTCATCTTGGATTTAACCATTTCTTTCTGCTCAACAGCATATCATTAGATACAAATAAATAATGCAGTCAGTAACAAATACAGTAATTTCCTGGAAGACTCTTTCCAGCTTCTAAACCCACACTGGCATGAGGAAAACTCTCTCATAAAGGTCTCCCTACCAATACATCTAGGAAGAGAAAGACAAGCCAAACCCTTCTCCTACAACTCAGAGTTAATTCAAAATGTCAACTGGTCCCCAAAACTGGGGAGTGCAGCTTCTCCACAGCAGAGATAGAAAACTGAGCTTTTCTGACTGAGTACTGATGGAAACTTACACTTGGTGCCTGGAGGAGACCTGGGCAAATCCACTGCACATAAGACATTTCAGGACACCAACAGTACCTTCATTGTTTTGTCACAAGACAGACAGCTCATCAGTATTTTGAAGCAGACCTTGAAAGCAGTCCATATAGAACATCTGTTTGCCATCAATTATTTTAATTGATTTTAATTACAAGTGAGCTCATCATAAGCTGATCAAACCATCTACCAGCTGTAATTCATTAGCAAGTGTCGTGGTTTGACACTGGCCAAATGCCAGGCACCCACAAAAGTCACTCACTCACCGTCTCCTGCTACAGCTGGGCAGAGGAGAGAAAAAATTTAAACAAAGGGTGCATGAGTTGAGATAAGGACCAGGAGAGAACACTCCCAGGGCAAAACAGGCTCATCTTAGAGGTACAAAGTGAATTTATTACTAACAAAATCAGAGGAGGATAAGGAGAAGTAAAATAAGCCCCTTGAAACAGTTTTTATCCCCCAATCCCTCCCTCCTTCCCACCGACAGCACAGGGGAAAGGGTGTGGGGGTTTGATCATTTTGTCACCCGNCCCTTGAAACACCTTTTATTCCCCCAACCCCTCCCTCCTTACCACTGACAGCACAGGGGAAAGGGCATGGAGGTTTGGTCATTTTTTCACCCAAGGATTTTCTTCTGCTCCACAGGGAGAGAAGCTGTAAAAGCTGCTCCCCTGCTATGCCATGGTGTCTCTCCCACTGGAGACAGTTCTCCATGAACTTCTCCAGTCCTGCCACACCTGCTGCAACGTGAGTCCCTCCCACGGGCACACAGTCCTCCCAAAACTGCTGCAGTGTGGGTCACTCTTCCACGGGGGACAGTCCTCCAAGGCCAGGCTGCTCCAGCCTGGAAGCAGGATCCTTTCTCCACCAGGTCTCCCATGGGATCACAGCCT
>VWZT01008130.1:110181-122694 GCA_013397055.1 Pachycephala philippinensis
CCCCATGGGCTGTGGGTGGATCTCTGCATCCCCCACGGATCCCCATGGGCTGTGGGTGGATCTCTGCATCCCCCGTGGACCCAAGGGCTGCAGGAGCACAGCTGCTTCACCATGACCTTCACCATGGCCTGCAGAAGAATCTCAGCTCCAGTGCCTGGAGCACCTCCTGCCCCTCCTTCTCCACTGACCTTGGTATCTCCGAGTTGTTTCCCTCACATGTTCTCACCTCCTCCTCTTCTCTAGCTGGAAAATTATAACTGACACCCTCTTTGTTTTGATTTTCTTCTTCAATCTGTTATCACAGAGGTGTTACCAGCCTCTCTCATTGGCCCAGCCTTGGCCAGCAGCGTGTCCATCTTCAGAGCCACCAGGGATTGGCTCTGTTGGACATGGGGGAAGCTTCCAGGAAATTCTCACAGCAGCCACCTCTGTGGTCCCCCCACTACCAAAAAACAGGCCATGAAAATCCAACAGAGCAAGGCTCTAACTGATAGCAAAGCATAGAGAGACAGGGCCTGTAAAAAGGCACGTGTCAGCAATGTGAGGTCAGATAACACCAGGAGATTCTTCTCATTTGAAAGGCTGCATTCATTCCCACGTGTAGTTCACAGCTTTCACCAAACCCACCCTCACTGTGTGCATACCATTGCTTTCACTGAAAACTTTGTACAAAACATGAGACTGCTCATCCTGTCTCTTCTTGTGATATAGATATTGCTGTAAAATAATAAAGAACCTAAATACATGTGGTGTAGATTATTCCTTGTCTAAGCAGAGTTCAGAAGAGGATTGTATCTGCCTCTCTGCTGTTCAACATGCCCTTGTACTCTATTTCTCCTTCAGACGGAATTGCAAAACATTAATTATACTCTTGCATGCTTGATAGTAACTTCTAAATGTTCAGACATTCCAGTTACCATGGCAACGTAAAATATGTCACTTCATGATCTGAGACACATAAAAAAGAACATATTAATAACGATAAATAAAGCCAGTGCTCAGTGTATCTCTCTCAGGATACAGAAATCTAACCCAGATTGGAACAGGAAAGACAATTTGACATCTGCGGGAGAGGAGCACTTGGCTACAGCTGCTGAGATGGGAATCATTTTCCTTTGGACTTATCTAAGCAGGACTGGAGGTGTAGTGCTCAAACAGTAACAAAATGGATTGTGCTATATGCATTAATTTTATAGTCCTTGCTCACTCAGAGAACAGAGGCCACTTCCACAGCCTGTAAAACAGCTGCAGGTTTCGTGGAAGGAAGAGGATCCAAAGCTGGACTCAGACAGCCCTTTGGGAGAGAATGACTGGGCAACAGTTCTCTGAGAAAATTGTTCCTGCCCTGGTAGGAGCTCTTGTGCTTGCCACCCTTGTAAAGGTGCTGCCTCCTGAGTAGCAAATCTCAGTCTACTGACAGGAGAGAAGAATGCTGGATAGCCACACCATCCTCTACCTCTGGATAGTGTGGAAGGGCCAGGAGGAGAGAAGTTTTGAGCTAATAATCTTTTATTCAAAAGGTGAGTCTCTGAGCAGACAGATTAGGCCTGAAACATGAGGGATGATGCAGAGCAGATCAGATCTGTGAAGAAGGTCACTGAAAACCCTCACTGAGCAATACCTGCTGCTCAGTGTGTGTTACTTCTCAAGGAGCTGTGAAAGATTAGATCAAGTGTGCCATGCTGAGAATGCATTTCCAGGGCAAAAGGCTGAGCACTGGAGTACCAATCTGTGGCTGTAGGGCAGCAGAATGAACCAGGACCTGCAGGACACTCCTCAAGGTCCTCTCAGGCCAATCCTACTACCTTGTAACAAAGCAGGACAAGGGAGAATTTCCCAAAGTCCTCACTTCAAAGGGAGGCTTTTTAAAGGATTTACAAATCCTTTGTCTCCAGGTTTTATCCAATCAACTACCTCATCAGCAAGCAGTGCACACTGCAGCAAACATGACTTTACCTTCTAATGTCTCATTTGTATGTCAAGAACCAGACTCTGTCTCCTTTAATTACAGGCCCCATGCCCATTTTGCTCTCTCCTTCAGCTGCTGCTAGCACTATCTTTAATTGCATTTTCACCTTTCCCTAATTCAGCAGTGTTTCCCAGGCAATTCTTGAAGACAGGGACCAGTCAGCCAGCAGAAACTCCAAGCTAACCACGGTAATCCTACAGGATTAACTAAAAGTGTATTGGAAGGAGAGAGGGAAAGTCAGATTGCAAGAATGAGGACAGAAGTAACTCCCAGGCACATCTTACCCTGGGGCAGGGGGGCAGGAGCAGTCACTGCCCTCCCAGCCCTTGGCACACTCACAGCTCTCACAGAGCTAAGTCCCATGGCCACTGCAGTGAGGGACAGCTGGCCAGGGCAGCACCAGGATGCACAACAGCAAATGTGACACGCAGAGGAGAGAAAACAAAAATAAAACACAAGAAAAAAATTAGGAACGCAGCATTAGATAGGTTGTGCAAAGGTATGTTCAAGGTCATTAAAGGGAAAGCATAAATATCACTGATAAATATGGACTGAAAAAGAGCTGATGGCATCACCTTGTCCATCTGCCCCAGGTCCAAGGAGGGACCAGCTCCACCCTTGCTTTTTCCAACATGTTTGTCCATGGTCAGCAGGAATGCAGGTTCCATGACCACCCCAGAAAGTTTTCCACAGCCTCTAACCTAAACCTTAATGTTGTAATTTAAACTCATTTTCCACAGCCTCTAACCTAAACCTTAATGTTGTAATTTAAACTCACTATTTCTCAGTGCAGGTATTATTAAGATGGAGAGCACATTATTCTCATCTGCCATACACCTGTATTTTTCACATAAGCAAAGACTTAGGACTTCCCCTGTCTCCATTCCCTGAACAACAACAGTTTGTTACATCTTTTCTTAGAGGCCATGCAGAATAAATCTGTGATCCCAGGCAGAGCCTGAGGCACCACAAAAACACTATCATCATAAACTCTGCTCTTCTTTTAGTCACTTATCAAAGAGAAAATAAAAAGACACATTCTCAGCAAAGGCAAAATTCTGGAGGCAAAGCTGAGAAAGAAAGAGACGGCAACTAGAAGTGCCTACCTCATCTTTCACCCCCCTGTCCTCTCGAAAATCCTCTATTGAAACCTCCCACCTACATGAACCACAAAAACCAGGGCACCACCCCATGC
Source organism: Pachycephala philippinensis (assembly GCA_013397055.1). Classification (NCBI taxonomy): domain Eukaryota; kingdom Metazoa; phylum Chordata; class Aves; order Passeriformes; genus Pachycephala; species Pachycephala philippinensis. The sequence goes on from VWZT01008130.1 coordinate 113,346, forward strand.
GAAGGACTCAAGCATTTTGCTCATGGAGAACCCCCAATAACCTTGACAAATCATCCCAATCCCCAGATCTCTGCAGTAAATAGGCTGTACCTGGGAAGTAAGAACAGAAAGCACTCTTGTTACCTACCTTGGCTTCCCCCACAGCACTTCTGAGGGCTGCAAACTTCCCTCAGCTCTGCCACTTCCTCCTCAAGCTTCTCCATCCTTTCAAAGAGATCCGTAATGTGGGTCAAATTTTCACAGTTCCCTCTGGGTGTGTGCACGTGGATGTTGTGCCTAAAGATTATATTCTGCTCTTCATTGTCCTTGGCCTCTCCAGGATCTAGCTGCACCCTACTGTTCTCTTCATCATGCTGGAATGGATTTGCTCCAGCTTTAATCTGGGAGGATGTGGGCAGGTCAGTCTTACAGGAGTGGCTGAAGGATATTCTTTGAGCATTGCTGGTGCAGTTACGAGATGCAGGATGCTGAACAGCAGATGTCTGGAGAGCACAGCACAGCAATAAACCCATTGGGAAGGCAAGCCAGCCCTGGAAATTCATCCGGCAGGTTCTCAGAGGAGGAGCTGACCCTTCAAACAGCACAGCTGCTCTTTCAAGATTAAAAAAAAAAAAAAGAAAGAATTGTGATCATAAAGCTGGTTTTCATGATTTTCTAAATGACAAATTATTTGTTTTGCCTCAATTCACAACTAGGTTGGTAAGTACCTGGAAAAGTCACAGTGAATGAGACAGATACAAAAGAGCTTCCAGATTCTCCAAGTAAGAGCTCTAAGTTTTCAACCTTCAAATAAGACTTGGTATCATGGTCCATTGCAATTGTTAACTATGCCACAGCACCTCTCATTCCCCTGCAGTTACAACAGACTTTGTGTCAGTCTCTCAGCTGTGGTCTGGGTTATTGACCATCTTTTTGGCCATGGCATTCTCCAGCACTGTGCATGGTCTTCAGCTCAAAGCCTGATAACTGTGCTGATGCTGTGTGCATGAAAAATTCAGAGAGCTGGCACTGATCTTTCTGTACAGAAGTTTGGGACACAGTTTTGCCCACTTCATGTTACCCTTCTAACACAGCACGTAGCCTGCACTGTGTTCTGAATTTGGGAGAATTAATTCGCTCCATTTGACACCAATGCATTGGCATTTTGTGTGCCTGAATAATAGATTCACTTGAGAGATTTCAAGTTTATCTTGCTTTGACTCATTTATCTGATTTATCATCTTAGCACTGGCAAGGTTCATCTAGAAGCTACTAGAGCACATCTGTTAACACATGGAGCAAGAGGATGTGTTGTAAACCCATTTGTTTTCCCATACTTTTATTTCAGAATTAACTGTTCTTTCCTACCTTGCATAAATATATAGGAAGAGCTTATATTCAGGCTGATTAATTCTCAAAACTAAGACCTAAAACTAACTAACTAACTAAAATATTACTGTTAAATTTCATTGACATTTAGAGGTCAAAACTGAAGTTCAAATGTTTAAAGTTTTCAGGTACAGTCATTCACACCAAAAAAACATGTTTGCTCTAAACGTTTTGTGCAGTCAACCAAGGAAGAATTTTGGATTTAATGAACACCTCATAGATAAAAGTAATAGGAAGGTAGAAACTGAACAAGGAGGGGAGGAAGGATAAAATATTAAGTTAGAAATCTGAATTTATCAGTTGGCTTATTCAGTATTGTACACTAAATGTTGGCATTAATGGTACATCAATCTGTACAGAAGGTGATATATATATTTATTTAAAAACGTAGAATTTCGTACCACAGGTTGTAAATTCAAAATGCCACCACATGTGACTTACTAAACAGTTGTTATTCATTGCACAAGCAGAAGGAAAAAAAAAATTATTTAAGTGCTAAATTAAGTAATGTGATAACTAGAAAGCACTTGTCCAATGTGTGTCCACAATAACAGCACAGCTGGACTCAGATAATACTCCATTATAATAATTCGTACAATCCTGAGTTACAATAAAAATTATCTGTTTCTGCAAAACATCCTTATATCATCTAAATGTCTGCCAAAGCTTTGGAAACATCCCTACCATTAGATTAATGCCTCCCTTTGGCAGCACAGCTAAAAGAAGGTGTCCTTCCTGCCCAGAAACATGAGGCTTTGGTTGCTAAAAAACACACAAACCCTACACCACCACTGGAAATGCACATTATACCCACTTATATCTGTTTTGCAGGCCACGTTGGTGCATCCCTCTTCAAGCAAAATAATCACAGACACCAATGAAAACAAGGTATGGATTTCAAGATTCAGTCTACAATTCCTTACCTGATACCCAAATATGTGATATTTGGATTAGGTATTAGGAAAAAATTTCTTTACTGAAAGGGTGAATTTGCATGGGCAGTGGTGGAATCAACACCGCTGGAGGGATTTAAAAGACATGTACATATGGCACTTGGCCATGGGTTAGTGAAGGGCTTGGCAATACTGGGTTAATGGTTGAACTCAACGGTCTTAGAGGCTTTTTCAAGCTTAAAAATTCTATTATTTTATCCATAAAATAAGGGCATCATCTCTGCTGTTCATACCCGAGCAGTAATTTGTTCCCTTCGGTTTTCCACCTCCATTCAGCACTTACCTACATTTAATGCATATTGAGTGAAATGGAGGGGAACAGGTACGTTGCCCTGTGAATGCAGGGCTCCTTCCCCATCTCTCCCTCCTGGTGTTTTGCAGATGCCTATTTCTGACCAAAGATGCAGCTTTCCCACCCCAACCCATCCTCTCCCTCACAGGGACGCAGAAACTAGCTACCTTTCTTTTTCTCCTGTGCAGACTTCTGAAACAAATCAAACTGTAAGAGATTGCTTCAAAGCTCTGAACAAATTTGTGTCTAAATTCTACAGATTCTCATCACAGTCTGTTGCAGGAAATACACAAAGCTTGGTTTTGTGGGGTTTACTTCCAAACCCCTGGAGATGAGGTCCCCAGACAGCCAGACACATGCACAAAATCCCTTTGCTCAGCACCTAGTGATTAATAGCATTCTGGCTTGTAACATGATGTCGTGACTAATTAGGGCTTAATGGGAACCACAAATTGAGCTCATATTTTCCTGGGCTTAGAGATCATCCCAGAGGAAAAACCCCTGGACACAAGCATTTCTGTCAAGCATAATGAAAGAGAACAACTTTTTTGGCTTCCTCATCGTATAATAAAGAGATTTTTTCCCTGCTGTTAAAAAGAGTGGGTTTAACTGACTTTTTGTGGAGAATATAATGTCATACGTATCACTGGCAATAACAGCAGATTAGGGACAGGACTAATTCAGAAAAGAATGCCTAACAGTCAGATCTACCAGGCACAGAATATTCTCCTAAGGGAAGGGATGAAAGAAACCCTGTTCACATCTTTTCAATTATTGCAGAGGAAAGCATAGGACGATCAAAGCTGGAGAGAACGTGGAATATTTGTGTGAAAGATTCCAACAGCCTAACTCTACAAGTCTTTTTCCATCCTACTGCTCAGTGCTTGAAGATTCAGGGTAGAGGCTTTCCATGTATAGATGACATGGAGATAGGATTGAGGAGAGAAAGGGGGACTTGTAGTCACAGATGAAGGAAATGCAGGTCTAGGACAGCTCCATGGCTGCAGAAGAGAGAGAGAATTCTAAGATTGAGAAACGGGGCAGAGTTGACTATGCATATATCCAAGCCACAGTTAAACAACACAACTCTAGAAGCAACACACATTAAAGCAAAATAGCCCGAATAAAATGAGGCGTGGTCAAAGGAGCCATGGGGCAAGTTTGAGACCTGAGCTTTTTGACTACCAAGGGGGAATACAGAGTTTGATTTTTTGAGCATGGCTTCTGCATGCTAAAGGTAGAATGGAACTGCCAAGTGTATCATTGTCACTATTATAACGGGGATGGAGAGAAATAACAACACAGAGTCCAAGTCTAGGAAGAAATGGAGGCTCTTTAATAACATCTGGATGGGTTTTTATATGTTAGTTCGTGAGAAGTGTGTTGAATGGCATAAGGTAATTGGTCCTTTGGCCACCCACCTCTCAGGGTGATTGGTTGGACTTTACAACACCCATTTCAAAATATTTCTCTAGTCAGTATCATAACAATCCTACATAACAACTTGCAGGAGCAAGATAGCAAAGTTGGTTTACAAAACTCATAGTGCTGTTTTGAATAGTTTGCATGGGAAAGACAGGGCTCTCAGAATGCTGCAGAGAGCTGGAAAATTGCTTTGCTAATGCTTTTTAGCATCCATATATCACAGCACTAGAGACAGGAGAACTGGCAGATTCCTGATCACCTAGTTAGAAAACTGGCACGTTCAAGCATCCTAAAGCCAGGTAGATTTCTTGAGGAACACAAGAGGAATGACAGATACTAGAAGGTGTGTCAGAAAGTCCTTTGCAAGTTCACAGAAGCACTGCTCACCTCCAAACAGCCATCACTTCAATAACTCTCTACAAGAGCAGCAGCAGACCTGTCTGAGCAACACTTTTGGAGACACAAGCATTATTGGTGATCGATGTTCATCATACACTCTGCCCTCAAATGGATACTGACCACAGAATTCTGTTTAAGGCATGGACATCAGGAGCAGGGGAGTGTGTAACAGCAGCTATGGAGAGAAGCAAAGGCACCTGCAGAGCACATGGCAAAGCTGTGTGCTTAGACACAGCAGCACAGAAGGTGATAAGCCAGCTCATCCCTCAGTAAGCTGGAATGCAGTCATGCTCCTTACATCTTGCAATGCTTTTAGCAGTAAAGAACGACACAAGTTAGTGCACCAAAGAGCAGAACTCAGTCATTGGGGGCTATTAGCTTTTGTTGGCAGTCAGGCAAAAATAAAGTGGGGGCTCAAAACATGCTCAAAATGATACTGCTACTCAGACACTAAGATGTCCAGCCCATTTTCCTTCAGTTTTACATATTTTTCTCAGTGAAGTATTTGGCTGAGACAAGTTACTAGTTTTAGAGACTTGGCATAAGTATAATTTAGTTTAACCAACTGGATTATTTGTCTTTATTTTCTGTGGTAGAACTGTTCTACTGTTGGAAACCTCAGTTGCCTTAGAAAGCTGTGCATCAGATTTGCATTTCTCTGGGATCGGTCACAGAAGCCATTCCATGCAGCTGCTGTAATAAGCCAGCCAGAATTCTGTTCCCAATATTATGCAATCTTCATGAAATTAATGCTTGCAATTAGTGCAACCAATGACTGCCAACAAAAAATGCAATCATTAGTTTGGCAAGGTTGTTTCTTTTGCAGGTATCTCCCTTTTTTTTTTTTTTTAATACCAAACTGAACGAACCTACTTTCCACTGTAAAAGTTTGGGATGATTCGAAATAATTAATAAAAAACCAGAATTATAATCAGCCAGAGACATACTGTGCTTTTGGTTTCATCCTTATATTTATCTTTCCTTTCATGTTAATTTTTTCTGCAAGGTCTGATAAGCAAGGTGTATTAGCTGTTCATATGTGAATGAGAGATGGCTTTCAAAATCCTACATACTCCAGTGCAGAGAGGTTTAACAGCACTTGCATATTTGCTCATTAGTATAAATATGCATTTTGTTACAAGTTACCTGTCTCCCTTCTCTTCAGTCAGCAGCTTTCAGTTTCAGTCTTTCCTGAAGCAAATCTTTGTTCCTTTGCCTGCACAGCTCAAACATTTTTTAACTCCTGTATTGGATTAATTTTACTTATCCAAATACTGACATTTTTGTTACAAATAAGATAATCAATAAGGTACTTTTATTATGAAAATACTGATAAATTTCATTTTAGGTGCTAAAAACTTAGACTCATAGAATCCTAGAATGGTTTAGGGTGGAAGGGACCTTAAAGACCATCTGGTTAAAGACCCCTGCCATGGCAGGGACACCTTCCACTACCCCAGGATGCTCCAACCCCGTCCAACCTGGCCTTGGGCACTTCCAGGGATCCAGGGGCAGGCACAGCTTCCCTGGGCACCCTGTGCCAGGGCCTCACCACCCTCCCAGGGAACAATTTCTGCCTAATATCTGATCTAACCCTGTGCTCTGACAGTTAGAGCCATTACCCTTCATTCTAATTTCTGTTGGCTTTCAGCCCTGAGTCTCTTCTTTGAATGAGAAAACACTGAGCAATTACTAAAGAGTGTCTGTTACAATTATAAGATGTGTGGGGTCAAATTCCAGCACGACCTCACAACAAAAGGAAGAGCTTTTAAAACATCTACTGTCACACAAAAATCAGTGCCTAAAATGCAAATTATTAGGAACAAGTATTCTAAAAAGAAACCCTTCTAGGTTAAACCCTAGCTCCATTAGATCCAAAGGCAAAACTCCCATTTATATGAGCAGATATGTAGTTTTATATGGTTGGAGGAGACAACCTGGGAAAGCCTAAGCCCTTCAAAATGAGCTTAAAAAAACCCGTTAAATACTCCTATACATTTTGTAATAATCATACATGCCCATAATACAGGGTTATTGATGTTTGTGTAAGGCTTCAAAATCCTTGGAGGGCATCTGCTCTGAGAAGTCAGAGACAAACTGAGTTTTTCCTTCAGAACAAACAACAGGAACCTCAAAGGAAATAAAAATATTTTTCTCTTACCTGTCAAGTACTTTCAACTGTCTGGTTCAGAGCCCTCCTGATGCAGGCACCACTTGCAAAAGTAACCTGAGCAAGCCAAAAAGTGACCAAATCCTCTCCTCTTCCCACTCCAGCTGCAAACCAGCAGCACTCCCTGCAGTGAATTTAAGAACCCATGGCCAGATGAAAGGAGCCAATAGAGGCCTCGGGGCGTTTCCCTCTTACAAACCACATAAAGGAGCATGCTGGGTTTGGGAACGATTCCCCTCCTCAGTATTCCTCTTGCCCATCAGCAGGAAGAACCATTTCCCATTTGTTTTATGCTCTGCTACTAGTCAAAAGCCAGAAAGCCTCTCCAGCTCTGTACATCTGTCTGCAAGCATCACAGGATTGTTACTGAGACTACCGTGTTAACAAGCACATTTGTAGTATTAATGATGAGAAACTCAGGTGGAGTACATCGGAAAATAAAAATTTAAAAAAATATGTTAAACTCAGCAGCAGTTAAACACTACATTTATTCAGCACAATACATTCAAAATTTCCTTTTAAGAACTACCCACATACTTATTTAACCAGGTGCATTATTGAGCTCAGGTTTTAGCTGACAAACCCTCAGATTCTGAACAGTTCCTTTGATTTACTGCAACCAGAAGCTGTGCTGAGGGAGCTGAAGATGGCAGCAGCCTGAGGGATATCAACATGCATCATTAATCCTTGCTAGTCTCAGCTGAGGAAGTGCCAATCACACAGGTGATGCTGTTGAGCAAGTGAGGGAGTCAGCCCTGGCTAAAGAAATAGTTCTCCTTCCCATTCTCACCAGTTCCTCCCACAGCTGGACCATCTAATAAACACAAAAGGGGAAGTGATACAAAATATTGTATAAAAGAATGCATGCTGTAACATCCAAATCCCCTTTGATCACATCTGTTTTATCTGCTCTGCTGATATTCTACCAATTAATTTTACTATCTGGAAAAAATAGCAAGCTATAGACAATTACAACAGAGAACAAAGCTTGAAATTCTCCCCTTGCAAGCAGCAGGAAGCTACTTCCAAGCCAGCCGTGGCATCAGCACAGCTCATCACCAGGAAACACGGTCACAAAGAGCCCAAGTGTTGAACAGGACGCTCAGAGGGTTGCAGCCCACAGGCTGTGCATGCTGAGCCCTTTCTGCTGCTGCAGTTTCCCCTCCACAGACAGACCCTCACAAGTTAAAAACAGACTTCTGGCTTCTCAGGGTATGAAGGGAGCAAAGAGAGTTAGGAAACAAGGGCAGTAACCAGCATCTCACCTCTCTGTGGCTCATAAGACCCATATAAAGCAAGGAGAAGTGAAAACAGCCCTGTATTTGTAGGTTGTTGCTGTGTGAACGAGTATTAGTGGATTCAGCTGGGCATATCCACAGGACAGACACCTTCAGGGTAGTTAACACCTGGGCTGACAGAAACTGAACAGCCTGTGAAGAATTAACAACTTCATCAGCACCAAAAATGGCCTCTGTCCACTGACTACCATCAGCTCCAGTGGGTAAGTTCCTAGGAAAGCTGCTGACTGTAGCATGGATAATAAAATTTGATTAGCCTGCCAACCTGGTGACTTCTTCCAGATTATTACATACTTCTGGACCAGTATAATATACCAAACTTCTAAGTAAAACAACTAGCACACAGACAACATGCAGCTTGACAAACTGAGAGACCCGGCTTCTTTTGAATGACTTTTTTAATGAACTGATACAAACAGAAAACTTAATCCAAACTATGAATTCAACATCAAAGCCTTGATGCATGTTCTCCCTGAAATCAGGACACAGACAATTTTAAACTCTGCCTAAGTGAAGTCCCAGTCAGTGGAACATGACAGTCTCCCTCACCGAACAAGAACAATGGAAGCAGAATTTCCCATTTGTTCTTCTCTGTTTGGGATTATGATTATTCAGTGCTGTCTGCTGAGTGCTGTAACTTACCCAAAGGTTTGGATATTAGCAAAAGTTTCTTCCCCCAGAGGCTGGTGGGGCACTGGAATATGCTCCCTAGAGAACTGGTCACAGCACCAAGGCTGCCACAGTTTGGACAACACTCTCAGGCAGACGGTGGAATTCTTGGAGTTGTCCTGTGCAGGACCAGGAGTTGAACTCGATGATCCTTATGGGTCCCTTCCAATTCAGGATATTCTATGATTCAAAATTCACAAGCGGGGAAAAAAACCCTGCAAACCACAGGTATAAATTTAGGAACAGTCCTAGGTGATAAACAAGCAAAAAAACCCTAAGAAGCAGAAGTAGGCCAGCCTTTAGTAGAGCTGTCCCGCAGCAGGACAAGTGGTCAGGACGTGCTGTTCCACACAGGGACCCCACAACGGCGGGGCGATACCTCTGCGTCAATTCCCCTGCTGGGACAACTTTCCCTGTCATTTTTAAAGCCGTTCCTCTTCAACCTGGGACACCTTTGCTGCACCCAAGGCCGGCCCCGGATGTTTCTGTGGCAGATTCAGCCGCCTCTAATGACGGGTGGTGCCAGCGAGCCTTGACATCACCGCTGAGATATACCCAGCACAGGCCTCAAACGCGGTTGGGAAGTTTATCATATTTCCAGCCGCAGAGCGTAGAAAATGCCGAGAACACCGGGAATGCAGCGGGAGAGAGGCGGAGCGGCCTGAGGGGCGGCCTGAGGGCGGGCACCCGCCGGGGCTGGGCGCACGCGCGGCGCAGCGACAAGATGGCGGCGGCCGCGCTGTGCTGGGCGCTGAGGGCGGCTCGGCAGGGCAGA
>VWZT01008130.1:132752-166600 GCA_013397055.1 Pachycephala philippinensis
CCCCGGGCTCTGAGGGACGGGCGGGGTTGGGGGCTTTTCCCACCTTCCGGGCTCTGAGGCACGGACGGAACCAGGAGTTTTCCCGCCTCCCGGGCTCTGAGGGACTGGTGCGCCGCTGAGTGTGAGGAGCTGAGAGGGCGGCTGAGGCGGGGCCGGGCGGGGTTTTACTTTGGCAATCAGAATTTTCTCCCTCGTTTTACGGTAGATGCGCCTGAGCTGTTGGCTGTCAAGGTCCTCGAATAATTTTGCACAATAAAGTGGTGTTGTTTCCCTTCTTCAGGCAAAGAGTATCAGCCTCATGTGGTGGAGATAATAGCGATCAAAGGGGAAGAAATATGTGTTCCCAGCCTTCAAAGGAACGTGGGTTTATAAACCGAGTGGCCTGTTCCGTGTTTGCTCCTCATTTTCATGGTTATTAAGGTTGGAAACGACCTCCGAGATCAACTCCAGCAATGTTTAAGTTTTCAAGTTCTAAGATTTCATCAATTAAAAACCAACCAAATCCAATAGAAGTTGGGTGGATGGCACAGTGCCCTCAACACACACCACCGCAGAGGGAGATCCCCCAACTAATGCCTAATAAGCTTTCTACAACAAACACAGAGTGTAAGTTGGGAAATTGTTCCTGACCTGTAATTTCACAATATGTACTCTGCGAGTGACTTTGTAAGAGACTTAGTTACCAAACCATTTACAAGGAAAATGTAGCTTTTCTTTACAGAACATTTGGCTGTACGCATGCAAAAATATGATGGTGTAATGCTACCAATGCTACTTTTAAGCCTTTTCCTCATCAAAAGAAAAATGTGACTGTTGGCACTGTTACTAAATCAGTGCAGTAAGCACCACCAAAAAAAAATTTCTATAGCCCCACTGGACATTAAAATTTCCCTGAAAGAAAACAATAAGGCAATGGCATTCTCTCAGCAGGAATGTAGAGGAGGCAGTGCTTGCCTCCAAATGTCCTTTATAAACAGTGTGACCCAAGGCAGAACACAGCCCTTCAGCGCTGAAAAAGTCAATTTCTCTAAAAAAAGGTGCCGGTTATAACACCTGTTTTACCAGATTGAGAAATACCAGCTCATTTGCTGATACATGGGCTTAGGGTCTGGGGTTTTTTCTCTTCTAAAGCAAACATCCAGGAGTTAACCTGTTAAGAGATCTGTAGAGGTAGGGAGGGAAGAAGAAAGTTGATGAAAATGAATTCATAGAAGCCCTGAAGCCAAGGATTTATGTTCAAGTTGGCATTCCCCGAAGTGGTTTTAACAGATATTGCACTGAGGTGTTTATTATAACCCTCTGCTGCAGTGCTTCAGGATCTGCAGTGGAGAAAAGATCTGCAAAATTAACTGTGGTTATTCTAAATTTTCATAGGACTAAGCGTAAGCCTGACCATCTTCAGCAATACCGTTTGGAGACAGGATAGCTGATTTTTATCCAGGAAATACAATATAGTCAGCTGGAATTTACTTCTATGGCATGTTGTTTTTCAACTGGTTAAGGGCAGTTGCTTGTTCAGGAATTACTTCCTTATAATTTTTTTTCTGTGTAGCGGCAACTGAGACAAGGAAAAATTTTGTGTTTTTTAACTACTAATCTTTGAGTTTCTGCACACTCAGTTATGGTCTTATATTAGCAAGTGCTCTTATTTTTACAATTTAAATTGGTATTGCTTTCTAATTTAAGTTCTGGGTAGAGGAGAAAATGCTTTCATTAACATAGAAATGCATTTGAAGTGAGCCTGTAATTTGCTTTTTTCCTTGAGTTTTTTTTAAGAAGTGTTTATTTAGTTTCCTTAAATCAGGAGCATTTCTGTACTCACAGCACTTCCCTTTGAGTGACAGCTTCCATGTGGAAGAGCTGTCACTCTTGTCATGTAAAAACAAGCTCCACTTAGCTCTCCTTTGCATAAAGCTGCAACAGCATCTGGATGCTGCGTCCTCTCCTGACAAACGCTTGGGACGGTGATGTGGAGGTAAATCAATACAAAATGTTATGGCTGCTAAATTTAATCTTCAGCTTTTCTCCCTCTTTGCCTTATCTTCCCCTAAAGTGCCGTGTGCTTTTGCAGTTATCTGGGAACAACGGCTGTTCATCTCACTTAATAGAAAAGAAAGTCCTAGAGCAGTTGCTCACATGGAAAAATGGTTTTATAAAGCATTTGGATACTTGTGACTGCGGTACATTCTGCTCTTGCTCAGCCCTGCCTCTCTCTTAGTAGTCACTTGCCACTTTATTGCTGTTTCTTTCTGCTCCCCATGTCTCTTCCTGCAGGCATGCTGCCTCAAGGCTTGTGTACTCCAGGGAAGCGTGAAGTTCTTAACAAAGCTGTTGTCCCATTGCTGTGTATCACCACCTTTAGGAAAAGCATTCTCTGTGCTGGAAACCTCAGACTGGCACATGGAGCAGAGGACCAGGGAGAGCCATTAGCTCTGCGGCACAGCTCCCTGTGAACAGGCACAGGATCCTAAGGGCTGGAATTAGCTTGCTCCCACTTTGGACAGCTAACCTGCCAAGTCACTGTGCCCTGGTGCAATAGAGCTGCTGGTGAGAACTGCGTCATAAAACCTGACACAGCAGCTGCTTCTTCTGCAAACACATTTGAGCTGCTTCTTAATTAAATGGTTTATGAAAATAAGTATCTTATTCCCAACTTGTTTTCCATTTCCATTTATTTTACAAGGCATCGTTCACACAATGATAACAAGGTACTGATCTGAACAATTCTGTAACAATTAAAAAAGTAAACATTTGTTGTGACCATGTACATTGAATTGCACTTTTAATAACAAGCATTACACTCATATTTTCATGTCGTACTTCATATAATACATGGATGTGGTACCCAAGTACTGGCAGTACTGAATGGTTCTCAGTTAGAAGTCTGACCTCTCTATGATGCTGTTTTTTTCCTAACTCTTTAGGATTTGTGAACTTGGGACACACCCAGATCACAAAGGCAACCCCAAATCAGGAAAACTTCATTGTCATGGAATCAGAGATTTGAAGCTGCTCTGTTCTCAGTGTGCTGGAGTGAACCCACCTTAATGGCAGACACAGAGGGAGATGGATTATGCTTGATTAGAAACTTTTCTGCATTCATGTGTCATCTTTTCCCAGCTCAAAGAAGGCAGAGAATCTTCTTCCATGGGAAAGCACGAATTCCCAAGGCTCAAGAGAGCTCCTGGCACAGCTTTTGAGGGTGGTAGAGCAGAACTGCAAACCCAGGGATTACTGAAAGACAGGACTTGAGATCTGAAGGAAAATCTGGGAACATCTGCTGTGGCTTGCATTGGTAGTACCATCCATGTATTATATAAAATACAAAAATAAGAGAAACCGTAAGGAAATTAGTACAGCCCAGGATTCCAGTGGTATCAAATCACACGTGAAATTTATGATACCAAATCCTTTTGATGTATTTATCCCCTTGTCGTTCCATTTCTTATATATTATTCTATATGTAAGATATAGTTCTCCAAAGATACATATATATTCCTTTACAGGTTAAATAAAAGCAAGTCCCACTGAATAAGAAAATAATAAAAAGTAATATCCTAATTCTCTACCCATTTTTTGTTTTTCAGGTAAAAATAGCATGAAATACATTCAGTAGCAAAGCAGTTGGGACCCAGGAGAAATGGAGAGCCCTGTATTCCTGGAGAATTGACCTGTATGTGTTAAGTCACAATCCTGAAATAAATCGTGTAGACTTCTGACCTGGGAAAGAGAAGGTCTCGATCAATGCTGACCATTATTTATCCAGTTGCAAATTCCTTGCATTTCACAAAAGCCATGTGTGGATTAGCTCAGTTCTAAAGGCTGCTGTGACGTACCCTAAAATCTGAGAGATCCAAACATTGCATCATGTCTCCCATTAGTGTTATTACTTGGAAGGAGGTAAGGGGACAGTTCCCAGTAGGACATTAGCACAGCAGACAGACAAATCATTTAGTTCTAACCTTTGTGTTTGCACATCTGGTGCAGCCAGCTCTTTACACAGCAGCCCCTCCAGCAGGGTCCAGCAGGGACAGGGAGTGCTCATCAGCCACAGCAATCCCTCAGCCTTGAGGGCAACATCTCTGCCCTCTCTTCACAATCAATCAGCCGTGACACTACACTTTTCTCTCTAGCAGCTGGAAGAACACCAGCACTGTAAGGTAAGAGTGCTTCTGGTTTCAAAGCCAAGGGTGTTTAGGCTTAGGAGATGATGCAGAAGTTGCCAATTATCCCTGAGTCTAACAGTAAATGAAACTCCTCTGAGTAAATGAAAATCACCTGATTATAGTTCTCCCACACATACAAGTAGTTTCATGGATTTCACTGCAGCTGCTTAACAGAAGGAAGGGAACAGCCCTGCCTTGATCCTGTGGAGAAAGCATGGCATATGACTTCCAAATTTTGATATTTCGGTGCCAGTAAATGCAGATTTTTATTTATTCCTAACTACCACATTCAGTCAATCAGTGGCATCACAGCCCTGAAGTCAATGGAATACTTCATGCTTTGTGAAGGGGCTGAACTCTTGCAGTTCTTGACTTTTTATCTCCAGTTCCCCTTGTAAAACGCCTGTTTTTATTTCAAGTTGTTCTTAACACAGTGGCAGAGACGATCCTTTATCTGAAAAGAAATTTCAAGGGCCAACCAAGGGAAGTCATTGAAAATCTCTAACGAAGAAAAAAATACTGCTTACCTGTGTAAGCACTTCAACTTAGTTGTAGCAATGTTACTCAGCTGCAGCAAATTAAATCCTCATTAATGGACAGGACAAGGGTGGGTTTGCCCACTGGCAGTATGGATTACATGGCTGACTGCCTTTCCTGAGACTGGTTCTACCAAACACTAATGCAGATGGACCTCAGGGATTCTGCAGTTTCTTGGCTTCTCTACCCATGGTATTTTCTATTTTTTTCTTTTTATTTCTCTCCAGGTACATTTAGAAATGTAAACTAAATGGAGTATGTCCTATTACTTTAGAATATTAAGTTTGGTTCACACAGAGAATACAAGACTAGTTCACAAATGTACCAAGTAACTAAATCAGCCTTGCTTCATTTAGCCTGTAAAGTGTTACAGTCAAAGGAAAACCAACTTTTTAAAGTGAAAAGAAAGACTTTTTTTTTTTGCCCCCCCCATATTGGGCATCTCAGGAACAGATTAGAATCCAACAAGATAAAAAGTTGTAGTAAAAATATTCTTTGGAGGTTTGTTCCTAATCAAAGTAAAGACTTTATTTCAGCATGGTGCATTCTCAATAAAATTTAAAAATAGGTTTTAGTTCCACATATATATTTATAAAATGCAAATTAATTTTAATAAAGTTTGATGTGAACGCATAGTTTACTACAGACTCAGGGAAAAAAAGGTTGATCACTCCAGACTTAGGAGCTATGTTAGCTGTTCCAGTGCCACATGGAAACAACAGTTTCAGTGAGACTTTGATGATGTTTCCTGCTGAAAAGCTGAACAATAAGCCAGCTATCCCTGACAACTCCACCAAGTTCTGTCACACAGAGATCTCATTTCTTGCAGGAAACTAAACTTCCCAATAGCATCTATAGTCAGCGATAAAATTTTAGCTTGCCTGGTTTAAGCGTGGAGTCCTGCTCATTTCCTTCATTCAGAATATTCATCAAGATAACGCCATAAAGCTATTTTCTTACTCTTGCAGTAATGCTGAGAAGATGCAGTTTCCACCTAAATATTACTCTTCCAAATGCCGCTGCTACAAATGGTACCTTGGATCTACAGCTGGAAGGTGGAAAGCATTTACTGCCTTTAGGGTCATTGCTTTCTGAAACTTCCTTTTGGTGAGGTAAGCCAGCTTCCATCCTTACAAGGGATTGAAATCATCATGGCTAGCAGGTAGCAAATGTGGTTTTGTTCCTGAAACTCAACTTCCAAAGTCAGAAAGCAGCTACACTGAGAAAAGGAATGTTGTGTCAAAGCTCATTCTGTGCAACGTGGTGACCTTATTTACCAGTTCCTTTTTGATGGACTTGGAAAGTCCCACTCCCACGATCCGCTTGCACTCACTGGACCCTTTGAGGTGATTTAACTCATTCACTTGACAAAAGATGAACCGTAGGGGGGTAAATCCACCCCCATCTTTTTTTGTTGCTGTTTTTCATTATCTCCAGGACATACTATAACAAAGACAAGGGACAGGACTGTACAATGGCGAGTGGGAGGGGTGAGCAGCAGTGAGCTCTTAACTCATCTGCTCAGGGAATCACAGCCTAACTCATTTCGTTAATCATTCTTACTGAACTTTTCCGATCATGGTTTTAAATCCACTTGTAAGTATGATTTAAGATAAATGAAATGAGAAATTCAGACACTTGTCAAACAACCAGTTTCCCTCATGGGCACAGTGTTCTCAAATGCAACAATCAGATGTTCACCAGGTGTCCTTAAATGTCACTTCAGATTTATTATGAATTCAGATTCACATTCTGAATGTGAAGCGGAACTGGTAAGTGAATGACTAACACTGGGTTTAGTCAGTCAAGAGAATGGAAACATTTATGCAAATATTATGAGCAAGAAAGTGACAAGGGAAAAAGACCTTTGATAACATTTGCAAAAGAAATACCTTCTGTTTTCCCCCTTTTTTCTCACTGTATTAGTAATTCCAGATAATCACTGTTCTTGAAGCTACATTTTAAAATGTTTTAATGTTTACATTTAAGAAGTTTTTTAACCCCTTATTCTTAGAAGAGAGAATTGTGTCAGGATGGTGATTATGTCTTGATCTCTACGTCTAACAGCTGACTGCCTTTCAGAATCTTTCCTTTGGCACTGGTAACATTAAATTTGTACTACCCTGTTGAAAATAATTCACAATTATGCTTGACAACAAAGCACAAGATGGGTATTATTAAATTTTATTGTACAAAACCGACAATGTATGGCATTCCTTAGAATTAAAAAAAAGAGATCAAAACAGAACTAGTGTCCCTGGAAAAATCTTGTAAATGAAACAATTAATACACAACATTTAGTCCAGCAATGACATTTACCTGCAAGACCATCTTTAGACATGACAGGTATAATTAAAAAAATATTCCATCAGTTCAAGCAATAGTTTAATTTTCCATGAAATAAGTATTTCTATGAACACTTTATGTTTAGTCAAAACAAATGCTTTTGAACTTTCTTACCTTAAGAGATATAAAACAACCAGACAGGTTTGGGAATCACCAGAGAAGTCTACCCCCACAGGAAAGTCTAGGGCTTGTATTCCACTTGAAAATGCTTGTTTTTATAAAAATAAGTAATACCAACAAAGTGTTTCCTAACCAAACACTTCTAGCAAACAGATCTTGTTTCTGTGATATTTTATTCATCAGTGCAGCACAAGCCTTTTGGGTATTTTATTTGATACCTCATTTCTGTGTCAAATTTGGAATCTGAATATAGACCCAGGGCAAGGTTTTCATTACTTTTATCCATAAAACTTACCCTTTACTGCACAGGATTTACAAAAGGTCAAAACCATGCAAGGTCTTCACTCTGCTTCTCAGCAAAAACATCGAATAAGTGGTAAAACAGTTCTCCCTTTATCCCAGTGGAAGGAGTTACTCCTTGGAATTCTTAATATAAACATGAATTTAAAAAAGGGAACTAGGTAACTTTATGTTAAATTCCAGTTGAGCTGTAAATAGCCTTTAAACAACAGTGTTACAAAAACTGCACTACTTGCATTTCTGAAGAAAAACCAATCTGAACTAAGGAGTTATGAGGGAAGCTCATAGCAACTGTGCCAGGAGAGCACAAGCCTATCTTTGCTATGGCCTAAGCTTTACAAAAAGTGCTTCTCTGCAGGATGCAGCTGCTGCCATAAACTTCTGAGATGGTCCCAGGGCGTAAGTTATCCTAGATGTCTTACACTGTGCTTTCTAGGGAGAGATCATGCTGCAGTACTGTACATTTTCCATTCTCTCTCTTCCTCCAGAAGAATAAAAACCTTCTATGCAAGACAAAAACGATTTCAACTTAGATGTGTATTAAAGACCTAGTTTTGAAGTATTTATTTAACATCTAGTCATATAAAATAAAGTGTAAAAGTATGAAGGTATCAGAACGTGGCTTTCAGCAAGGCAGTATGGGAAGTAGGAATTCAACATAAACCAGGAATTTTTTTTTCCCCTTTGAAAAGGGTCACATCAGAAAATGAATGAAAAACACTGAAGAATTTCACTTCAAGCCTGCACTCCTGCCTCATTGTCCTTTCCCCAGGAGGAGAGACCACTGGAAGAATCCTCCAAGGTTTCAGCTGTGTTGTTTGTTCTTTGTGCTCTTGTGCCGGGTGTGGCCGGAACTATGTGCTGCCCTCTCTGGGAGGCAGGGGCGGCTGGGGCTGCGGTGGTGCCTGTGTGCCTGTGGCCGTTTTGATAGAGTTCAGGGTTTTGCTAAACCAAGAGTTTTTGGCAGCTTGGATTTCATTCATAAGGGCTCCTCTCTGGTGCTCCAGCTCCTAAGAAAGCAGAATAGTCAGAATTGATCAAAACCTAATTAATTACAAAGAAGCATCTTCACACTCAGTCCCTGCAGTCCAGCACTTCCCTTGCAATCTCCCAGGCACTGGGGAGAGAAGACATTCAAACTGCTGAAACAGCACAAGATATTTAGACACACGAACAAAAACATCCTTTTCTTTTTAAGACAGAAAATTTTTCTGGAAGTTCAGCTAAACAGGCATGCAGGTATGTGCTCCCTTTTGGAACAATTCTTTGTATGATTCAGAATAATTTTGGACTGAGCATGAGGTTAAGGTGACAGCCCTGCTGTACTTGGATTCCACATACCTGAATTTTGCACTTGGCTTCCACAAGCTGCAGTTTGGTCTGTGCAAGTTCCAGCTCCATCTCTCTCAGCTGCTTCTTCAGTGCATCCTTCTCATCATCTGTTTCGATGCCTTTGTTGTCCGTGCTTACAGCAGGCACCTTCAGTGCCCCCTCCTTGCTGAAAATCTCACTGCAGTGTTTGCAGGCCATCACTTTACCCTGAAATACCCAGAAAGCTCATTCTTAATCCATGTTACAGGAGTTGCTGTACTTCCTGGAAGAGCCATTTTTCTGTCAGACTGCCTCAGTCTCAAACCATCCAGTACTGCAGTTTTTATGATTGGCATGAAAAGAATTTGAGTCGTTCATGAACAATTTCCAGGGTATGTTAACCAGTATAAAAATTCCTAAAATCTACTTAGCATGTTCTAAGCATGGAAGCTTTGCTCCTATATTAGAATCTTCTTGCTACCAAAGCTTTGTAATATATATGTCAGCACAACTCAGAAGAGTAAATTAAATCTGAGTAGATGAAACAGCTGGCCTGGCTTGCACAAACTAAAAGAGGATATTGAGCTATTTTTAGCAGAATATAGAAACATCAACCCTAGCATTATTTTGTTATTGTCAATAACATAAAAAAGTCACTAAAAAGCAACAAATCCAGTTCAGCTTGAGTACTAAAGAAATATGTAGAAGCTACAGCAGAGGGTAAACAACTCTGCCCACTCAGAATTATTATTGTTATTATCTGATCAGGAAATGTTTATCTCTTATGTAGGTGTTCCTGGTAAGGGGTTTAGACAAGGGAGAGGAACCACTGTGGACATTCTGGAGATGGCCCTAGCTGTGCCATTTGGTTTAATTACTTAAACCAATTCTGCTTAAATTACAGAAACCCAGATATAAACCTTGTCCAATCTGGCCAATTCCAATCCCTCCACTGTGCGCACTTGAGAAACAACATGTTTTGTCTTCTAGAGAGTCTTTTTTTTTCCCCAGTTAATCAAAACATCCAAGTAAATACTGTTTTCTCTACATTTTTTACCAGAAGTATATATTTTAACAACAAAAAGAAAAGCCAAGTACTAAATGCACTTCAGTTTGAGAGTTCCACACTGTCTGATATAAGATAAAGAACCATGAAAGGAAATAAACCCTTTCCTTGTTTACATCTGCTGAAAAATGCATGTGGGGCTGTTGATGTTACTTTAAGCTTCAGTTCATGTTTTGTTCTGTTCCCCTGGCATCCAGCAACACTTGTGTTAGAAATATCCCGTTTGGAGAGAGACCGTTCTCACCTTCACAACTTCCAGTTCATCTTTACTGGCCGCTTGTTGTTTTTCCAGCCTGGTACTCAGCTGGGAACAAATCTGGAGCAGAGAAAGCAGTCTCTTAGCTCAGGTTTACTATACTAAAATAGAATCTGTGCTTTTTAACAATGGGTTTTGCTAGAACCAACATCTCTTAAATTCTGCCTCGCTCAGGTATAAGCATTCCCCCTTGACAACTCCACTGCTGCTGCTAATGATAAAAACCCAGCAGTATTCAATACAGAACCTGAGCACAGAGACAGGGACATTTTATGGATGAGTTGGTTTATGATGTTTATACTGCATTATGTCACGGAGCACAGAAGCATTCACCCTACAGTACTAAAATTAGCTGAAAGACAGGTTATTCCTGATTGCCTAATTAGAAGACTATTAGGAAAGCCACAGGAAGGTTTATGACAAATTACAACATTGCTCTCTGAAGGCCTGAAAGGTGGAGCTTATTTGAAGGATGAGATCTGCAATGCTGAAAATTCAGCTCTTGTAACAGGTTGAAAGAAGAAATATGAGAGAGCATCTCTGGAATGGTACTGATGCCATGATGATGTTTTGCCTTTTCTTTTATACCCCCCTTTTATATACCCTTTTATATAGCTTTTATGTATCCTCAGTGCTTTTAGCCCACACACTTGTAATTTCTTAAGTCTGATAATTTAGCTGCGACCGATATTCCTTAATCCAGGAGACCAAACATCCTGAAGGCCATGCAGCTGGGGGTCAGAAAGCCCCAGACACCAAGGTCCTCTCTAGAACACATTCTGTAAACTAAGATAGGCCCATCCAGGGGGGGACTCTTTGGAATGGGGGGTTCATTCGAGCCTCTCACTGGGGAGTCTTTGATAGATATGCTAATTTGCAAGGCCTATAAATTTTATACACTATTTATCGTGTGGGTGCATTTTTTGGGGTGCATTCCACCTGTATGGAGTGGTGCACCTAAGGATCCTTAAATAAATACCGAGGTAAAAACCCCTTTTCCCCTTAACCGTGTCTGACTTTAATTTTAAGACCAGGAAAAGGCAACAGTACCTGTTTATACTCTGCAATAATGGCTGTGGTTTTCTTGATCTCAGATTCTGCCTTCTCCAGCTGCTTCCTGAAGACTTCCTTCAGCTACGAATTGAAGGAGAGAAGTTACACAGTACACTGACAGAACTTCTCAAAATGTGTCATCAGATTGTTTTCTTCATGTCTTGCCGTGTTTACAACAGCTCTACAGCTGCTTCTTATGAAATTCCAGTTCTTAGACAAGTGTCTGATTTACTCAGTTTACAAATACTTATTATATCAGTGATAACCAAAACCTTTATCCCTGCTTAGAGACTTCTCCTGTAACTTAATTCCCATTCTCTGTGTTAAATGGTGGTACATCATGGTCCACAGAACACACACACAAAAAAAGCATTACTAGTAAGTGGGGTTTACTGATTTAGTTTTTGTTTTTCTGCACACTGTCACAGCAGGTTTGGTCAGATTGTTTGTTTGTTTGGAGATGGAGCAAGAAGAAGAATCTCCCAACACTATCACTGCCATCTCCATAACAGGAGAAAAAAATCTGTTTGGGTCTACGGCACTGAGTGAAAACACAGCTAACTCATCTCTCCTTCAGAGCCACTCCACTTGGAGAGCCCTTGCAGCAGGAAAACAGCCTCACTGCCTTACTTACGGCAAACAGAGAACTCCATTTTAGAGAGACACAAAGAATTAACATTTATTGTTGCAGTCACTGGTGCCCAACAGCAAAAATAAAAATCAGGGTATCACTTTAGAAATGTACGTGTAAGATACACAGGATTACAAAACTAAGATTGAATATTTTGCAGCTGAGTATGAAGCCAGGTCTAGTCAGCAAAATTCTCCCAACCCTCACCCCTGTTCTGCTGCTGTTAGTTCTAGCTTCAGGCAGGAACATTATTTCAGTGATCCAGCAGCTGAATCCAGAATGGGCTCTTACAAGGCAACAACTCCTCCAGCTCCTTCATTTAGATATTTAAGAAGTCTCATCACGTCTCCTTAGCTGAGATTGCTCACCACCAGTGACAACAATCGCTACAATACTTGGAAGAGGATAAGCTATGAAAAACTAAACATTCAGAGCTCAAGTAAAGAAAAATACCGAAAACCATACTTCGGAAAAAAAATTACCCTGGCACTATAAACTTTTAATTGGAACTGCATTTTGAGGACAAAATCCTTTTCACAATTGCAACACATCCACACTTTTCTGCGTATCGTTCTGACTGCATTTCCTTACTAAATGGGAAAAGCTGGAGAATGCCTTACCTGAGCAGTTTCCTCTTCCTGCTTCCTTTTCTCTTCCTCAGTCTCCACTAGCTTCTGTTTGGTCAGGAGAAGTTCCTTGTTCAAAACATCTGCTTTGTCTTCAGCCTACAAACAGAGACACTTGTGTAAATCGGATGTTATCTGTGCCAGTACAAACACACTGGGATATACAGCTCAGAAATACACCAGATTCAGGTTTTAGCATTGCCTTTTCCTGCTCTCTAATGACTCACATAACTTTTTGATATGAAATTCCCTTTTCAGTTAGCCATTTACTAAATTATTTCACTGTGTTTCAACAACTGTGCAAAAGGACCCTTTGGCCAGTTGTTTACCTATGCCCAGATGGCACATAAGCACCATGTCCTTGTACAAACAGTGATGTAGAGAGTATTTCTGTTGGGACCAATATTAATTTAAGTGAGGGCAGCAGGATTTAGCTCCCGTGTAACTTCAAATAACTCATCCCATGTTTTAATCTGTGAGCAGGAAAAATGTAACTGTAAAATACTTAGGTGTCTGCATTGTACCCTACAAAGTGTCCAGGCAAAGACAAGTGTAAGAGACAAACAGAACCACCAGATGAAACGGTTTATTGCTGCAAATAAGTATTACATGAAGAAATCTGATAATTGAGAATAATTTTCTCCTTTCTTGGAAGGACCAAGCTTGTGGTGACACATACTGGGAATGCTTTGTTTTTGTGAGCACTGTCCTCACTGATCATCAGGAGAGAAATGTATTTCTCAGTGTTTGGATATATTCTGTAGGCCTCCCCAGCTGGGAAACACACATGGCCTCTCCCCACCCTTCCTGTTCAGTACCGAGGTCCAGGACAGGAAATTGTTGTGGCCAATTAACACTGAGTTTGCTGAAATTACAAGAGGGAAAAGGGCATTGGAAATAAGTAACCATATAGAACTTGTCTCTGAGCTGAAGTTCGTTTTTCTACCACTGTGGTGGTACCAGCTTATCTTTCTACCACAGTAATAAGGATTAATTAGGATTTTAGTGGTGTTTGTGGGCAGCAGAACCAGCTTCACCATCTCCATGACTGAAGAGATGGATTAAGGATTTCTTCATTGCTTAGTGTGTATAAGGTTGTATGGGAGAAAGGAAAACAAGCGGTGCAAGAATGGAAAATTGATGAGATGAACATCTTAGAACAGAAAAATTTGGGGATTACAAGGATATTTTTGTTGAAAGACCTGTTCAAGATATGCTTTGAAGGAACTACAACTCCTTCCTCTCCTGTCTTGTGTTCATTCCAGTTTCTCCGAGCATCTGCAGTGGCACATGGTGTCCCCTGTCCTTGCAGCTGAGGAGTGCAGAAGCACAAAGCTTTTCTTTAAGTGCATGGGAATGGAGGTGGGGTGTGGGAAAACTTCACGGAGCCACTCTTGTCTACAGAAAGAGTGGGAAGTGTAGGAGAGCAAGGAATGGGACTCGCACAGGTACGTGCTTGGCAGTCTTGTCATGACACTTGAGCAAAAACAAGCATGGGCAGCTGCAGACTTAAAGCTGCTTCATGTACACCTGGAATTCCCAGGGAAAACAGAGCCCCTCAGACACTGATTTTAGCCTGCTCCATGCACAGCACATCTCTGCCTGCCTGTGCTCACCCACACAGCTCACAATTTTATAATCCCATGGATCCAAATCAGCGGAGCCTAACTGTCCAGGATCTGCCTGAAGTGAAATATAACTTGCGCAACTGTGGTCAATGATATTTGCAATTCTGAGGTTAGATAAAGCAAGCCAAATAACTATGGGAAATCCAACTGAGAAGCCCTTACATTAAAATATTTTTCATTACAGAAGGCATTATAGCCCTCCCTGAGCAAGGGACTAATCACAAGGTGTGGTGGAGTTTGGCCCTCCTGTATTTAGCACCTTACCAATAGCTGTCACAGCATTTATCAATACCACATAAAGCCCTTCAGAAAGAGAGGGTTGAATGTGTAGTTCTCTGAAAATCATTGCCTCTGAGGCAAAGGGCTCTAAATGCTGCTGCCCTCCACATTCCAGCCTCCAAAGGGAACACGAGCAGTTATCAGTAAACACCCAGCAGCCCTTCGAATTTTTGGTGCCACGCCACTTCATTATCTCTGAATTTTGCTGGCTGTACTGAAACTGCTGTGACAAACAGATTCACACAGACATTTTGCAACGCAACTTCCCTTGAAACTAGTCTTTCAAGAACTACATGATACCTTTTTCAAGGAAATGTTCATTCGTTGCTATCTGCCTAAAGGTTATGGCCTACATTTTCTAAACAATCCCCAACAGAGAAGATGCAGTCAGTCTTGGCCAGATACCACTGAATGCCTACAGTGGCATGTGGAAATCCAGCTGAGTGCAGCTAGGAGTGAGGCTGTCAGGAAAATAAAGGCAAAAATAATTACACTTTTAATGTGTTCTTGCTTTCACTTGAGCACAAAGCAGGGCTTCTAAAACTGCTATTACCAAGCCTGAGCTGGGACCCATCTCTGTTAACGTTACCTGGTCCAGGTCATTCCGTAAGGCAATTTTGCTTGTTACAAGCTCATGGGCAAGGTCATCGTTCTCCTGCTCCAGCCTCATGCTTGCTTCTTGGAGCCTGCGGTTTTCCCTCTGTGGAAAGAAAGGAACAACCAGGAAAGGAAGTTAATCCTTATAAAGAGCAATGAGCAGGTGCACTGTGTGTGTGAAACACTGAGAAGGCGAGAGTGCACATTGAGACAGGACTGCTGCTCTGGGAAACAACAGTGAATTAAGCCAGCAGTGCAAATGCAGCTATCCCACTTACATCCCACTGGTTTGTGTTGTGTAAGGGACACACTGAGTGTAAGGGACACTACACTGAGCGTAGTGTTTCCCTGTCAAAAGTAAACACTGACCTCTCCACAAAAGCACTTGGTTTCTGCTTGCTCATCATCTAAAGAAATTAGGCAGATAAAATCCCACCCAGCAGCGGCGAACAGGGACCAATTAAGAGTTACTCATAATAATGCTTCCAGTCAAAGTAGAGAGCTGTCCTGCTCCACTTTACAACATTCTGTCTGCAGGGATCCATAAAAATAGTCCACTTGGTAGGTGATGCAGTGCCAACTTCCTATCTCCTGCGGGACCAGCAAAGAACAGCATTTAGCAGGGAACTCCCTACAGCTCATATATCCTGTATCACCGTTTGTGCACTTCCCTGTACCTCATGCCAGTGACACCAGTGTGTACTTTACAGGAAACCTCCTGAGAAAAAGTGCCAGGAGGAGAGAGAGAGAGGAGAGCTCATCCCTGGGCACAGGCCCAGGACCAGCTGGGGCAGTGACAGGAACACAAAATGGAGAACTCGGGGGCTGCAGGCCCTTGCTTCACTGCCCTCCCCACCCATTCCAGGCAGAAATGACTCTGTGGAGCACTAACCACAGAAGGTGAGTGAACAGGAGAATGAACAGCAATAATTCATGTCTTTTACAAATCAGTTTCTGTGACTGCTGTTCTAGAGCTGAGAAACATAACCATACTCAAAAGATGCCTGTGGGTCAGTGGACTTCCAGGGGTCCAACATCAAATACAAGTCCTCATTTTCAGAAGAACACAGCCAGGTGGGACAGATAGTGGCCCCTTCCTCAAATGGATTTTAAGAGAAAAAAAACTGTGCTGGCTTTCTATCACTGTGTATCTTTCATACCAAAACAGGCTGCAAAGGGAATCTCTGCACTATGGAAATTCAAGGCAAAACACCACGTTCATATGGAAACTCATAGGTGGAAGAACAATAACCTGTATGCTGAGATTTCAAAAAGGACTTGTTCTCACGTGCAAGGTAACTTATGTTCTCCAAAACAAAACAGTAGAAGTCCAAATATATCAGTAAAAGTCAATGATATATAATAATATATGTATTAGCACTTAAAACGTTTTCCAAGAGTTGTTCACTGCATGCATTCCTACAAAATGTGATTTCTTGCATAAGTACATTATTCACCTGTTTTCACTTCTTCCTACTCACCAGCTATGCTCAGATATCTTTCCTTTCCAAACTCACAACTATGAAATTGCAATTTTCATTTCTGTTGCAAGCAGATTTTGCATGTTTGTCTTAAATAAAAACAGGAGCCATAAGAGGATGCAAAAAAAAGGTCTTTTCTGTGTGGGAACTTCCTCTGTGGCAGGAAAGGGAACGTCTACAGATTTTCTCTCCTTAATGTGACCCTATTGTGTAACTAGAATAGGCACTGCCCTGTACAGGGAAGTTAGTTTGTTTCCCTTCCAAAAGATCATTCTTTGAGTAACTTGTTTTGTACAGAAACTGTAAATAAAATGCTTTTGTCTAAACACAACTTTGGGGATCTTTCTTATTTTAAATACACTGTAGTCTGTTTGGGACAAGGAATTTTAAAAATTAAAGTAAAATTTTTCTGTAAACATAAGCTTTAAAGTGTAAAACCAAATTGCAGTCAATAATAATAATACTAATAATAATCTCTAATACATCTTTATTCCTATATTCTGTTCAGACCATCTTAGAAATGTTGATTTTTATAGACACGGCTCCGCCAGTTGTCAGAAAGTGACCTGAGTTCACTTAAAACTTGAGACCTGAGTAGGACAAGGTGCTGCAGCACCAATACCTTTTCATAGGGATGTTGCTTAGAGGAAGAAAGCAGCAAAGTCTTATGACTTTCACAAAATAACCGAGCTGGCTTTACCACTTTTGCAGTGTCTTTGCCAAAAGCTTCAGTGTCTGCAAAGCAAGGCACGCAGTGCGAGATTGAGAGTTCTGCTTTGCATTCGCAGACGAGTGGGTAAGCAAGCTCTGTGCTTGGAAATGCACTATCCTCCTCTTAAACTAGAATTTACATGGCAGGGAGTTAAAGAGCTCTTACCTTGGGCATCCAGTCAACAGCTAAAAGATGTTCACTGTACTCCTAATGTCCAGCTGAGAGGTTCTCACAGGGCCACCTTTACTCTTCCTCCACCCAGGGCAGTTATGCCCAATTAGCTGGTTTGTCTTTTCCAGCTCCTCCCCCCAGGTCCAGCAGTGTAAAACTGCCTCCCTTCTCAGCAGGAAACTCTTAAGTCTGCCTAAGTCTAAATAAAAACTAACGGGACACAGTAAAGACAGAAAGAGCAAACAGCGCTCTTCATGTGTAGCAAACTATTTCCATAGGCTCTGAAATATTTAGTTTTATTAAGTACGCTTGCAATGACAAAGTTCAACAGATGGAGCTGGTCTGTTACAGCAGGACTCACATCACAGGCAGCATTTTGTAACTGGCATCAGCCAACCAGTCAGACCTGCTAGCTGTCCCTAGTGTAAACAGACAGCTTCCTGCCTCCTCTACAAAGCACTAAATTTACTATGACAACCATTTCCTTCTCAGCAGTGCTCGGTTTCCTACAGTCAGTACAATAACAGATCGCGCTTTCCCAAATTCCTCCTCCTGGTTACAAACGGTGGCTGAACTCAGGTTAGCTTTTAAAAGGAGGATAGTGCATTTCCAAAGAGGACAAACAATGCTGATAACACACAAACACAAATAAACTTACCTCCTGTAAAGTCATAGACCAAATACTGCTTTCAACCATTGGTGTAAAGACAGTGAAAACAGGATATAAACAAATTTCTAATACAAAAAAAAAAAAAAGTTGCTTATTCTTCACTGTGTTTTTTGTTATGAGTTTTAGAGAGATATAGGCCTTCTTCCATCACACCCTGGACGGAAAGAAGACGGCAAACTTGAAAGCAGTAGGCAAGGCTCAGTTCAGGAAGCCTGAAAGGCTAAACTCCACCCTCTGCTCCCTTCCAGGCTGCACCAAGGAGCAATTCCTGAGGAGATTAGTGGCCATGATGCATCCTCTCTGTGCTGTACTCAAGTGGGGCGTGATGATTCACCAACCTTGTTAAGCAATTCCGTTTCTGTTCAGCAACACCCTGCGCTGCGTTTGGCTTGGGCAGAGTTAGTGTTCTTCATGGTGGTTAGTATGCTTTGGGTTTGTGCTGGGAAAGTTGTTGATAGAATAGAGATTGTTTGGTTATTGCTGGGCAGGGTTTGCACCGAGCCAAGGCCTTTTCTGCTTCTTGTACCTCCTCACCAGTGAGAGGGCTGGGGGTACACAACGAGCTGGGACAGCTGATCCCAACTGACCCCGAGGGATATTCCAGACCATATGGCATCACGCTGAGTATGTAAAGCAGGGAGAAGAAGAAAGAAGGGGGGACCTTTGGAGTGATGGCAATTTGTCTTCTCAAGTCACTGCTATGTGTGATGGAGCCCTGCTCTCCTGGAGATGGCTGAACAACTACATGTCTATGGGAAGGGGTGGCTGCTTTGCTTTGCTTGAGCACATGGCTTTTGCTTTACCTACTGAACTGTCTCCATCTCAGCCCACGAGTTTTGTCACTATTACTCTGGTGATCTGCTCTCCCACCCACTTGTGGCAGAGTGAGCAAGCGGCTGCCTGGGCTGCTGGCTGGGTTAAATCAAGGCATCCAAACCCGAGACCTCTGAGTGTGAACAGATCCTCAGTCATGGAATGAAAACACTGATTAAAATTAACTTTCTGGATGTGAGCAAACTGAGGTCTTCATAAACCCAATGGAAAGGGCTCTTGATACTAGAGGAGCTCCAAAGGAAAATCCTTTGAATCTCCATCTAGAAACCCAAAAAGCTTTTACAGCAAGTGATCCAGGAAAGCCTCTCATGGTAAGCAACTCAGAGGCTCCTGGAGGTAGTTGTGTTTTCTGTTTGGTGACTCTGGAGAAGCAATCCCCAAAGTGCCCCAGCACACTTCTTAAAAAGTCATCATGATTTTCCGCTTGATGGTTAACATTCAGTTGCCATGACTGAATAAAAATGACCAGTGTATTAATTTTTGCTTCCCCTTCAAACACAGAGAAGGCTATTATGTCCAAATCACACATTTATTCACACAACTTCTCCCTTGCACAAAGAGCTCGACACAGGAAAAGGTGGAACAGAACAGCAGCATCTGCTTGCAAAACTCCAGCCCTTCTCTGTATGACTATATACTCTTTATTTTAAATCAACTCCCAAGCTCAGTTCTGGAAATTTCTCATCAAGTCAACCCAAATCTTGTTACATGAGGTGTTCTCGAACACAGGAACAAAACTCCATAATAAAACTCCATACTATTTAGAAAAACATCAATCTGAACTATGTTACTATTTTTTCTACACATACAACTCACTTTTCTTCCTGGCTTCTATAGGCAATTTGTAATTTATTTTAACTAAAACGTATGAAATTTGGTGACAAACAGCAATTTAGAACATATTTCACTTTTGCACCTTTTAAAAATCTGACAAAAATGTGATCACTTTTTATAAACAATGGAAAATAAGGTGAAAACATGTCCAGAAAAACTTGCACTTTTCCTAAATAAAACTTGTAAATACAGAACGAAACAAACACCAAAAATAATGGCACTCTTTAATACTGTTCTTTTGGTAAGTCAAAACACAACATGTAAAATACCTGCTGGGCAGGAACTCAGTTTATGGGAGCACATGAATTCAACCTGCCAGGCAAACACGACTGGTTACTGGGCCAGACACTGCAAAACCAGCCCTTCTCCCTCTCTCTCAAGAGACCATCAAGGCATTTCCTCTGAGGGCTGTGTCACAGGGAGGTGTCTTACTCAGACATCCTTCATCACTGCAGCTCACAAGTGCCTGTGTCTCCATGGGCCTGAAAAATTCCTGCTGGTAACAAAAACTCTAAAAACTATAGCTAAAAACTATCAACCGACTGAAAGCTCTTTTCCTTCTTCACCCATATGAGGAACATTCTGCAGGGATCTCTACTCCAGTGATCCCATCCAAGCAACATCCCCTTCCTAGGCAGCAAAAACCTCACTTGGTTTTGAGAAGAGAAACGGTAAGAATTACAGCAGGGTAGGGCTGTGGGGCACAGCCCAGAGAGCAGGAGCTGGCAGTGGGGCTGTGCTGGGAGGCAAGACTGGCTTTTGTCTCTTCCCAAGCCCAGCCTGGCTGGTGGCAGCCCTGCACAGGTGCTGCCCAAACGAAATGCATCTCTGACCACGCAGGCCGCAGAGCTCTCTCTTGAAGGACAAGCAGAAAGCAAAGCTGGCTCTCCACGTGCTGCCTGGGAGGGTCCACACAACTGACATTTTCTTGCTGCCCTTTGGAAACACTCCTGAAATGTCAATTCCTCAACTTCACATATCAATAAAATCTAACAAGCAAGACAAGGAACAAAGAACACTTACAAGCATTTTTCCATGACGCCCATCAACTGAAGAATGTGTCCAAACTTTGAAGTTAATGAGCAACTAACCTGTTACACAGACTCTAATCACAGCATCCTTAAGAGGATCAGACCCAATCCAGCTTAATAAAAAAATCCACAGGGAGTTTCAGAAGTGCAAGCCAAAACCCTGGGCTGTGATCTTGACTGTGACAGTGACTCACATCAACAGTGGCCCAAGAGTCACTTTCCATATCCTCATTTGCAGCTTGGGATAATGTTCTTCACCGTCCACTGACCAGGATTAACTAGTTAATATGCTGCCACCGAGCTTTAAAGAACCCTTATTTGCTCTCTAAGCATTATTTTAATTCCACAGTACTATAAGTGAACCACTAGAAAAATACTTAAAAGTTAATCAGCAGCAAGTTGTGTTTTTTTCTAAATAGGCCATACTTGCTATTGGCTCTAAGCAGCTACAGAACTCTTAAGTCTCACAAACAATAAAATCTCCATCCTTTGACAGCAAAAAACCTACACTTAAAATATAATTATCTCAGAGATAAATGCTTTCTTTAAAAAGAAAGAGTCAGTTTGACTTTGTACCTGTAAGTCTACTTTGTCACATTTATGAATTAAGGCACACTCTCTCACTAGAGATTTCCATACTCTGGTTTTCTGAACGTAGAGCACTTTTCTTATATTCACAGACCATGTGAAGCCTGTCACACTCTGTGTGATTATTCACCACTCCATTCTCCCGGTAGACTCCATAACAACCACAATGTCACTTAACATATTAAGGCACAGTGAGAAACAGCAGGAAAACAGTACAAGGATAAATAAGAAATGTCAGTTCCCAGCTATCCTGGGCAGTGGGCAGTAAGTGCTTCACCCCTGGCAGCTTCATCTAGAGAAAACTGAACTGTTCAGAACAGAGCGAGGAACAACCGGATCCTGAGCACTCAGTAAAGTCAGTGCCCAGAGGCACACAAAATCTATGGCAACAGAACATAGCTGTGACAATGAAAGCAAATACATTGTAAAGATAAGCAAAGCTGACCCAAAATTAAAGACCTGTTCTTTTTTGGTGAACTATCAAGTTATCATATTAACAACTGAAGCTTATTTCTCTGCTCCTTTAAAGAAGAATGCCCATCACTATTAATTCTATTGCAGTAGTACCTCAGGACCCCAGGAGAGCTCTGGGTCCCACCATAACAGCTATTATCTTAACAAAAAATTACTAACGCTTGGTATAAGCAGGAATGAATAATAAGGATTGTATCAGCCAAGGAAGAGTTCATCTTCCAAAGTCTCTGTGGATGCCACTGCACACAGCTTGCACTAGAACAATGTGTATTTTCTCCTTTTTGTGTCTGTAGCTGAATCACCCTTTGTTTCTGCGGCTCATGAAGATCTCCCGTAAAAGTGCAACAGCAGGAGAGTTACCTACAAACATATAAACTGAAAGAAGAAAAATATTATACGTGGCTACTTGCAGATGTCTTAAGAGTTACAAATTGTGACTGAAATATTCTTGGAAAAAAAGACTAAGTCCAAAGATTTAAAATGCTTACTCAAGAAAGGGGATGAGTTTCTCCTGGCACTTCAGTTCCCTGAGGTCTGCACCGGCATATCCCAGGGAGGTGAGCACGGTACACACACCTCTGCCTAACTGCTGGAGACAGCTCACTCCTCGTGGGAGTCACCCGTGAACAAATTCCCCTTTGGCATCTCCCTACCTTATATCTGTCCATAGGATCCTCCTGCTGCAGCTGGCTCTCTCGCATTGTTTGGTACTCTCTCTCATATTTCTTCAGCTTTTTCGTTGGCACCTGTGGAACAGATTTGGGAAACATGCATTTAAAAATTAGAGGAACACTGGAAAAGCTGACTGAAAGCTCTCCCTGCAAACAGGAGACTGAGGAAGTGCTGGAAAGCTGCTGCTGAATGAAGTCTCTCCCCACTGTCCCCCCTTCCCTACTCATTAAGCCATGTCAAACACTTACCAATACAGCTCACATCGACAGAAATCTTTCTGTGCCCACTGCTGCTAATTATTTAAACATTTAAAGGGAAACAAAAGTGAAGCAGAGACATTTTAATAAGACTATCAAGAAGAAAAAAAAGCACAAACAAGTGGGAGAACAGGAAAGAGAAAACACACTTTGATATATATGATTCACCGAAACAATGCTTTAGCAAGACAACTGTTAAAAGTGAGATGAGAACAAAGCAGTGCTCGTACACAAGGACTGGACAATTCCCTGGGGGAGATCCAAGTAATGGTTTTTATTGCTGAGAGAGTATTAATGTCTAAATTACAGCCTGCGACCAATGCCCTCATGAAATCTGGCACCAGAGCCCTCCTAGGCACAGGTGGAGATGCTGCAGCACAAGAGAACAGTGAGGTGGCTCAGAGAAATCACAAACAATTTGGTAAACAGCCATGCAGAAAGGGCAAAACCCAGGCTGCTTGATCCTGGGAACGCTTCCCCTTCAAACACTGATAAGAAGGAACCTGAGCTCTTTCAAACAAAGCGTGGGGATCCTCTGCTTTCCCTTCACCTTTTGGTTGGGTATGCAGTGCTCCCATCTCTCCCTGGAGACCTCTGACAGCATTACTCAGGTCACCTGCTGGCAGCTGGAGAGATCCCTAACGCCATGTACCATCGTGAGTATAAACACAGGCTTTCCCTGGATCTGTCACGCAGATATTCCTATTGCCTATATTGATCATGTTCAGCTGCCTCCTGCTGTGAGGACATGCCACTGTCACCTTGCCTCAGGGCAAAAAACTACTGCCAGTGAGCAGAGATAGGAGTTTCTGTGTAGTTTTGGTGTTGTTTTCTTTTCACTTGTTTCCAGCCCAATACCTTTTTGCTCTGCAGTACCTGAAGGGACCAAGCAAGCGCTCAGTACTGCTGCAGAGAGAAATGCAAGCAGCAAACATGAAACCCATGATCTGCAAAGCATTAATAAAGTAGCACCAATTCCCGCAATTACTGATGGAATCTGAAATCAACCCCCTTAAAGAAAACAAAGAGGAAAGGGTAAAGATAAAAACATGAAGTACATTGAGCAAACATACAAGAAAATTTCACTTTGATGACACTTAACAGAGCAAAACACCATGAAATGAAAATGACTCGGTCAGAGATGCTTTTATACATTTCAACTGAACAATCCTCCCAACACAAACCCAGACAGCTTTGTCTTGGCTGCAGCCTGAAACTGTTGAGGCTACTTAACAGTCATAAGAATAAGAAATCATTTCACCATAGTGTTTTAAATGAAACAAACCCATCACACGTCCGAAGCCTGATCTATCCCATCCTTTCACCAGGATTACTGGGCTTTCATTTAGAGAACCAGATCAAGGCTCCCCAGCTGGGGTGTTACAAGGACACCCTCCAAACACAGTTCTCAGGTTCTGCTGTGGAGTTTTGTGCTCCAATATGCAACCACCAGGAAATAAAGATAAATATGAGGGAGATTTTGGGGTGGAGCATGGCAAAAAGGCACAAGACAGGTGTAACTTAGACGATGACCTGTTCAACCAAAGATTTTCCTGATTCTTGATGCTCTTCACTGAAACCTTTAAAGTGCATATAAGAACTAAGTTTCACTGCACAGGGAGAGAGAAGACTCCCATCCATGCAGCCACATGAGTTTCAGTAAGAATCCCACCATCTGAAGGAACAAGAGATGTAAGATAGATTTCATGTGTGTGTGTAAATAGGGAGGTAAGAGTGGAAAGCAAAGGTAAAAATTGCCAAGTCACAAGCCTTTACCCCCCATGCTGACGTGAGCAGTGCTGCTCGCCTGAGCCTGGCACTGGGTGTTGGGGGCTTCCTGCCCTCACAACTATCAACCCTTTCTTAATGCCTGTAATTCATTGCATCAACCGTTCTTGTCTCTGTGGTCTCCTCACTTGCCTGTATTTTCATTCACAGCTGTGAGCAGGACCACGTGTGGCTCCTGTGGGGCCTCGAGAGGCATCGGCTCCCTCGCTCATCACCACAGGAGCCATCCTTGCCCGTGGCCTGGGCTGACGGATGGCCCGTGGCCTGGGCTGACGGATGGCCCGTATGCCTGGCACACCTCCAGCAAGCAAGCAGCACAGCAACACTTTCTGAGGAATACTGACAGTAAATAATACCTGAAACAGGCATCAGATCATGCAAGCATCAGGCGTGACATAGAAAACAGCTTCCAGCTCTTCGAAAGGTCATAGTGACTGATGTATGTCAGTATGTGTTTATGCTACAAACCTTGTCTTAACTGGGAAGCAGTGCCTAAATAAAGTGAAAGCCTGTCTTAAGGGGCTGGGAGGGAACTCCTACCAGAAACCAGCCCATACTAATCCACTTATCTCAGAAAATAGAAACTGGAGCAGGTATGCCCAAGAACTTTGGCAGGGACTGCACTTCACTGTTACTGTCTATTCGGCCACATTTCTCAAAGGAGTTTGATAATTTATTACAGCACTTTCTTCTTCTGAGTATACACTAATAAATGGAAAAAAAAATTTAAAAGCCCATTTCCATATTTTCCAATTTAATTCCCCGAAACACTTTGTGCATTCAACAAGGGACTTCTCAGTAAGCATTTTCATAAGTAAGAGCATAGTGCTAGCTATGCTTCAGTCTTCATGGACTGATCCTGAACAAAGTGCTCATAAATTCTCTGTAAAAGCTTCTGCAATATTGATTCCTTTTTTCTTTCTTTAGCACCATGGGGTATATTGGCTTGAACTGATGGTTATCAAATTTAGGAGACTCTTACAGTATATAAACATTCCTCATAATTGTTTATCTCAATATCTTATCTCATCGAATTGTTTTATTTTATTGTCTTGAAGTATAAAATCATGTTACAAGTGGTTGTACGTAGGGAAAAACCCATGCAGAGCATCTTAATAAAACATCCACACAGAAGAACTGAACAAGCAAAACCTCTTCCTGAAAAAACCCAATGGCACCAAATGCTTTAGGACTCACTGCAGCAGGGTGATACGTGGAAGGTGAGAAACTAAACCACTTTGGTTTTAGCTGCCCCCTGTTCAGACAGGGCTGGAAAGATTTGCTTCACTTCCTCGGGCAATCCTGGGCACGGACAGTGCACTGAGCATCAGCATCTGCTCAGCCTCAGAAGACCCTTCCCTCATTCTGAGATTTCTTTAGCTGCTTACAGGCAGTTCAGCCGGACCTTGCTGGATTCATAAATCACACCTATGACTCCTTCCTCCCAAATGTTTTATTGCTCTAATGCAGCCCGAGCACTCAGAGGAGGCAGTTATCGCTGTGTTCATTTGACAGCCAAGGAAATGGAAGCAGAAATGAGAAGTGATTTCCTGAACATATTGCAGCCAGCCAGAGGCTGATCCAGATAGTGAAATCCAATTACTTGATTTCTGATTTCCACCACAACCACAATGCCAAACTGAGCCGGGGATCTCTTTCCTAGCTTCCCACTTCCCTTCGCTATCTAGCACTGCATAAACACCCCAAAAATACATTGTCCCACCACACTAACAATGTAGCCAGTATTCTCTAATCTCACTCTTAACATTTTTTCCTCTCTAGTTCTTGCCTCAGTGTAAAAGAAGAAATAAAAGAAAGAAAGAAAAAAGCCAATGAAGAACGTGTGCACTGCTTTCCTTTGTCATTCTTTGAAGCAGGTGACACAACTTCTGTTTCACTGGCGATGGATTTGCTTGGTAATTTCGAGCTGAGGTGAGGGTCCTGTGCCCCTCCAAAGGCGAGTCTCCCTGCTTGCTCTGAGCGAGCACTGCCAGTGACCACAGACACTGGGTACAGCCCAGCCCCACTCTGATCCATCCCCCACACACCTGTCGTGCTCTGATCCCCAGCATACGCCCAGGCTCTTCCCACTGCTGCAAAGGGGACCATTTCCAAGCAGAGGTGCTGCCTGGGAGCCTGGCTCAGGAATGCTGGCACCAGCTCAGCCCCTGCTCACAGCCAGGAGTACCAGGCGCAGGAGGCTCTCACGAAACCACACTGCAAGTGCCCCTCTCGAGGAGATGGGAGTTGTGTGTACCTAATTTTCTTCACCTTATGATTTAAAACAGTATCAGAATAAATTTCACAACGAGGCTTGGTTCTGTGAGTGTCACATGAAGCCTGTGAGCTTTAAACAGAACCCCAGCAGATTAGCATCTTCTTAGTTCACACTCAAAGTTGTACCAATTTGTTCCAGTTAATACTTTATATTTTAAATACAACTACATCAGGCTCAAGGAAGGAAGCAGCTCTATTTTAAGCAATACGGCTCTATTTAAGAACTTTGTTAAGCCACGTGAAGGCTTCAATGTAACAAAATTAGATGAAACACTGAGGTGGTGCTACTCGTCAGTGCAGTCATTACCACGGACAGCTGGATCATCCTTTCCTTAAAATTTGGTTGGCCAAAAGCAGTGAAGAAGTATCCTGCCATATCTGTCTAGGAATAAGGCTCAGAAGTAGACGACCCATTTGTTTGTCTCCTGCGGGGGGGGAGGCAGTAATGAAAAAGAAAGAGCAAACCCCACAGTACCACGCTGACACAACAGACTGGGCTCCTGGATTAGACTTTAGAGGGGGTGAACAGGATATTGTACTTAGCTACTACACAGTATAATCTGAATAACTGTATCGCCAATGAGATCTCTGCCACAAGCATGAAGCCTGAAAGGGAAAACTGTAATTTCTCGCAAAACTCTGTTTGGGATGGGTATTCTGCACAGAAGAAAACCTGCAGCATCCATCTGTAAAAATTAATGTAGGATTGACATCAGCTGCCTGAAGGAAATTCCAGGCTGGAGCACAGCTTGAAGAATTCCCGTCTCTCCTTCTAACACCATGCAGGGAAGGGCGCACTGGCAACAGGCTGTTTCACCACAAGTTTGAAAGCCAGTGCAAGAACCCTCCTCCAGTGTTCTCACTGTGCTCCAGTGTCCCACTCAGGCCCCACACATCCTGCATTCAACCCCACACTGTAAAGCTCCTTCAGCACCATCTGATCCCTGGTTCTGGGGCACAATAAAACCCCAACCGTCAGATGCTACTTTACCATCTAAGCCGGAAGGAAGGAAGGAGCTGTTCCCTGAAATTCCTTGGAAATGAACATGGTGTTGGAGAGATGTCCTGCTGAATGCATGCCTGAGCATCTGCTGCAGAACAGCGTCTCTCCACCTCGTGTTTGGAAACAGAACTGAGACAAATGCTCTTTTTACATCAGCAAAGCAGCTCCACCCCAGCACACCTGAGTAGCCCTTCCATGCAGGGGGAGATTTTTCTTCTTGCTGCAAGTCACCTCCTTGCGAGCTCTGTACATTTAAGAATTCCTGAAGAGAGTCTTCAGGATAACAGAAAGCCAACCCGAAAGCCAG
Organism: Pachycephala philippinensis; assembly: GCA_013397055.1. Lineage (NCBI taxonomy): Eukaryota > Metazoa > Chordata > Aves > Passeriformes > Pachycephala > Pachycephala philippinensis. The sequence continues at coordinate 160,768 of VWZT01008130.1, forward strand.
CTGAAGGTAAAGGAAACCAGCACTGCTGTGAATTTTGTTTCATTTCTCTGCATTATCAAAATGCCTCAATTGCAACTGGCACATTCAAAGAAATTTATAGAAACAAGAGAAAGGCAGGTTGCAAAATTTACAGAGCACCTGCACAATTTCCTGTGATTCAAACCAGCAGCAGCAGAGTCAGTGACGCTGGATCATTTCCAACCCCAGATCCTTTTGTCAGATTTTAATCTCTACGATGTATTTCCGTTCATGGAAACCCACTGAACCAGGTACAGCCCATTATTCTTCTGCAGCCCTGCTGTTCAAAGATCTGCTTAGTTAGGCTCAGTTAGCAAAACATTTAACTAAGAGTAAGCTGAGACAGAGAGATGGTCAATAAGCCCCATTGTACAGTGATCCTGCAGCAACACAGGAAAAGAGAATGGAATCTGGATTCCCTGAACTGTAACTCCATCCTTTAACACTGAGCACAGGGCTTGTGTTTGAGAGGCTACAGGGGAACCTGCATCTAAGAAAAAGGGTCAAGGAAAGGACGCTCTGCCTGTGGCAGATGCTTTTCAGAATCTCAAAATGTCTTTCTGCATTCAAAAATTCATTTTCACTTTGACATATGGGAGGTTTATTATCCACTTCAGTTCTCTTTGCTTTAGTAAAGAAGAGACACCCTGAGTGGCTGAAAAGCAGTGCTTGGAAATGGCTGAGTATTTTCTGCACTTGCAGCTGATGTCTCGCAGCTCCCCCAGACACAAGTGCTTCCTTCTGCACAGATAAGGGCTGCAGCAGTGAGACACACACCGGGAAAGGAACAGCCAGATCCACTGCCAGCCAGCACACAGTCTGCATTTCAATGGCTCTGGTCAACAGGAATACTGTGCTGAAGGACACCAGCATCAGAAACATTCTAGATGGTAAATACCTGCTTACAGGTCATTTTTGTTATCTTATCTAACTTAAAGAATGCCTGAACAATGAGAGCCCTGCTACTGAGGACTGTGTGGGCTAAATGGAACTGCTTGTGTATGGCACAGCCACAATGAGGATTGGGTAACTGGGAGAGTGGCACTGCCCAGCCATCTAAGACAAGGCCCTGCTCTGGGTAACACACTTCCTATGGGCAGCAGCTGTTTTTCCAGCACAGGATTTATTAATCAGTTTGTACCTCATAAACATAACAGCTCCAAGTGATTCTGTGCCTTACACACACACCCCTTTTGAAATACAGCATTTGATGCTGAAGGTTTTATGTCTCCTCAGTGACTGTGCGAAGTCCAACTCTTAGCTCTCCCCACCAGAGGTATATAATTCATTCTGATTGAGATCTAACCCATGTCCACAACAATTTCAGAGCTTTGGTCACGTTTCTGAGCACATCACAGCAAGAGAAGAGAAGGGCAAGCAGGAAGATACACACAGCCTTGTCACCACCATCCCTGTGACAACAGACATTCAGGAGAAAGAGCCAAGTAATTTTCTTGCATCACTTAGCAGGGAAACAGCCTCTCCCAGTACATGGTGTTAGGGTTCACTTCCAACCTCGTTTATCCTGGAACTAACACAGACCTGCAGCACAACTGCCAACAAAAGGCCAGCAACTGATCAGTGCCAAGGTTCAAACTGGTGGTTTTACCAAGGCTTTACTGTAAAACCCATCTCATTCAACATATTTAGTCACAGAGTGCACAGCTTTCAGCTAATAAACCCCTGGCTCAATACGTTTTCTGAAACCTGCCATGAGACTAGTGAAACTTGTTGTCTGCAAGACTAGATTCTGATTGCACCGAATGACTGAGCCACATCTTGTCTCCTGTCACACTCTGTAACCAGCACAAGATGAAAAATAATCTACTTCCTGAGATGGAGGAGGGGTGCTAGATCACAACTCAGAACCATATGCCCAGGTAATCAAAGAACCTTGCAGTATTCTTTGAACACACATTCTATGTGTTAATATTATTTTAGATCAACTCTGAGTCACAGTATCAAAAAAGTCTCATTTGCGTCTTTAAAATCAGCATCAGGTTTCTCTGATGTGTGTGGAGGTCCTTGATGCTCAAACCTGTCATTACTTTTATCAATATTTCAAACCTACAAGTTATTAAGGCAATTACTTTTTAGTGCATTACTCCACTAGCAGAAAATAGATACCTTTTCTATATTAAAACTGAATCATTATGGACCTACTGGAGTGGGTCCAGGAGGCTGTGGAGATGCTCTGTGGGCTGGAGCACCTCTCCTATGAACCCCAACTGAGAGAGCTGGGGTTGTTCAGTCTGGAGAAGGGAAGGGAGACATCAGGGCCCCTGAAGGGGCTCCAAGAGAGCTGGAGAGAGACTTTGGACAAGGGCAGGGGGGAAGGCTTCACAATGACAGAGCACAGGGTTAGATGGGATACTGGGAAGACATTCTTTCCCATGAGGGTGGGGAGGCCCTGGCACAGGGTGCCCAGAGAAGCTGTGGCTGCCCCTGGGTCCCTGGAAGTGCCCAAGGCCAGGCTGGACAGGGCTTGGAGCAGCCTGGGCTAGTGGAAGGTGTCACTGCCCATGGCAGGAAGTGGAACCAGATGGGCTTTAATGTCCCTTAAAACCTGTGATTCTATGATTATATAATTACATTCAGAGCTCTACAATGCACTTTATTATATCCAATACTTTTATCTGTATTTCAGCACCTAACACAGCTTCGTTCTCTTAAAGTCTTGCCTTTTATCTGCTTATCCAGCTCCACAAACAAAATTGCTAATACCCTAAAAAAAGCCACACATTAAATGATCAGCATTTTGAAAATACAAGTGGGACAGCGTCCAACTCCAAGGGATCAGCAAGGCTCACCAAAGCATGGCACAGCCCTTTAGTGCAACAACTAATCCACGCCCTGCTCCGTTATCTCACGAATCCTTCATCTGCCAAGAAGGTTCCCTCTGTGCCTTGAATGAGGCTTCACGTTATGTTGCACCTTTCAGCCTCTGTACCTGCAGGATGCCTTGGCATGGAGCTGGCAGGGAGGGGGAGGAAGGGCAGGGCAGTTTAAAAGCACTATTTGGCCACTGATGTGGTTTAAGCAGCTGCCTGAGAGCATCGATGGGATGGGACTGCACAGCTGCATGGCCCGTCAGCCCCCAGAGATACAAAGGAGCTCTACCAATTCCCAAACCCCTGCATACAAGGCTGCTTTGGCTTCTTTTTTAAACTTCCTGCTGCTTTCCCTGCCCCAGCTATGGTTCCACCACCACCACCAGCACTACTGGCCCCCACTACCATTTGCCACTTCACCTGCACACAGACCTGTGCTCATCCATCGTGTTTAGCTGAGACCCTGTCAGGCTCATCAATTACCAATGGACTCCAGACCTGCTGCTTTATCACCCAGAAGAAAAAGTCCCAACAGCACCTTAAGCACTGACAGAAGCAAGGAGTTTGTCAGGCAGGAGGAGCTGAAAGAAAAGATGAAATGTGTCCGTGCTGCCAGCTTCAGCAGGAAAGCCAAGCTGCTGCCACTGAAGGGAGCCTGCAAGAGAAACAGCCCCCACAGAGAGAGAGCAGACACTTCCTCTGGGAAACAAAGCCAGGTAACATCACCAGCGACATCTGGCTCCCTCTGGTACCAGCAGCAGAAGAGAAGTAGCAAATCATCTTTTTCTCCCCTGAGCTCTCTGTCCTAGTGCTGTCCACTCCTTGTTCCTCTGGCCATGGAAAGAATGAGACCCTTGGTTCTGAGATAACTGGATTCCTGTTATCCTGTTCCAGTGCTGCCTTACCTGCTCTGGAAGTTCAGTCTGAGTGTGGACAATCTGTGTGCTCATTCTTGCCCGTGCACTGAGGTCTCCAAAGCAACGGACAAATAATATACAATATCTTATTTATACCTGATAGCGTAACTTGGCATTCCTTTGGCAACTCTGCCTTGAAGCAAAAGCACAGCGCTGTATCCACACAGAGCACTGCCTTGGCACAGCTCACAGCTGCTCTAAATCAAACCAGCTGGATTGTTCTAGAAGCCCACAGCTTTACAACACCAGCGAGCAGCACAACCAGCACTCCAGTCAACACAGGTGCCTGGGTTTTGGTGAGCTAATGTTGACACAGGTAGAAGGAAGCAATAAAGAAAAAAATGTATTACACTGTGCATGAAAGCACAAACCCAACAAGACAAAACCCACTGAAATACATTTTCCAATCTCAGCACAGAGTATGCCAAATTCTTCTGAGAATTGGGATTACAAAGAATGAAAATAGTTGTAGACATTGAAGACAAAGTATTTGTAACTAACATTTACCTGCACCTTCTAGTAATTATGAAATTGGACTTCTATAAAGAGATAAACTGCCTTTTCATCTCGTTTCAGCACTCCTTTCAAAGTTGTTTTTCAGGCTTGCCGTATATAACCAATAATGTCCAGAAACTTACCTCAAATTTCTTCTCCCTAATGGGCTTGTAATGATGACAGAAACAAGCTGTTTCTTGAGTGCCCAGAAACACTTGTATTGATTTCCTTGAATTGTTTTTAAGAAGAAAATGAGGAAGCTTCAGAATATTGATGCCCTTCTTTTGAATGTTTCAAAATTTTATTGCTATTTATAAAATGTGTATTTGCAACAGAATTATTTAAGCAATTTCTTGATCTAATGACAATAAAAAGGCCTCAAGAAGAGATGCTTTCAGACATGGAGAGAAAATAAACAGAAAATAACAGAGGTTATTAATTGGGAACAAATTAAACAGTAACTCAAACTAAAGAAAAAAAAAGTTAAAATTCTTCTTTGAATTCCATTAGGCTGGATGGTATTCTAGAGGATATGGAAAAGACAAGGATTTCTAAGTGCTGCTCAAATGCATTAATAATTACAGCTGAAAAATAATTATGATTCAGACGAGTCACAACAGTCCAGCAAACAGCTCAGCTCTAACCAGTTTGCATGTTTTTTTGCAGGGCACAAGTACTGACAGAACTAGCAGAAGACATACCTGGTCCACTCTTGGTTTTTTTTATGTAAATACTTAAAGCAGTAGAGATTCCCTTAGACCAAAATCCCTGTATGGAAATAACATTTAAACACCACAAATCAACACATCTGAATGACTTTGGTCGGTGAGCTGAAACCAAGAACCCACAAAAATGCTCTGCAGAGCTAATAAGGATCTGGCTAAAAAACTGCTTCCACACCAACATCACTTTATAAACTGTAGGTTCCATTTCACTCCTTATCTACAGATCTGTCTGTCTACGACTGAAAAACAGGTGCCTGCCAAGGAAAGCGGGAACCTCCCTGGGAATGGGAAACGGGACGCCCTTCCCTCCAAACTATTATCACTTTGAAATGACGGTGTTTTTCAGGCAAAGACACGGGAAAAGGAGTAACAGTTCTTTACTAGAATATGTATCTATACAGAATAGGGCAAACAAACAGCAACAACAAAGAGAAAAGCCACAAACGCAGCGCCAGCCTCTCTGGGCCTCAGGCGCTTTCCCCTCGGCGCAGCTCCGCTCACAGCCCTCAGGGGGCCGCGGGATTCCCCCGCGCCTGCAGGGGGCGCTGTGGCGCGGGGTCAGCCCTCACGCGGTAATGGCGGGAGGGACGGCGGGACAGATGGAAAAGGAGCTTCCTTTGGAAATTCACGGCGGACAGCCTGTCCCGGTGCCCCTCCGGATGGTGAAATGGGCTGCAGCAGGGACCTCGGAGCAGCGGATGGAACAGCAGAGGCGGGCACACGCGGGGCGGCAAAGAAAGTGTATCAAAAACTCCGGAGCCGTGCCAGGAGCCGCGGGGTGTCCGGGGTGTTGGGTTAGAGTGTAGCAAAAAGCCTGAAGCAGCGGCAGGAACAACGGGGCTCCGCC
>VWZT01008130.1:167188-206704 GCA_013397055.1 Pachycephala philippinensis
ACTCTTTTAGCTAAATTCTTAATGTTTAAATGTTTAAGAAAAGCTCAGCCTAAATACTTAAGAGAGGCTTATTTTAAATGTTGCAAAGAGACTCAATGTCTCAAGGTCGGGTGTTGGAAAGGTCCCAGTTCAACAGCGGCTCTTGCGAGCAGACGCTGACCCATGATAAGGAGACGCAGGGAAGAACAAAAAAACTCCACACTATCAGCGAATCCTCTGGGCAGCAATAGTCCGGCACCAAAAGCACACCCGTCCCGCTATGGTGAGCGAGAGCTCAGAGCTCACCCCCCAGCCAAAATCTCGAGGTATCTCCGCACTTCCCAAGAGAAGGCTCCACAGCGCAGAGACTGTAGCAAACTGCACCCTTCTTCCTCCTCCTCCTCCCAGCCACATCTTTCGTCTCTCTTAAGGTATCGTCGTTATCATCTCCTAGGCAACAAATGGGAGAAAACTCCCTGAGAGAAAGAAAAAAAAAGAAGGAAAAATCCTAACCTCCAACACTGTCTGATAAAAGTAACTTCACAGGTTTAAGAGTCTTCTCTATCACTGGCTTCACTACCTCATGAGGGATCTGTTTTCTTAAAACCCAGACCCTCCAAGGAGTATCCAACAACCATAAAACATGAATTAAAAAGCTCAGGAAATGGGTCAAAAAGCCATCGTGAAAGGGAATCTTCAATGACATCTTTCATTTTTGGTCCATGACATTCTGGGTCTCTTCTGGGCCCCATCAAAGATCCAGCACTATCAAACACTACATCAGTCGCCTGCAAATGAAAGATATAATCCAGCTAATAGAATCTGCAGATGACACAAGGAAAGAAAGAACAGTGCAGAAGAACCAGAAACTGCAGACGTACATTTGAATTCCTGGAAATAGCTGCCTCAGCTGAAACACACCACTGTGCTGGCTCCAGACCACATGTCCACAGGACTTTACTACAGCACGGAGCAGTAGTCCTCCAGCTGGAGCAGAATCCCATGAGGAGATGGGATCAGTCCCAAGAAAGCACCATTTGGACTCTTCCAAAAGTTTGGAAACTTTTCTGCTCTCTGGGAAGGATGGAGGATGGGGTAATGGGAGGCACATGCTGGGAAAGCAGCCTGCCATGGGCTGGGCAAGACCTAGCTCTTCCTCCACAGCCCTCTCCCTCTTGCCTCACTGTTTGGTGGAAAGCTGACCAGAATAATCCTGCCAAAATATTTCCATTTAATTATTTTTGAAAATGTTAATTGCATCAATGCCAGTGGTAGCTCAGCCTCACAAGCAGCTGCATTGGCACTGCTCAGGAGGACAGAGAGTAGTGTGGGACTGGGAATAAACATTGGTACAGAGAGAAGGACAGGAAATAACAGACCACCTTACCACCAAAAATGTAACTCTGTTGTCAGAGCCAGGCTAATGTGAGCTGTGGGATGCACGAGGATAGGGAAAAGGAAGCTGACCAGGGAAGGTCAGCCCTGGATTGGCACTGAGGCCAATACTGTAATACTGCATCTTGTCCTGGGAGATGCAGTTGGGGAAAAAAACTGAAGAGGCTGTGGAGCAGAGCCCCTGAACTGTTTGAGCAGGGTGGAAATGCCTTGCAGAGAGAGATGTAAGAGCTCAGGATCCTCAGCACAAGGGAGCTGCTCCAAAGACAAAGCAAGAGGAGCAGGGCAGAATCCGGCAGCTCCTGCCCCACAGAGGAGGGAGGGACAGAGGTGGGACAGCTCCTCGAGACAGCCTGAAAGCAGGATCCCTCCTTCTACTGGGAAGGGAAGAGTTCAGATGAGGACTGTATCTGTGAAAAGAGCCAATTCCCATAACAGTGACCACCCAAACTTCCTTCCTCCTATGGCAGCAGCTCCAACTACAGGACGCCAGGGGAAGATGGGCTTCAAAAACTCAAGTGCTGTCAGGGACTCTGTTCTGCAACATTCCACACAGGCAGAATTAGAGATCCCAGGAAAAACTGAGATTGGAAGGGCTCCAGGGGGCACATGGACCAAGCTCCTGCTCAGGCAGGGGCAGTTTCAAAGTCAAAGCATGCTGCATGCTGCTCCTGAAGGCCTCCAAGGATGGAGATGCCATGCTCTCCCTGGACAGAACGGTTTTCCCTTGTGCTGAGCCAGAACTGGCTGCTGCAAATTATGACCATTTGTCATAATGTCATGTCCTGTCTCCCTCAGAGTTTGGCTCCCTGCTTTCTAAGACCTTCTTCCAGGTGCTATTAGGTCCCTCCTGAGCTTTCTCCTCCTCAGGCTAAGAGGCCCCAGTTGTCCCATCCTTCATCTGTGCAGTCAGACCCTGCCTTCCCATCAGTCTTCCACTCCACTCACTTTAGCCTGTGAATATCCCAGGTCTCCATGGGGGCTCAGGACTGTATTCAGGGAGTGAGATACATTTCACCTGACACCTGCCTGTGCACAGCCAGCCTTGGGCGCTGCAGGGCAGAGGTTATCCACCACAACTCCCAGCTTGCACTCATGCTGTCCAGACATTTAGTCCATCAGATGATGGAGTTTATCCTACTCAGGATTTTGCATTTGCCTTTGCAGCTGAACCGCAACAAGCTCCTCTCAGCCCAGCACTTACCCTCCAGTTTCTGCCCCCTGTAAAACAGGGTGCATCCTCTTCCAGTGTCTAGGCCTGAAGATGTTAAACACAGCCCCGCTATCAACCCCCAAAAACGTTCAGCTCCCTACCAGTTAGACTTCAGCCCATGGATGACTATGTACTGCACTTCTCCCAGGCCTCCCAAGTATTTCACCTGCTTTGCAGTTCACCCACTCACTCTAAACCTCTTCAGTTCAGCTTCGATGAGAAGCTGAGAGCTTAAAAATCCTTATGGCAGGGTCTGCCAGTGTGTAACCACAAATTCTTTCTATGAAATGGCTGATAATTCCCCCGAATAGAGAGCTAAACACAGCAAAGCAGGCAGGAAAATGGAAATACAATGAAGCTTTCCAGAAGAACGTCCTTCAGCTCTGGATTAAGAGGATTATGCCACTTAGAATAGCATTTTTATAACTCCTTGAGTCCAAGTTTTCTGCAGATAAACTGAGAATTGAAATTCCCCACAAGTAAAGCTGCTCAATTCTTGCACAAACTACACAGCAGCTCACTTATATATGCTGCTCTCCATGTCTGTGCACAGTAGCTTCAGAACAACTTGAAATTCTGAAAGCCAGACCACACAGCAGAACAACTGCATTTCATGGTCACATTGCAAGATGACTAATTTTATTATGATGTGTGTTGGGAGATTGCTATTACACAGTGTAGCTTTGAAGCATATTTAACGAAACCTTATCTCAGATCATCCACATCCTGTTTAATTGTTTATGAACATCAGAGCAACATTATAAAAACACTGTTGTGGCTGCCAGTGAAAAATACAGCTAGAAGTGACGGAATGTGGACAACAGCAGATTATTCTGACTGTGCCCTGTTCATGTACCTGTGTGGCACTGGCTGTGTCAGAAGGTCACACAGGGCTGGCCTAAAGCACAAGGAACACACACAGCCATCACCTGGCCTGGGCTGGTTTCGGTGTTAACCCTTTGTCATCTCACGTCATGACGTGTGGCTCTTTGTGCAAGAGAGACTCCTGTGCACCCCGGCCCATTGCACAACCCAAAGGAACTACAATGAGTTACCTCATTACCTCTGGTAATGCCAGAAACCTTCCAACAAGACCATCCCAGCGACAGAATGAAAGTCTTTACAGGACATTTTTCTTTAAACTATTCTCTGCAACCTGAGCAGCATAATAGAAAAGCCTTTCAAAATAACTGAAACTGGATTTTGCAAACCCAACAGACAAATCCTGGATTGCAACACACCCGTGCTATTAATATGGACTCTTAGAATAAACAAAACATCCACAAATGCTTCCTGCAGAACGTCCCTTTGTGCACAGTACCTACGTTTGTGCAAGCTGGTGAAGTGATAGTGACAGAGTCAATAGTATTTCCCCCACCTTATCCCAGCTGCCAGCTTATCCCGCAGTTAAACGTGGCAGCAGAGAACCGAAAGAAACCTTATGAGTCATCAGGCCCTGTCCCTTCATAGTGCACACTCCCATGCATTGTCCAGTCCTATAACAATCCTGAGCAGAACTTCACTTTAAACCTCCGCAGGTTGTTTGCACCATTATTTGCTTAGTTAATATCCTTCAAAAACCAGTTAAAAAGCAGTTAGGTATTTCCTATGTAAACCCAACAAAAAATTTCTTAATTTCTTTACTAGTACATAATGCACTGAAACATGGAATCCTAGAATGGTTTGGGTCGCAAGGACCTTAAAGACCATCTTGTTCCAACCCTCTGCTGTGAGCAGGGACACCTTCTGCTACACCAGGCTGCTCAAAGCTCCATGTTAACACGCAAATATGTTAATACTCTTTGATTCCAGGAAAAAAGTAAAGACAGAGTTGATCAGAACAAACCCTTACACTAAAGTCAGATCTTCTAAATAAAAGTAATAATGATACTTTTCCTCCCACAGTTGTTCTCTGTTTACTGGGAGATAAGTAGTTACTTCATAGAGAAATGTTTTTCATCTTATTTTCAGAGTGGCAGAAATCATCTGGAGATGTAATGTGCTTTCCACACCAGTTCCTGTCTCTCCTGGTCACTCACAGCTGATCCAAAGGAATCTGGAGATCCACAACACAGTTCCCATTACTTGTGCTCTGCAGATGCTCAGACCTGCAGAGGCCATCGCTGAGCCCACCATGGCAGCACTTCCCAAAGGTTTAATTACAAGGCAAGCCACCATGAAAGGTCTTCTCACCACAGGGATTTTAATTTAGCAACTGCTCGCTCTAGAACCCACCAGCAGTTCAGGGCAGGAGGCTCCCAGGAAAACCCTCTGTTCATCATCCCTTGCTGAAAGAAACTCACCCTAAGACACTCTCCCAGAGCTGCCAGTGCCTGGCTCCGGTTAATCCTATTGCAACACCAGGTCCTGTCTGCAGGAGATACTACTCTGGCCTTGCAGGCAAAGTAATACATGCTGCCACAGCAATCACCTAAGGCAGAACAAGGGGAAAGGCTGTGGCTGGACAGTGAATTCAGGGATACCACGTGTTTAAAATACCCAGCAAGGGAAAAGCGTGTGACTCCTGATATGCTGGTTAACCAGAGCCTGCTTGGAGCCCAGCCCCCAGCCAGGTCATATTAAAGCACGGTTTTGTCTATACTGAATTTCCAGATTTATTGTCCAACTGTTGTAATGGACCTTGAAAATTCTGGCCTAAAGAAGGCCAGAGACAGGAAAAAGCATCACAATAAAAGGGATTGGGCAGGATTCTCATTTACATCCAGAGATCCAATGATCCTATGGGAGATGCCGGAAATGAATTCATGCACCCGAGATCTCCTGCACGTGGAGAGGCAGAAAAACCCGAGCAGGAAATAAGCACACAGAGGCTTTACACAAGATACAATAAAGCAAATTCTTCTTTTTTGAGAACACCCTCCTTTGTCCCAGCAGAGGAACTGGGTACAAACACACACCCAGCCCCAAGTCTGCACACATGAGCACTTCTTTGAGCTGCTGAATAATTAGCTGATTTGTATTTAGCCTGAAATGTTAACTGCATCTGCTTGCACATTAAGCTTAACACCTATATATACATTTTTATTTTAAAATGCTCCATCTGACTGCTTCTAGGCAGCCTGGCTCCAACACAGACTCAGCTGTAGGATCTGAGGCCAAGGATGAACTTTTGCATCAAATTTCAGAGCCTGCAGCTCCCTCCAAGCACTGAGGTCTCCATGACAGAGGGAGATGACTCTACATGTCACTTACAGAAAGAGATAAGCTATTTATGAAGAAATAGCATATTTCATTCAACTAAAAGGGTTTTACAGATATTTATGCTGATTTCAGAATGTATAAAAGTGGAACATCACCATTCCCAAGGAAGGGACTGATTCTCTCAGATTTAGTGATGAACCTGCACCCCAGAACCAGCATCTACCCCAACCTCTTGACTTACATTCTAAGAGTCTACAGCTGGATTGGTTCAGTCATTTGCTGGCTTAATTATTATTTCAATTATGTAAAAAATATTATTTTAATTATGATCCTACTGAGCAAGTCACCTTCTTCTAAATCTAGCTGCTCAGAAAGAGATTTTAATAATCTCTTCAGAAATAAATTATTTTCAATTTGTTGATGCATGACAGCAAATCTCTGAGAAAGTAATAAAATAGAAACTAAGTAATGAAAAGAGAAGCTAAAGAACAGAAAAGGGCACTAAATAGTAAAGTTTTCAACAGAAGGACTTAACTCCAGGACAGAGCACAACCTTGAGCATTATTGGCAAAGGAGGAACACCTACCACAGTTTTGGGTTTGCTGACTGCCACCAGGTTGGCCAGAAAATCTTCCTCGCGGAGCTGGCCAAACACATGGGCATCGTAAGCCACCACGATGGAGATCTCGTCCATCATTTTGCCGTCAGGCTGCCGCTAGCGGCTGAGCAGGTCGGGAGTCCACGGCTGAACCTTGGCTCAGTTCCGTGTCAGTTGCTCACACCCAGCTGGAGACGCTAATGGGGAAGGAGTGTCATGGGAGAGAAAACATGAGCCAGCAAATCAGCTCCCGTGTGGGTTTTCCTCTCAAGGGTGCCTTTGGTATCACGGGAAGCACACACGGCACACCTGCTCACACTCCCAACACCTGCCCTGCAAAAGGCGTTTGCTGAAGTTTGGAGAAAGGCAGGGAACCTGTTTTAATTCCAGTATTAGGCCAAAGATCAAACAACAGGAGACAAAACAGATTAGTATTAAACAAGAAAAGATCTGTCAGAGCTTGACAGCAGCATTGAAATCTGCTGTGCTTCTCCAGTTTGGTAGAAATCGTTCCTTCTTTATATCCAGTTTTCTCCCATGAAAGCTGATATTCCTGTCACTGGAGTCTCCCCTTCCAATGAATTGCTGCTTCTGGATTATTTGTAAGTTCACAGAGATCGGTGCAAGCTGAGTTCTTTCAAGCACTCCTTGAAATTTTCTGCAAGTTTCTAAATCCTTTAAAATCTTTTAAAACACTCACTTTTGCTTTTCCACAGATCTGAATTGCATTTTGTGCCCTGTAGATACTTAGATTTTGGCAGGCAGATGACGGCAGCAAGTCACAACCCTCCAAAAAGTGTCCTTCAGCTTCCACATGTAATAGAGGGTAAAACAGCCCTGAAAAGCCCAACAAGGCTGTGAAGCTCTTTCTTGAAAAAACTTGTATCTCCACAAGTGAAATGAAAACAATTTATGCAATTAAAATGTTCCACAGAAGAAGGTTTTTAACCTAAATCTGGCACTGGTCTTGTTTTAGTTAAGAAGTAATATGTTATCTCTTGTCTGTGAATCCTAAATAGCAGAGCAGCCTTCCAAATTGCTCCTGACTTTCCAATTCGTTTATCCTAACTTCTTTTATCTATCTGACACAGGCCAAAAACAGCACAAGGAAAAAAATATGGAAAAAATAATGAAGAAACAATACTCTGAAAACTACAAATGAAAATCTAGAAAACAATGCAGGATTTGAAGAAACAAACAAAATATCCCAGAATAAACTCCTTTCAGGACAATCAGGCAAGGTAAAACTCCATCCACTACATTTTTATTTTCTCTGGACGCCTTTTCTTCCTGGTGAAAAATCATACCTGCTCAAGAAACAGAAATCATTCCAGCCATCCATATGTCTCCAAAAAGAGTCTGCGCTGGATGCAACAAATCTGGTAGAAATGTCCAGTGCTCGTTGGTGTGGCAAATGGTTACATTCTCGCTTTCCAGAATGAACAGTCAGACCCACCTTGCTTTTCTTTTTCCTCTCCTCCTGGAGTATCGTTATCAAAGATTGCAGCTATCTAAATAGCACCAGGTACTATTTGCATTTGAATAGGAAACTTGAGCAACAGCTGTAGCGGGCAGGATTAAAACCCTAACATCTCTTCCACTTAAATAGTGGGGGGAAATTACATGTTATTGCTAGGAAACAGAGAGTTCTAATAGGCTTATGGCAAACAAAAAATGCAGCACTTGAGGTTAAACTCTTGAGACTAAAGCAGATTCTGATCATGCTTAACCCTTGCAGGATGAAGAAAGATATTTTTCCCTTGAAACGCACCTACAGTGCATTTTTTCTTTGGTTTTCTTCAAAGGCAGACTTTTTCCAATTAATTCCTGCAGTAGAAAGACTTCAGATTCCAGCCCAGCTAACGAGAAGGTGGCTCTCCACGTCACCTATACAAAATTCCTACCTGCTATGCCAAACTCGGCTCAGGTTTTCTGAAGCCTTTAACTGCTGCTTCTTCCTCGCCTCCATTGCCTTGGGGGGGGTTGGTATCTTCTCGTAGAGCAAGTTCAAAGCGTGGGGCTGCGAGTGGCCCCTCCCCGGCCTCTCCTCTCCGCGGTGTGCTGACAAAGGCAACTGCTGCCAGAGGTACCGTCCCTTCCCACATCCCCTCCCACCCCGCTGGCACCCGCTCCAGGGGCTCCCAGCAGGGATTGGCATTACCTTGGAACAGCCAGGTAGGCGCAGGGGAGGGAGCAGGTGGTGTAACAGCAAACATTCCCATCTTAATGAAAGACCAATTTAATTCTGCAATAAGGGCAGGAGGTGGAGAATGCAAATTATCAAACATACTCCACAGCTGCAGCTACTCGAACCCCTCCCCTGATTTAGCCAACAGGCATTTCCATGTATAAGGAATTACGGACCAGAACGAATACTACCTTTTTCTTCTCCTCTTAGACAGAGAGATTACAATTATTTAACAGAACTACATCTGCATATTATTGTATAATCAGTTCAATAATTCTCATACCTATTCATAACAAAGGGCTTATAATTTTGGCATGTTCTAACTAGCAATTGCAAGAACTAACGACTGATTTGTGACGTTGGCTGATGCATCTCTTTAAATAGGATGTTTGTCAGTTGTTTCAAGCTAATGAAGCTGAGCTGCCTGCAAATCCCTACGAACCTGCATTTTACATCCCTCTTAACAGCCTGTGCTATATACCCTGAATCAGCACACAAAATTCTAACTATCAAGCCAGCTAAACGAAATATTTTGAATTAAATTGACCAAAGCAAACACGTCTACCCAGGCACAACTGCAGCCTGCTCACACCAGAGGAACTGGAAGGGAAAGGGCAAGCAGAGGTGCCCTTCACCACCTCCTCAGGCCACACTACACACTCCTCCCAGCCCTTCCATACAGAGCCTTCCCCTCTGCTGGAGTTTTTGGGTGCTGAAGTGATGAATAATCTACCAAAAGACAATAAAAACCAAGCAGAACGTTTGTATTTCCTTACAGCAAAGAGCATTTCTCTGTCTAACACCACATCTACCTTGCAGCAGCCTTCCTCCAGGAACAGGAACGCAGCCCCCTCCACGACACAGCTGTGAGAGCGTACCTCTAAAGCAGGAATTTCTGGAGAAGCGGTGCAACCCAGCCGTCAGGAGACAGAGGAGAGCCAGCAGAAGGACAGGTGAGCTGCAGAAAGCTGTTAACTTGTTAAGCTAAGTAGCACTAATTGCAGTTGTTGGGATTTATATGCCGGTGGTTAACAGAGGTGAATGGAAAATTCCTGAATTGAGCAAAGCAGCTCTCCTAGCAAAGCAAAATCCTGCTCACTCCCAAGATAAATTCATTCTCACTCCACCCCCAGGAATGTCTTGCTGCTATCTGACAGGGATAGGATCTTCTGACAGACAGGGAAGTGAGGTATGTGCAGCTCCTTGGTAAGCGCTCCCTTCCTGCCACCAGCTCCACGAACACAAAGGCCTTTTCTGTGATTTGCCTCTCATGCATTAATGAATCCGGGAAGATCACAGCCGTCTTCAGAGAAGGAAACATAAAACTCCTTTCAGAGCACTTGGAATGGCATTTGGCAGTCTTCGAGGTGAGTTTACATGTCTTTTTCCCCCAGTGGGAACGAATAACGATAGTATCAGCTCTTCTTTTAATTCTGTACCCACAGCAAGGGCTTTTTCAGACACAACCAGCAAGCGAAAACCACCTGGTTACAAGTCAAACGCTGTGGATCACACACACAGTTCTGTTCTCTCCCCACCCACAAAGGGCCTGCCAACCATCGGAGAGCAGCAGAAACTGGAACTCTGTTCCAGTTTTAGACGTGTTTCTGGATTCCACGTGAGACTGGAATGCGAAGTCACCGTGGCTCGCAGGAATGACCCGCACCATTCCAGAAATGCAGTTGCCAGGCTCTGACTGATCGGCGATTGCTTCTCCAAGATTTATTTTTATTATTTAAAATGTCAAATTAGCATGGCCTCTTTTTTTTTCCCCCCAAAAGAAGTGGGTGTATGCACCTGTGTTTCTCCTAAAATAATCCTCCAAATGTGTGGAAAATCTGGACTTGATGCGCTTTAGCACATACAGTTCCAGGGGTAAATCCTCCCAATTAGCTTGCTCCTGGTTTGAAAGCAGGCACAACTGTAAACTCATTTTTGCAGATTAAAGCCGGCAAAGCCATCCCACTGGAGAGAGGGAATGTGCTCTCCCAGTGGTGGCAGAGGTCAGCGTGGCTGGAATTGCTGAGGCATTCCTGACACACTGGTGATGCACTCCCCCTCCATGGAACTGTGTAGCTGGGAAGAGCTGAGGACTTGAGAATCTTCATTTTATGGTGCCAAATACCCAAGTTCCCCTCTCCCAGGCCCCCCAAATCCGCTGCATGCCACACAAAAAGCTACTCATGCTTCCATGCGACAACTGCTGCATAAGGATTTTCTTCCACAGTGTTCCTGTAGATGATCTTTAAAGACAAAAAGTAAAACTCTCAGCCTCACCCTAAAGCTCCAAAGGTGGAAGAGCAGCCCAGCTGATCACTCCCCAGCCTACTGAAGCTCCTTCCCTGGATATCTGTAAGCACATTCTCAGCTAATTCTGTTCTGTGTCTTTGCTCTGTTTCTCACTGAGGCGGTTACTAGCACTAGAAATTTTAAGGGTTTGGGTCAAGTTTGCTCTTCATTTCAGGTTTTACATAACTTAGAACTACAGCTAAATAAGGCATGCCCAAAATAAATCTGCCCGTTTTGATTTCTAGGACCACACAAACATGAACAAGATTAAATGGCAGCACAGCTGGGACACCAGCCTACAAGTACATGCTCATTATTCAGCTCAGTCCATTCCAGATTATTGTGAAGCTTTTTAAATGAACTCATAAACCTCTTTTGATTTTTAGTTTATTAAATTCACATTTTTACTTTACGTTTCCATACATCTTCCCTATCCTGCCACTATCACTTTCTGGGGCAATAGAAGTTATTTCCTCTCTCCTGCTAGGCTTCCTTCAGATGTGAATTGTCTGCCAGAAATATTTTACTTCACGAACTTCCTTTCTGCCTGCTGAGAATCTGGGTTAGAGTTGCGTTGACTTTTTGCTTGTTCATGTTTTCCAGTGACAAAGGCAGCACAGGACTCCAGCCAAACTATCAGCATTTTATTGCTTGGCCCCACAAAGAGCTGTGGTGTGACAGGTGACAGAGGAACAAGGAAAGAACCAGACATCCCTGAGCCAGCATTGATATCAAGTAAAGGAATATTCAATCTTAGTGTGAGTTTTTGACAATTCCAACCTTAGGCTGTTGAAAAAACAGATTTTACAGGACATTTGGGGCATATTTTGTATTTACCTAATATAATCGAGCTGAGCGTATTTCCTCTTTCCCCATCCTTTTGTTTTGGCAAAATAGGGTATTTTTTTTCATGTTTGGAAAAGCAAGGGGTGCTACCAGTGGGCTCCCCAACAGGCAAACACTCCTCCAGCCTAATGCCCTCTGAGTGGGCCAAGCTAGTTTAGACCAGAGACAACACTACAGAAACCATGCAGAAGGAACAGGCAGAAATTCCTGATCTGCCTTGGAGCGTATTTCCTGAAACACAGCAGGCTTCTGCCACCCGTCTCCTGTGTCACCCCTTCTCCTTGGGGACCCCTTTTTTATCTCCTTCCACTCCCGTGACAGCAGACATCCACAAACAACTCCACTCCACAACTCAGGGAATGGTGACAGCTGCAGAGCAAGGCCAGGTACCAGGGACCTTCCCACACCTGCCCCACAGCCATGGCCAGTGTCTCCTGAACCTGTGCCCTCTGAGCCAAATCACTACCAACAGGTCCCTCAACAGCTCCCCTGGCTGCTGAATGGACAAACATTAACAACCTGTTTGCCATTACAAGTGTCTCTGATATATATTCCACTAATCCAAGAACTGAATAATGCTTGTATGGCATTTAGACCACACAAACGTCATTTAGAGCTAAATTCCGTAATAAACTCAACACTACCTATGAAATGTATTTTAAACTTGTTGCATTTATCATTTCACTTGGTATTGAAAAGAAAAAAAAATGGGTCAAGCATATTATCCAAGAAAATTAGCACAGGAGTTGTAAAGGGATGCTTTGCACTTCCAATGATTCACATGGATTTCTGGCCTGGTTTCAGAACAGGTTGATTCAGGGATTTCACCCAAACAGCCCACTGTCTTTTCACTTACAGCACGTGATCAGCAAACGAAAGACACTAATTAACATGAATCAGCATCTTAAATAGCAACATCTGTCACATGAAGAGACTCACGCAGGGCCCAGGATTCGGCCTTCTTATTCTAAACCACACTTGACTTTCCTTCTCCAGGTAGATACATCTCTCCATATTTTTCATTCCCTCCCCAAAGAGGGGTTAATAGTCCTTATCTACGTCCCTAAGGAAGACTAATAAAGGTAAAATTAATGGGAAATGCAAAACTGTAAGGAGTACTATTACTGATGTTGTCCATCAAGTTTCTCCAGCGCTGAAGCAGCCATGCTGCACAGGGAGAGTGCAGTGACATGTTTACCTAGATGACCTGAAGTGCCCCGTTTCATGTCAGATTTTAGTATCTTTACTGACCATCACTTTGCACCTGACCTTCAGCTTGGGACAAGAGAAAAAAAGGGGAAAGAATGAAAGGCTGGAGAACCAGATGCCGTGAGAAATTCTTGTAGTTAAGTAACAGGAAGAAAAAGGCAGGACCACAGCACATCCTCTGCTCATCAAACCCACAGGAGGTGGCCATGCACAAACTCACCACAACACCCCTGGCTGTGCTGGAACCCCACTGACACCCTGACAGGAGCCTCATGGGAAATGTGAGACATTTCCATATGGAAACAGCACAACAGTAATGGTGTATTCCCAAACCAAAAAATAAATCCACCGTATGATTGCTTGAAAGATGAGATAACGAGTAATTAAAACTGAAGTGATGTGGGTGAGCAGGAAATGGCACAGGGTGTCAGCCAAACTGGGCTAAACCAGACAGACCAGTCCGGGCACCTTCCCTGAGGTTCAGCAGTCAGTGTGACTGTGAGACGCAGTCTAGACTGAGGCATGCCCGAGGACTCTGAAATGAGATCATGTCATGCATTTTGCATTAAAAGTACCAACTCCTGACACTTTCCAGGAGAGCGGCGTGTCCCTCAATGCTGGAGTTAAAAATCAAGGTGTTAACTTGGAGGACTGAATGCAGCCCAAAAAAGTCCAGCGATCAGCACGTGCTGGTAGATGTTGATAGCAAAGCTAACAAACAGCCAGCTGATACAGAGAAGGCATTTGACCCGAGAGCCTTTTGCTAGGAAAGGCAGAAAGCAGCTAAGTCTCTGTTCTCCTCTGGACAAATTCCCTGGGAATTTGCACAGGTCAGCTCCAGGGGAGAAAAGAAGATCAGGACCATGCAAGCTGATCAGCTGTATAAAACTACCAATAGTATCCACTAATCTAAACTCCACAAAATCCTCTGCCCCTAAATCCCTATTCATCATCATCCAGTACAGTGAAAGGGAAGTTCTGTTCTCACAAGATGATTTGGAAGACAAACTATTCCAGTACTTAACTGTGCTGATCTAGTTTCCCACTGGGAAAATCTGCATCTACATTTAATGCTTCAATATACCACAATGAGAAAAGCTTCTGTATTTACATGTGATTTAAAGATTACCCTGTCTTGATTTGCCTGTTAATAAGCTTATTTTAAGAGCTCCAATGGTATGTATGGAGGGGCAGAGAAGGCAAGTGCTGCCACCAGTTATCAAAGAGCTCTACATGATAATCGGGTATTTCTTCAGAAACCAGACACCAGAGCTATTTCCATATATTCTTCTACCCTCCCCATTTGTCTTATTCCAAGCTTGTCTTTTATTTAAAATCTTGACTGTAGGTCTTGTATCACTTACTACTATGATACCTACACAACTTAAAAGAAATGAGACACTCCCTAAAAAAATAACAACATAAGGAATTGGCCCAGCTCAGCACAGACGTCCACGGGGCAAGAGAACATTTTCTCCTCGTATCCACGTGCCCAGGCTGGGCACAAAGTGCTGCTCAAGCTGAGGTCAAGTGCAAGGGCTGAGCTCCCTTGGAAGCTCCCTCACTCCCAGTGCTCCTGTTGACTCCTCTCAACGTCCAGCTAAAGGTCTATATTTAGAGACAAAATTGAGCCATAACTTCTAATGCGTACTTCATTTTTTAATGTCTTTCATGTAGGGGAAGTGTTTGTGCAAAATTCCTTCTGCAAAAAATGCAAGGGAAGTGCCTGTAATGAGTGAGAGCTAGTTTTTGCTTGATGTGAAGGAAGAAAACCCCATCAAACGAAGAAAAACAAAGGAGGCAATAAAATTTAGAATGATTTGCAAAAAAAAGCTTTTCAAAAGATGTTTCTATTGCCATAAAATTCCTTAATGTATTTCCAAAGTACATATTTTATATGATCACCATCATTATTTTCACCGTTTGGAAAGTCAGTTTAACAAAATAAACCAACTCACAAGAAAGTAAGAACTAACACGAAAAAGAAACGCTCTCACAGAATCACCAGGTTGGAAGAGACATCCGAGATCACCGAGTCCATCCCATGCCCTGACACCACCCCAACTAAACCATGGCACTGAGTGCCACATCCAATCTCTTTTTAAACACATCCAGGGATGGTGACTCCACCACCTCCCTGGGCAGACAATTCCAGAACTTTATCACTCCTTCAGTAAAAAACTTCTTCCTAACATCCAACCTGAATTTCCCTTGGTGCAGCTTGAGACGGTGTCCTCTTGTTCTGTCAGCTGTTGTCTGGAAAAAGAGACCAACCCCACCTGGCTACAGCCACCTTTCAGGGAGCTGTAGAGAGTGATAAGGTCACCTCTGAGTCTCCTTTTCTCTGGGCTACACAGCCCCAGCTCCCTCAGCCGTTCCTCCCAGGGCTTGTGTTCCCAGCCCCTCACCAGCCTTGTCACCCTCCTTTGGACACGTTCCAGGGTCTCCACGTCCTTCCTGATCTGAGGGGCCCAGAACTGGACACAGCACTCGAGGTGTGGCCTCACCAGTGCCAGGCACAGGGGAAGAATGACTGCCCTGCTCCTGCTGGCCACACTATTTCTGTGTTGCTGTCTACAGTGAATATCATATGTAATATAATATCCAGGTTCCTACATAATGGTTCGAAAGGTTATAGATGTCCTCATCTCATTTGTGACAGAATAATTCTGTTTCCAATTACTCTTTATCACAGAATCCCAGAACGGTTTGGAAAGGACGTTTAAAGGTCATCTTCTGTTGCAATGAGCAGGAACATCTTTGAAAATAGTTGCTCTTTGAAAGCAGTGAAGGATTTGATCACCTTTCTCAGACACAGAATCATAGATGAAAAATATATGAAAAATATATGGTTGTTTCTTGGAATGCCACACAGTATCTTTCTTCTATAGGTATTTCTCACTGCAGAACTTTAACCCAGAGAAATACACATGGACTTAGCAACATTTCTGAGACTGGAAGAGTTGCCTGGGGACTGGCAACTGATCATCACCTGATGCTTCGAGGAGAGTGAAACAAATGAGTCACGCTGGTGACACCTGTGATACAGCACATCCCTGACACTGCTCAGTACTGACATGAGGGAAAAGGGATCTCATGGGTAAAAAATAAATCCAAAAGGGTAATTTCCTTGACGCTCGTTAGAACTGTGACATTGAGAAAGACCAGAAACAGGTCTCAGTCATTTTTCTTATCTCTCCTAATTAAATGTAACAGCAGCAAGAGAAAAAGCCCACTGTGAGCTGGAGATGGAGCACCCTAACTTGGTCTCTCGGTGCCTTTGGCCATCCCTTATCAGCAGGCATTGCAAAACGTCCAGGATATTTTGTTGGGCAATACTATGATTTTATTCTCACTTTTATTTTTTTCATTTTTCCATTTAGAATGCACAACTGGTGCTCTGTTTATCAGTGTTGTTTGCATTCCTGTGCTCTTGAATCTTTCAGAGTTACAGGACTTCAGGGTGTAGAGAGCTGGCTGGGCCCACTACCACGAAGAGGCCACACAGACCAGTGATCAGCACAGGCACGGGGCAGCCGTGTCTCCTGCAATGCCCGTGTCAGCTCAGGTTCACTTTGCCCTTTTTCTGCACTGCAGACCACCCCACATTTTGCCAGAGCTCTGAAAGTTCAGGAGTGACAGCTGAGTACGTCAGGTGGGAAGAGCCAGATTGAGGAATGCAGAGATCCTCACCCACCCCAGCCACTTGTCTGCTTCTGGGTGTAATTCAAGATGTTAAACATCATCTCCTTTACCTGAATGTCTGACATTTCCTCTTAGGAAAGATCCTTTTCTTCCAATCTTCAACTAAGGAAATGAAGATCTGTCAACTCATCTTTTCAAATGTACCTGGAAAACCCTCTCAGGGCAGTAGAAGTCATTCCTGGGCATTCCGGCTGGTACCAAGTCTCCTGTGCTTTGTTCACACCTCAGCTGAGAGAATACATGAGGTGGCTTCCCCACCTGCCAGAGCACCTGAACTCTGGGCCAACAATGGCACCAAAACCTACACCTCACACAAACAGCACAGCTGGGCTTGTGAAATCTCAACTGTACTAAAAAACTACATGGAGCTGCTGGGCAGCAAGGGTTTTACAATCAGCACCCCTCTGGGTGTAAAGAAGTGGACACCCCAGTGACAAACGTGTCATAATTCACAAGACCAAGAGTCTATTTTGAGAAACGAGATACATCATGAGCATGCCAAGCCACTCAGATACAATTTAGCTTTCCAAATGGGTAATTGAATGCTTAAAGTAAATAAGAGGAAAATTCAATCTGGACTTAAAACATCACCTTCCTCATCTCACTTTGATGTAAAAAAAATTACATCTGGCCTTGTGCACGAGCCCTGTTCTGCAGGACTGTATGTACAAACCCAAGTGTTCATGTCCTCCTCTCTGTTCTTCTCCAGAGTCAGTCACGTAATGGCTGGATCATCAAAGAAGAAAAATGATTTTTTTAGCAAAAAGTATTCCACACTGAAAACTACAGCAGTTAGACAAAGAAGCTGTCAGTTAGTGCAGCCAAAGGCTGTAAGGAGAGGCCCAAAAGGCAACATCTGTGGAAGAAGTATAGTCCAGAGACTCAGCTCATGAATGTTGGCTCTGCTTCCTGAAACAAAAAAGAAATAGGGGGGAAAGAACAGTTTGGTCCCTGATTGTTCCAAATAAATATCTACAGGATTCACTCCCCTCTTGCTCGAGCTACAGTATTGTGCAGGAGGTGCAAAATGCTGGAGCTTCTGAGAGGCTCTGAATTGTCTCTGAAGGTTTTACTGAGGAGTGTGGCAGTTCTTTCACCAAAGAAAGACAAACAGGACAAACACAGCCAGGCTATGGTACAGTACTCCTGCTTAATGCTTTCCTGCTTGTGAGAAGTGACTCATACCAGTGCTACTGATTTTTTGCTTGGCAAGGAGGTCCTCTGGGCACTGCAGGATGTAACAGAGCACACCAGGCACTTCCAGCTTCTCTGGTTTTGGGAGCACATCTAGAACAAATGGCACAGTAACATCCTCATTACCCCTCTGCTCTCCTGTGCCATCCATGTGTAGCCACTACAAATGCTCTGCCAGTTTATCTGTGCACCGCACGCTCCATCAGCAACCTGCTCCTGCTGTGGACACGATTTCAGACCGAGCTGTGCCCTGGCTGGGATCCCAACACCACCTTACAAAAATGCAGCTGGTCCTGCAGAACTGCCTGTACAGCAGGGCTCTTCCCAGCACTGCTGGGCAGGGAGGATAACCATCTCACTCTGGGCACAGCTAGTCAGGCTACAAGAAGCCTGGAATGCGGACACTGCTGAAATTAGTGGCCAGAAATAAAGTAAGCAGAAAAATGGCTTAAAGCCATCTTTGTTCTCACCCTTTTTATTTCCATCAAGGACTGTTGGGATCAAACACCGGGTAAGCAGTCTATGGCCAGCTGTGCCTTTAAAATGGATTTCCATCACACTCCTGGATGCCACTCCAGCTCAACAAATATCATGACAAGTTTGCTCAGTTGATGAACAGGAGCACCAGGCAAAAACAGGGCAGAGGATGGTGCTGGAGGGAAGACAAGCAACTATGCAAGTCAAGGCACCCTGGTGCAACCTGGAGGCTTGTGGCTCTGCTCCTGCAGTAGGGAAGAAATCTGTTTAACTATGTAAATAAGATACATAAATAAATAAATAGGAATAGGAATGGGATGAAGAAAAGCACCCAGACCCTGGCCTCTTCAGTATCTTGCAGGTCGCTTAGCAACAGGCTAGCTGCTGCAGGGTAAAAGAGCATGAAATCAGCATCTTTTCAGCAAAAGACAAACTGAATGGAAATGTGGGGAGGTGGCCTTTTCCTGGCAGCAGCGGGGAAAGAAGTAAGTGGTGAATCTGATCCTGTGGGCATCCTTTTGGAGGGGTTCCTGAGTGCAGAGATTGTTAATTAATGTGGTTGAGAGGCTTCATCGTGCCAGCAAACTGACAAATTCCAGAGCATGCCTGGGAAACCAATAATTCAATCTTGATTAAAATGATGTCTGTCACAGTCACCTCCTGGGTTAATTACTTATTAACAATCTTAAATAGCTCACCCCCAATTCTGCCGGACTCCCCTGGCTATGGCAGTGCCAGCTGACCACAGAGCACATTGGCAGTGGCAACTCCCTAACCCATTTCCCCAACAGGCTCAGGTTTTATCTCCATGCCATCTCTCCATTCACTAAAGGAATGTGCACCCTATGAATCCTTAAGAAACTGAATCTCAGCAACACAAATCCACATTTTCGCCAGGTAAATCCTCTTAACCCAGCTGCTTCTCCAGCCTTCTGGAACAACCTTGTGTGGACACAGAGGATCATTACATAGACAGCAGCTATTAGAGAGAATTGAGCTATGAGAGCAGCAAGAACAACATGTGGACATTTCGTGGAGGACTTAAATGAGAGTTCTGAATGAAAGATTTTTCTGCGTCACCTAATCTGGGGCTGGAGTGTAGCAGTTAATTGTTTTCCACTGCTAAAGGCAGCTGGATCCTGGCAGCAAGGCACAGCCAGGGACCTGTGTGGCACAAGATCCATTTAAAGGTGGTGTGGGAGGGTGGTTGGGTCAGCAGAGGGGCCAAGTGGCTTGTCCAGGAATCCAACAGGAAGAGCAAAGGGAAAACACAGTGGCCTTGCCCCCTGCTTTATACACACACAAAGCAGTGATAACTCATTTTACTCCTTATTTACAGATAACTTGTATTTGTGTGGCATTTCAGCAACAGGGAAAACCATCTGGGGGCTACGAGTGAACCAAATTTACTCGGAGCAGGGAAAATTCTCACCTGCATTTTATCCTCCTTAGTGCCCCATCACAGCACTTAATCCTTCCTGTGGCTGGGGTGGAGGGTTTAGAAGCCATCCCCAGTTCCACAGGCAGGAAATTACACAGTGTAGAGCAGGATGGCTGCTTTCAATCCTTGCAACTTTAGAAATGATTTCTGTGTCCTTGGGAGCTGCACACAGAGATGCATTTGGCAATGTTTTGCTTCCCTCTTTGTCTGGGGTTGAAAGGAAGGCGACTTCGGCTCAGTGAGTGAACACTTAGATGAGATACCCTCCATTTTCTTAATGAGCCTATTAAGTGACTCATCAAAGGTGTAACGAGCAGTCTTAGGGGAGAGACACACAGAGATAACTGACTGGATAGGAACAGGAAATATTCCTAGTGCACACGAAACAACCTAAATGCTACAAGAGTTAATTGGGAATAATGTGATTCCGGTGCTAGAGAAGCACACAGATGGAAAATACCTTGGCACTTTTCCTTTTTGCAGGCTGGAGCTGTCTGTGCCTGAGCTCACAGCTCCAGCTTTTCCTCCTCTGAACAAGGGATGACAAAATCCTGCTGAGATACATCCGTCTCTGGGGTATTTGTGGAGTCAAGCACCTGGTGGAACTGTTAGTGCTCCCTGAGCCTGAGCAAAATCGGTGACTGAAGGAGAGTCTTGGTTTGGGTCACAAGAACCAAAGGCCATATCAAAATTAAAATGGAATTTTACTCTCTGCTTTCTTAAATGAGTCCATGAAGGTGTGCATGCCAGGATTTAATCTCTCCAAGGAGATTAAAAAATACTGCTATATTAACACAAATATCCCAGGCATACAGCAACCAGCACACATCACTCTCCACCACAATGGATTTTGTTTACAAGGTTAACTATGATCCACTGTTGCACATTTTCCAGAATCTTGCACTCTGAGTGTGTACTAAGAGTGAAGCAAGGGAAGGAGGAAGAGCAAATAGCATCAATAATGCTTAGAAGTCGAAAAGAGAAGATGTACTAAAACACATGCCTATTTCTCCTGAAATGTCACTTTATGTCAACTGCCATGGTTTCCAGACTGCCAGAATTGAATCATATTGTAATTACATCCTGTTTGGACAAGGTCACAAAAGTAAAAGCTTGGTACTTTCCTCCATTACAGGTGCTGTATGTTCTTACACTCCTGGAGCAGACAAGCTTCCTTTTCTAAGGGCAACAAATTTGCCTTCAGCATAAAATGCTGGTTTAAGTCCATTAGTGCAAGGTAAGGCACATTAAAAAATTAAGAGCTGTGATCTGATCTTTCTGAGAAGCCTACCAGAGCACAGATGTCTTTACTCTCTTCCTAATCCTTACAATTCACTTTATATCATAACAGCAACAGAAAGGAAACAAATACAAACCCCAGACCCATGTAACCTTACAACAGGTGCTTGTTTTACTCGAGCCCTCATCAGTGACTACAAATGTGTGATACCCCTTATATCAGGGCCTTGAACATTTCTGGTTTTTCCACCTTTCCAGCGGTTTTTCCGCAAATTCCTGTGACAGTATGTAATCTTGTACAATATTCCTACATGATGGATCAAAGGTTGAAAATCCACAAGTCCTACAGGTAAATAGTTCTGTTGTTTAAACAGGGACCCTGCAAACACTGCGTGGCAAAGTCCTTCTGCCCAACAGGATCATTAGTGACACTTTGTGGATGTCACAATAATGAAAGATTGAAGGATAGAGAGGGACTCCTGGCTGTTCCCAGGGGAGCCTGGGTTCCCAACAAGTTCCTGTGTGAGCTCCCAGCCTGGTGCTGGATCTATAAATGTGCTGCTCCTTTCCATTAGAGACTCAGACACCAGAGAAGATTCTGCCTGATGGACAGAGATGGGTGAGAGCAGTGGAACACGAGATGGGCTCTGGCACAGCCCTGTGCTCCCAATTCCCCTCAGCAATTAGGGCTGAACCTGGGATGAGCACTTACACTTCAGGTTGGGAGCTCCTCTGCTGTCAGAGAGCAGGGCTGGAGGTTTTCCAGGGTCACCAAGCCCAGGCAGTACCTTCTCCCCCTTTACACCCCCAACCCTGACCAGAAGTGTTTTTATCAAGTCTTGAAGCACTTGGATTTGTCATGTTGGCTGGCGAAGCTGGCTCTGGTGCATATTGGGGCAAAAGGAAAAAACATGGCTAAAACAGATCCCCCTGAGCTAGAGAGTCATTGTCTTTGCAGAACCCCTCGTCAGAATTCTGGGAAACACAAACTGTGCCAAGGAAGATGCTCCTTTCCTACTGCATGTCCTTCCTCCTGCAAAAGGAACATTCCCTGCTTCACACTGTGCTTAGAAAAGGGAAAATCTAAGCAAGTTCTCTTGAAAGAAGTTCATTACAACATAAACCTACATTTCACTTGGCATTGCAAGAAAAACAAGGGCCAAATTTGTCTCAGAGCTTCCTGCTGCTACTTAAAAGCAACAGGATTTGTGTCCATACAAGGTTACATGAGTATGATGGCCTGGACAAGCAGCTGGAATGAAGAAAACCGTGTGCTGGGATCAGTATTCTCTGGCACCAAAATACAGCTCCTTTCAGCGAGAGAACTCCCTTTCACTGCTGCCTCATGAGGAAAGACATCACACTTACTGTTTTCAGGACTTTTTAACGTGTGAAAGTAATGCAGTGGTGACAAGGTGACCGAATTTTTTTCCCCATTTCCGACGGGTCTGGTAGATTGCAAAATCATCAAAAGAACAGTCTGACAATAAAGTTTTTGTGTGTCATTGACAGTGGGAAAAGAAACGAGCCCGAGGTAGGGGAAGCAGTTTCTCAGATGCGAAAGCATTATCCAATCCAGCTGCTGACAACCGGTGCCTTGGGGTGCGCAGGAGCAAGTGGAATATGGCATCCTCATCAGGCAGTGAGGAACCAAAGCCCTGATCCCTTTGCCAGTCCTTTCCACGGCTCTTGACGAGCCCAAACAGAATCAATATTCCCTGCTGTGTCCAGAGGGAGCGTCCCGGGGGGCACCGTCTCAGACTGCCATGGAATTGTTCCTCACAAGGATGCACGATAAGGTCATTGATCTCATGCTCTAAGCTACAGGTTAACCAAGTGTGGCAGGACCGTTATCCCCATCACCACCTCCTCCTGTGTGTCCCAGATATCTGGTGCATAAAGAGATAGCCCAAAGGCACAAAGGCCCAGCAGGAGTCATCTCTGGCGCCAGGAGGGCTCAGAGCTGACTAAGAGTCCACATCTTAGTCTGCAGAGCTGATGAGAGGAGAGATGAAAGAAACTATTGACTGAGAGCCATGGTTTTACCCTATAAAAGATACACGAAACATCACTGAAGCAGAAGCCTCTTACACCATGGAAGGTGTTCGGACTTCTCCCCGAAGTCTGGACGCAGGCTTCGTGGTTACTTCTCTGGAGATGGAGGGGAAGGATCTTCACGTGTGCCCCACCAGCAATTGGATGGTAAGATACATTGAATCCTAAGCTTATGCTATTTCTTCACTAGCTGTAACTGAAAAGGGACCATGTTTCGTGCACTGTATATTAACTACTAGTAGTCTCTTTTGTTCTATTCCTGTGTAGTTTTTAGTTTAAGTCTTATGTTTGTTTGTTTCCCCGTCTATTAATAAATAATTTATTCTATAATAGACAGAATCAGTCATCATTAAAAGAACATACGAATGAGAGTGGGTTTTGGGGTGCTGGCCACCTCAATAAAGTTACTGTCTGCTGCCAGAGGCCTGGGCAGGAGACAGGGTTAATCTAAACCCCCACATCCATTCGTGACACCAAGGGATTGCTGAGATTAAAAAGGAGCTGCTCAGACAACCACTTGACTCTGTGAAGAACTTCAGCTATAGTTTAACTACTTTTTTTCCCAGAGGCTGAGGCATTAAGCTCTGAGCCTCTCTCTTCAAGTTATGCCAGCCTCAGTGTGTGTCTGTCTCTGTGTTCGTGTGCGTGTGTGTTAGCAAACACACACCTGTATTCCTTACGTGGACCCTCCAGGCCAGTGCCACATGCAGCTGCAGGGCTGGGGCACTCCTGAATCTGAAGATTTTGCAGCTCTGTTGTCACAGTAATGGAGTGATTTAAGCTGACACTCTGGCCCCAAGCCATGTGTGCACACTGAATTCATGCCTATACTTCCAGATTTAAGAGATTATTTATTAACACAGAATCACAAAATGGTTCGGGTTGGAAGGGACCTTAAAGCCCATCTTGTTTCAATCCATGGCAGGGACACCTTCCACTAGCCCAGGTCACTCCAAGCCCCATCCAGCCTGGCCTTGGACACTGCCAGGGATCCAGGGGCAGCCACAGCTTCTCTGGACACCCTGTGCCAGGGCCTCCCCACCCTCACAGAGAAGAATTCCTTTCCAACATCCAATCTAAATCTACTCTCCGTTTGAAGCCATTCCCTCTTGTCCTGTCACTCCATGCCCTTGGGAACAGTTCCTCTCTGGATTTCTGCATCTATACTAATTATTATACTGATTAACAACTTGGAGATGAGATTTTCTGTTTTTTCATGGCTTTTGACTAACTTGCAGAATCAAATTTTGGTTAAAAATTATTGTCCAGGAAATTTCCGTAATCAATTAAGCAAAGGAAGTTGAAAGAATAACAGACAGATAGGGCAGCACAATGAGGCCTGATCTTCATCTGCTCCTTGAACAACTGGACAAAGCAGTGAGGTACATGGTCAAGGCCTCCCATAATAATGCTTTTAACCTCTTCCCATCCTCTGAGTTTTTGTAGTGGATATATGGGAAAGGGAAGAGCAAAGAGGAGGAGGAGGAAGCTGTCATGCCCCTGCACCCCGGTTACCACAGCTCACCAGTGCACCTGAGGGCTGCGGGTGCACCCCTGGAACAGCTGGAACAGCACTGAACTTCTGCACTGTGAATTGAAGAAGTGTCTCCAAAAAGGCACCATCTAACTGGGAGAATAACAGGTACTGCAAACCTGCCAGGCACCATCATCACAGGCTTTCTTCAGAGTCAAACTCAAGGCATTCTTTGGGAAAATCAGTCACTGGGTTTGTTTCCTCCAAAGGAAGAGAGAGTTGAGACCTTCTCCTCTAAAAAACTGGTGTAGCAATTGGTTGGCACTCCCTTGCCCAGGTGTTCACTGCATTGCATGAAAAATAATCATTTACAGAGGAATTACGTAGGATTTCAGCAATATGAGACAGCCAAACACCACACTACTATTTAAATATCTGTGGGAGAGTAAACCAGCACACTGCTGTTCTTTAACAGAATGGAACACCTTACAAATGGAGATAAATATACTGTGATGTTCCTCTATAGCACTTTACCTGGATTCTCCAAAGCCTCTGACACACAGCTCCTCACCTCTGTTCACCAGCCAGATGTAATCTACTTTTGCCCAAACACAACCAAACCTAACAATATAAACAACGTAACACTATGTTTACCACACTACTCAATCTCCACAAGACAAACAAGGCTACAATACGCTGAAAATAAAAGCAATTAACTGCAGGAAACCAGAGAATCCTGAAGCAAAGCAATCAGGAGATCCTAAAAATGTGAATATTGCCCTTATAAAGCACCCAGCTATGGTCCTGCTCCAGTAGCTACACACTGCTTAGAGAAGCCAAGTAACTACTTGCTGAATTTAATTTCCAACAGTGTCAATAAAAACAATGCCCGGGGTTTGTAATGGCAAGTTATTAATGAGACCTTCAGCTCTAAAAGCTGCTGTCCCTGCAGAGCTCTGTGTTTATGAAATGCAGACACCGGCTTCTACACTTGGTTTTGTTTGTTCCCTCATTTTCAAAGCAGAGAAATAAATCCAAGTGCAGGTGCCCGAGAAATCAAACACCAGCAAAAATGCATGAAGACACTGCCCCCAGTGCCTCTTCTGTTTATCTGCAAAAGCCCGGGGGGAAATAAGGGAAAACTGTTAGGCTTTGCCTTTTCTTTTTCTTCTCCTCCTGATTATTTTTACAAGTTTAGCTCCAGGTCTCAGCATAGCACAGTGCTTCAGAATTTGTCACCTCATTTAATTTGTCAAAAAACAAATGAAATGAAACCACAGTCCCATCCCAACTGTTCTCTGTGCTACACTGAGAGTGAATCACTGCTTTTTCCGCCAAGTCACTGCGTGCATCAGCCATTAGCTCTGGATTATCAGAGCTTGCTGCAACAGAGAATCAGAGAGTAGAATCACAGAATGGTTTGGGTTGGGTGGGACCTTAAATCTCATCCTGTTCCACCTCCCTGCAGGAGGCAGGGACACCTTCCACTAGCCCAGGTTGCTCCAAGCCCTGTCCAACCTGGCCTTGAACACCTCCAGGGATGGGGCAGCCACAGGTTCTCTGGGCAACCACACCAAACCTTACTGTTTCCAAAAACTTAATTTTTTTTTTATTCTGTAACATCTGCAGGAATAAAATACCCACAGCATTTCTGAGAAGGACACATACCATAAAGGCTGATCAAAAAAGACAAAAGGCAGCTTGAATTTTTTTGCCTAAATGCAAGCATTTCCCAATGCATGTATTCTAAGATTTCTAGACTTAAGAAATAAAAGATAATTCTTTGTGGGTGCCCTGAACTCCCAATAGACAACAGAGCTTCTTCCTCTGCTGTTCAGAGGAGAGAATACAGAGTTTCTCAGGTCACAGGAGTTGAGTTCTAAAAAGATAAAGATATAATACCTTTCAGGGTCATAGACAACACCAAAACTTTGGCTGGCAAGGGTCGTGCCTTGACCCCGGTGTCTTTTGCTTATGAAGAAACACATTTCCTCAGAATTACTACACTGATTACTGCCAAGCTGCTACCTGCTCCCTCAGACCTGAAAGACATCCAAGAGAAGCACAAAGAATTTCCCCCTCTAGGGAGATTTCACCGTCTTAGGTCTCAACAGTTTTGCCGATGTTTAAGTCAGTAACAAGGAGCACTTCTCTGCCAGCATAAATATGGTGTGCAGAGCTTGTGTCCAGGCATTTCTGCAGCTGTACTTTCACCTCCATCTCTTTCTCCATAAAATAAGAAGTCCTGTGGGTTTGTTCCTTTTAATTACGGTTGTAAATGCTGATCCTGGGATACATTTCTTCTTCCTCTACAGCCTCCTTTGCATCACAGGAGTGTCTTCATAAAGGACACCATCCTACTGGGAGAATAACAGGTACTGCAAACCTGCCAGGCACCATCATCACAGGCTTTCTTCAGAGTCAAACTCAAGGCATTCTTTGGGAAAATCAGTCACTGGGTTTGTTTCCTCCAAAGGAAAATAGAGTTGAGACCTCCTCTAAAAAGCTAAGATGAGCACTGTCCTGTCAATAGGAACTCCAGACACTGCTACTGCTCAACACACAGACCAGAGCAGGTAGAAAAATTTTCATAAGATATTTTAATGCATCACCTCACAGGGGGTGAGTCAATGCTCCAGCCACCCTGCACCTGGGATTCAAGTTCAGCTGGGGAAAAAGGTTCACTTCCTCTTACTTCTAGAGCTGAGTTATTTTCGACACATTCTGGCAAAGATGCCAGAAGACAGAGCTGTCAAACTGTGTGACTCCCTGCCACCTTCCTCTCTTGCTCTCTGTACTATTTTCAGAATCAAGGATGGAAAGCAGCTGTTATTCATCCAGGGGGAAAGCGCCAGATTCAAGAAGCTCAAGCCAAAAGGCTTTCTGAGGATGCTTCTCTGCCTCCACTGGGGACGGAAGCAGCTGCTGTCCTACTGAAAAGCCCTGATCCTGATGGCACCAGGGTGAACAAAGGGATTCAGGGCTCTGCTGAACCACAGAGCAGCTTTCAGATACCCCCTTACCTTGCTGAAGGAAACCTCTGATAGCTTGGGCAAAGCGACAGAGCTGCTGGGCATCGAGACAATAAATGTTTCTATCAACTTTTACACTTCAAACCTTTACAGCTCTTTGAAGACCCTTACCTGCAACGCTGCTGTGGTTGATGCCACTGCTCTCAAGTACATACGTCAGCTAGTGACTACTACAAAGAAACCAAAATATTTGTACTCTATCAGGTTGCAGAGCTACTTTAGATTGTTAAAATGTGATTATACTAAACTATTAATAAGAAAATTCTATTCCTTTCCTATTGATAAAGAATTAATGACATGCCTGATGTCCCTTACAATACCAACTCAGTGCAAATGAAAAAAAAAACAAACCAAGCAAACAAAACAAAATAACTGAACAGTTTTACTAATGCTTAAACACCAGGAAAATATAGCCTCACTACTGGGCAACATGCCTGCTCACTGGAATATTAAATAAATATTATAAATTAAAATAAATAAACATTTCAAGTTGAAACTGTTGTTTTAAATTAACAACATTCCTTTCTATGGTGTTAACACTTATTACCAAGATTACAATCACATTTAACGTCCAACTCCACTGCAGGCACTTTAATCTGATTTCCAGGTGCCAGCTCAGTGCAGTGCCCCACAGCACAAAGCCGGGCAGGAAGAAGGAAGCTGGAGCTGCAAACAGGACAGGCATGAACAAACACGACCCTTGTCACCAGGACAATTGGATCTGCACTTCAGAGATAACAGCACAGACATAATAAGGGGAACTGATCATTGGCTTTTAATAAGAAATCACACACAAGCATGGCAGGGTTTTCTATAGATCTAAACAAAATCCTTTTCAATTTGGTTTGGCCTTTTCTTAAGAAGTTGATAAATGAGCAATTTTTAATCTGTCCTTTATATTGGAAGATTAAATAGATACAACACTGGTAGAACCAACGCTTGTGCAGTTTCAGGGCCTTTCTGCAGTTACCTCCTTTGCTTTTCTGTTGCATTTGTGTTGTCTAACCCCAATTGAAAGAGCCCCAAGTATCTGGATAAATACACACATAAGCACAGAGAAAGAGAGAATGCTCTAAAGAGAGAGAGCAAACCAGCTATTTTTAATCCTCTCCACTGAAACTCACATAAATTAATATGTGAGTTAAACCACGCCTGAAAAAATCACTTCCAGACAGAAGATCAACAGAGGTGTGAAGCAAGTCACTCATCCACATCAGTAAGGTGTGAGCTTCAAATCACCACTTTGAATTGAAAACATTTAAATGGCAACATTATAAAGTAAACCTGCTTTAAATGTCACAAAGGAACAATTCTGGAATGAGAACAAGCGTAGCACAGCTCCTGCTACTGTAGCCAGTTCTCCTTGACTCTGCTATTCTCCATGGTGCCAGCTCCAGCTGTGGGAGCACCCAGGTGGGATCCACAGCCTTGTCAGTACAGCGAGAGGTGACAAAAATGGGAGTTTGCTTTGCATTGGGAAAGGCACCGTTTTTATCCAGGGCCATTTGCTCCTCTCACTGAAGATGCTGAGAGCAGCAACCTCAAAATGCTGCTGGGGGGCCAATATCATCCAGAAGGGAGACTGCCATGGTTAGGGAGAAGCTTCTCTTAGGAGAAGTTCAGTATTTGAGATCCTTCCTGCTACTGAGGATGGTGAAAGATGAAACCAGGAGTCACTGCAGAGCCTGAGCCAGGTAAAAGAAGGTGTCATCACAGATGCTGCCCCATGATGGAACAACCTTCCCTGCAGGTTCCTGTCTGTCTCATCCCACGTGTGTTACAGTAACAGACCCTGCTGGTTTTGCCCAGGAAGATGTGACTTCCAGCAGGGCTATTGGAATAACCTTGAAGGTGGATTCTTTTAGTGAGTTGGAGGCAGTGGCTTAAAAGAGAGACGGGCTAGATCGCTTGCTTCCAGAATAAAAGGATTTAATAACATGAAAATAATAAACAAAAGGTACCTGAGGCAGATACTAACAAAAGCATTCACCGCAGGGAGAAGAGATGAAAGGGCATGTGACTTTGGGAACAGGGGTTTTTAACAGATAGGTTGGGTGGGATTACAGAGGGTGTTGTCCTGTAGGATTAGAGGGAGACCTACAGGTCAGGGCTCCAATGGGTTTGGTGGGAGAGGTTTTGCAGCAAGATCAGGCCAACCACGATTCAGGGTAGACGGAAAATTCTGGTTGTCTGCCCTATTTTGGGGGCTTTGATGTAACAGAAACCCCTGCCTCTAAGAGGCGCACTGCAACACACGTGTTCACCTCACCTTCCCTGGGCACAAGGGGTGACATCCCACAGGTCATTCCCAGGATGTCCCCACTGTCCAGCTGGTACACTCAGCCTCACAGCACTTCCAGAGCTGCACTGGAACACATTCTGAATGTCAGCCCCATTTCCCAATGCCACGGGTCAGCCACGGAGAAACGGGTCCAACTCCCTGAATTCACCTGCAAACTGACCATCCAGGAAATTTTCACATGGAGTAAATCTCCATGTCACAGGGAGACTTTCCGCTGTTCCACACCTCACCTGCCTGAAGTCAGGTGTAAGAACAGAGGTGGTAGGACTCCTCTATTAAAATCCCAGGTCATTACAACTTCTTTAGGATGCACACGGATCTGTACAAGAGAAATTGCATCACAAGATGCAAAAGGCAACTGAGGCAGATGTTGTGAGTATGAAGAATTTGCCAGGTGTTTTCATAAAATAGCACCATTAGGATTAACCTTCATGAAACCTAGGAGAGGGTCTTACTTCATTCATTCATTTATCAAATTTGGCTTCCAGAGACACAGAAAAACCTCTGAAAACATAAAAGACAGAAAAATGAGGAAAGCAAAAAATCCCCTCCCCAAAGCATAAGCATAGAAATCCTTTTATAATTACAAATCCGGCCTATGTTATTTCTTAGGCCATATTATTGCATAGTATGAATTAGTTCAAAATGCTCTTTAACAATGGAATATGACCCAACAAGCTCTGCAGGAAAGCACTACTGTTAATTCTAATTCCACTGACGTCCCCAGTGGTTTCCTCACTGGAAAATGATCAAAATTCACACCTGATAAATAACCACCAAAAATAATTCTTAATTGAAAAAGACATTGTCTAGCACATTCTACAGAGAAATTTCATTTAATAGCACCTTCTTTCTTTGTATTTGCAGATCTACTCTTGAGAGAAAGACAGACACTGATCCTTCTTGTTTTAAGAGCAGTATGATAAAACTATTTCCAATACAGCACCTTCAAAATCCAAGGGTTACATCTTGAACTCAACTGAAAAGTTGTGAAATTAAGGAGAAAAAACACCGAGTAGTTTTACATTTTTCATCTGTAGGACTAGAACTAGCTCAGCTAAAGCTCAAGAAAAAAGCAAGCAAGAAGAGATGGATTTTTATTACTCATTAAACTCCTGTTTTGTTTTGCAGTAATGTGGGAACAAAATTAAAGGAACACTGGAAAAGATACAACTCACTATGAAGCCTGGCCACAGCACAGTTCTGGTTTTAGGTTTTTATGCCTCTGTAATTAGCTGAGAAATCTGAAGAAAATCCTCCATTCACTTACTGTGTGATACCTGCTCTAAAACTATTGTTTAGTCT
The DNA here is from genome assembly GCA_013397055.1 of Pachycephala philippinensis. Taxonomy (NCBI): domain Eukaryota; kingdom Metazoa; phylum Chordata; class Aves; order Passeriformes; genus Pachycephala; species Pachycephala philippinensis. The sequence continues at coordinate 198,292 of VWZT01008130.1, forward strand.
GCAAGTACTAATACAGCCCACAAGCAGTGGGAAGACACACGGTACCTCTTTCATACAGCACAAAAAAGCAAGTTTAATGGTCTGGTTTGGCCTTTTTCTTAACAGAATAAGTTTTGCTGCGTTCAACAAGACAGACACCTGCTCTTCATACAACCTCTGCATGCCCTGGGACTCTACCACTGATGACGATCAGGACTGGAATTTCCTGTTGGAGCAATTATTAGCACCTATTGGTAAGTAAATACAATGATTATAACATCTAGTTGTAGAACCATGGACTAGTTTAGGCTGCAAGTGATCTCTGGAGAACATCTTGTCTAAACCACCCCTTTGAAGGAGGGTGACCTGCAGCAGCTCACTCAGGGCAATCTGTGTTTTGAGTATCTCCACAGACAGAGATTCCAGAACCTCCCTGGCCAACATGTTCCTGTCACTCCTAGAGAGTACAAAAAACATGTCCAAAAGCCAGTTTATTGTCATGAATTAAGAGATCCCAGGACACACGGAGGACTCCACAGCCCCTCATCCTCATCCCACAACAGTGACCATGGCCAGACAGAGGCTCTGGTGTCAGGGAGCAACGTGACCATGGGGACGAGTGGCACTGTGACAAGGGTGTAAGTGAGCAGAGACTCATTTAATGAGTTTAATGAGTTTCCTCACATGAAGTTCCTCAAGTCTTTTACAGGGTGAGTTGCACACTCAGGGAGTCAGCAGAGCCCAACTCCCTAATTATACAAGAGCAGGCTGCTATGGCACAGCAGAAGGTGACTTCAACCTTCTACCTTCAACCTTCTACCTTCAACCTTTTTCCCACCCCTGGCAGCCCCAGGTCTCGGCTCTGAATTCTCCCTCCTTTTCAGTAATTCCTACTAATCCTCACATACTCCTCTAACACACAAGAGAGTAACTCGACTCCACGTTTGCTGCACTCACCTGAGCTTTTCTCTTACTCAGAATCCACAGTGTGTGAAATCCTTTGTATGCAGTGAATTCACTGTCAAACCCTTCCCCTTCATGTCACTGACAGCTCAGAACATCACACTCTGCTTACACCTGGCCCCAGGTGCTGAACCCTAAGCACTGAGATCTGCCTCAGGTGCATTTCAAAATACCTCCCCAATAAAGCAGATCACACACCCACACATCCAGCACTAAAGGAAAAACTCATGACAAATAACATCACGTGGCATACAATATATTGCACAAGAAAAGGAGAAAGGCGTGAGAAAATCAACAAATATCTCTTCCAACAAGAGCCATGAAGACTTCTACTTCAACCTCCCATCAGAAAATCCACACTGAGTAAACAGCATACAGATAATTCTCCTGTACTTGCTAAGTCCTTAAATTACTCATTTTCAACAATGAAGCAGAGGACTAAATACTAAACATCAAACTGCAGCCTTGTACTCACAAATAGTCTCTTTCAGCAGCAGAGCTGAAATTCAAGTCCAATTTTACTAAAACATTTGCACAGATCTTCTTTTCCTTTTCCAAACGTTTGGGTGGCAAGACCCATTCTTTCATAAGATCAGTATTTTAACCAGAAGGAAAAAGCCCTTGCTTAATAAAGGATGAAATTAAGCAGCACAAGGGAAATTAACAAATATATTGAGAGAGATAAAAGGAGGCAGAGTGCTGGAGGAAGATTCTTCCTGGTGGGATGTTCTCTGTGCATCACTGGGCCACACCAAACAAGCCCTTCCCATCAGAGCTTGCATTCCAAGAAATGCCAAAACCACTTTTTCTCCAAGATCAAACATTAAGCCCCTCCACAGTGATACATATTCCAACAAAAAAAAAAAAAATCCTGGGCCTTCCAAATGACCGCTTTATGAACCTCTGCAGCCATTTTAAACAGATTTCCATCCTCAACAGCTTACAGTCAGGCTTCTCTAATTTGGTTCAAGTCCAACACTTGTAGTCAGTATGTTCAGAGGACCCTGACTTCTGACTGCAGAATCTTGGGTAGGGTAGAATATAAAAACATATTCTGTCTTGGTAAGCTTGATATACAAACAAAACTAATTTCTACCCCAATTCAAATGTATTATACGCAGCACTCAGCAGACAAACAGCTTCTGAGCAAAACAAATAATATCTGAGCTTTGTCTGCATGATTATCGTAGAGTGATTAATTGGTTTAGTGCAATCACTGTTTATAAAACAAATAACGAATTAGTGAGTTCTGATAATTGTTTGTTGATAATTCACCGTTTTTCTGTTTTAATTATTAGCTTGTACCCAAGCAGACAAAGAGAGAAAAGGTCACAGATTCACTTTGTTTAAAGACAGAAGGTGTGCGTGTAATTATACAAACATACATAAAAAGCAATTAACTAATGATTTAATTCCTTTTCTTGCCACATGCCACTGCTGTTCTTAACGTTGCACTTTAGTCTTCCTGTACAAACTCCTGGGTGAATGAGAAGCAACAAAGTCCATCCTTACCTTAATATTGCAAGCTTGTTCCATGAGTCTCCGGGCGTTCTCCTCAGCTCTGTACCTCTTGGGCAGCTGAACCCTGAAGAATTTTAAAGCTCCTTCAAAATCAGCTTGTAGAAGGTCCTCTTTGGAGGTCTGCAATTAAACACAGGGAACTCCAGTAAACCCTGGGAACACGCAGTCATGCTCTTCTACTTGATTTGTCATTTACTGGATGCATTCCAGACCACCAATATCCACATTAGCTCAAAATCATCCTCCTTGAAATCAGCTCTTTTAACTCTGCTTCCTAAAACAAACAGAGGCTAAAGCCCACCCAAGGAATCCTAGGCAGGGCAGCACAGAGGATTGCAACGTGGGAATGGATTTTATCCTTCCATACCTGCCAGGTAAGAAAGGGATTCTGGCTCAGCCTGTCAAGATGTCAGTGAGGAGAAAAACAAAACCCAAGCAGACAACAAAAACCTAGGAGAAATTATAATATTTCCTGGAAAGCTTGTGCATTAGACCATTGCTGATTCTCATGGTACTGCCTTAGAAAGACAAAGTATGTATATTTAATGTATGTAGAGTCACAGACATGAAGAGCAGAAGCACATGATTCATACAGGGCATCAGCAAGTCAATGTGCTGGTCTGTAACACAGCTTCTCGAAGAACACTGTGCCAGAAAATGTTCTACATGCTTCTTTCTGCATCTCCCACACTCCTGCACCTCTCAGTGGTATCAAGTCAAACAGGTCAGAAGATGTTACACATTCAGCATTAATCCACTCCTGCCACTGACAGAGCAATGTGATTCACAGGGACAAATGTATTCATCCTCCAGGTTACTAAGACCTGCACCAAGAGATTCAGAAGGTACCAAATCCCAAGCCTTGGGATAATTCCTTTAAATGGTTCACAGAAACTGAAGATCCTGCCAAGACATTCAGGACATCTCAAAAATGTGAATTTCAAGGGTTTTAACCCAGCAAAGAGTAAACAAAACTCTGTCAAAGTAGGTACTTGTATGGTGGAGATCTACACTGTGTAATGTGTGTAACTGCAAATACCTCAGGAGCAGCACAGGCACTCTTGGTTAAGGTTAATTGCTGAATTAATTGCTCAGGTAGCACCACCACCACCATTTCCATGTGTGCCAGTATCTCCATGTGGGCATCCTCTGCTTTCTCACGAGTAACAAACACCCAGTGTCATTTTTTTGCCTCATTACACACTGTGGGTACATTACACACACATTGGTTCAAGTTTGATTCTTAACTATGTTGTTACCCACTCGAATCCAGAGAACCCCACAATGGCTTGGGTTGGAAGGGACCTTAAAGGCCACCTCATTCCAACCCCCTGCCATGGGCAGGGACACCTCCCACTATCCCAGGTTGCTCCAAGCCCCATCCAGCCTGGCCTTGGACGTTTCCACAGATGGCGCAGCCACGGCTTCTCTGGGCAGCCTGTGCCAGGGCCTCTCCACCCTCACAGGGAAGAATTTCTTCCTAATACCTGATCTAACCCTGTCCTCTGTCCGTGGGAAGCCATTCCCCCTTGTCCTGTCACTCCAGGCCCTTTTCCAAAGTCCATGTCCAGCTCTCTTCTTTTCTTTCCTTATTGAGTTCACCCAAGATCTGTTTGATCCTCCCTTCATTCATTGCCAAAGAAGCTGCTGGGTCATCACTGCAGGGACACAGGAAAAGCTGCCTTTGGGATGCTGAGCAGAAATGTTCAGTTTTACAAACTATCACATCTGATCCCATCCACAATCATCTGGCAGCCACAATCACACAGCTTGGCTGAGGCTCCATCACACCAGGCTGGGGCAGTTGGTATCCAATGAATTAGATCCACTATGGCCAATATCACACTTCTCCTGGATGAGTTTTCCTGAGGTTGTGAGTGCTCTTGTCACACCTGAGGTCAGATCACTGTTTCATACCCGCAGTGGGCTGGTTGTTGGAAGGTGCCAAGTGTGGTGGGAGCAGCCAGTCATGCCCAGCACCACTGCCCAACCCGTGCTGGAAACCAAGTGCTTCTGGGGAAGTTCAGTGGGTAATGGTGGTGGGAAAGCAGTAAAGGTTTCATAGGATCATAGAATCCTTAAGGTTGGAAAAGCCCTCTAAGATCATCGAGCCCAAGCACTTACCCAGAACTGCCAAGCCCACTGCTAAACCTGATGCCTAAAGAGGCCAACCTAGAAACAGAGACTAGACAGGAGGAAGGGAATAAAGGTGGATATTTATTTGAAAGGCCTTCAGAGGCACACCCTGGGCAGGCCAAAGGCTGCACCCAAGATGGACCCCGAGTCACGAGTTCTTCACACTTTTATAGCTTTGCTCCATTTGCATCTCAACCCAATTTCACCAATTAAACTTTAGCTAATGATGGAATTTCCCCTCAGCTTGCCCCCCTTCTCAAGATGCTGGGTTACACATTTTGGGCCTAGGCCGGGCTGGGTGTCCTTGGAGAGCAGCCTGGAGAGGCTTTGTTCTGTCTGTCTCAGCATGAGAGAGCAGCAGCTCCCAGGCTGCAGGACACTGCAGAGTTACACACTGGGAATGGAGAATTTGAAAAATATAAAAGTTAAAACCTAAGGCATCAAACCATGTTCCTAACTGCCACACTTGCACATCTTTTGAATCCTTTCAGGGATGGTGACCCCACCACTTCCCCCGGGCAGCCTGTTACAATACCTGATCATTTTTTCATTGAGGAAATTTTTACTAATATCCAATCTAATGGGTATTAGGAAAAGATTCAGTTTTGATACCCAGCTCACAGAAATGGATCTCTCTTCCTTCGCTCTCAGCCGTGTTGGCATCTGCCATCACTACACAATTCAAACGGATTTCCCAGTTACACTTCCTGGGATTCTCCTGCACATGCAGTCCCCTCCTCTTCCCTGGGCTGGGACAGCCTCTCCCAGACCCCTCTGAAAGGAGCCCCCAGCCCAGCAAGGAGCCCACCTGGTGCCAAGGAAGCCCCCAGTGCCCCTGGGGAGCTCGGCTTCCATGGTGCCAGAGCTGGGCGTGCTCCAAGCCCCACGCCGGGCTAGATGGTTCCTGCTCCAGCAGGTGGGAGGTGTTTGCAACCCACACTCCTGGGCAGCTGCTCCCAGCACAGAACTAACACCAAATATATTTTTTGCCCAAGTCTGAGCATTTTTTTAGGATTTTTGCATCCTAACAATTTGCTGTCCGATACGCAATAACAAATTGCTATCCAAATTTGAAGCATGGATTCTTCCTAGAGATCCTAACTAGACTTTCTTTCTTTAAACTTTTTATTTAATCTATTTTTCTTAAATTAACATAATGCATTGAGAGTTTTGGAATTCTTTTTAGAAATCAAAGGAGAAATAACCTTCAGAAAAGGTAATAATCAACCATTAAATAAACCTGTAAATGCTGATGCACCTACCCTTTATTTCTATAGCATATTTAAAAATAAGCAAAGAAATAAGCAAAACCAAAAGACACTTACTAAATTGCACTTACTAAAATTACACTTACTAAACTGTAACTATTGACAACTTCAAGTTCTCAATGCTGAAAAATCTGCAGTCAATGAAAATCCCGTAAGATCATTGAGATAAAGAACTTCTCTAACAGAGTCTGCTGAACTAAGGCTATAGTTATGGAAACTGCCATGCCATTGTACAGGTTGTTAAATGAGTGATAGAGCCCAGGCTCGTCAGCTCCTTCTGCTTCACTGAATATTTTCATTTCCTTAAAATCATCTGTTCATAAAAATACTAGTTTCACTATTAAAATCACAAGAAAGGAAGTGAAAAATAGAAATTTTGGCGTTCCAAGATTCACATTTCTTGACATTTGGTGACTTTAATCAATAAATCATAAAGACATCTCTGGAAACTTTTGGCAGCTGTTTGAGAGGCAGAGATTTGCAAATCCTTGGTTGAAGTCACTCAACTCCTGAAACTCACCTACAGCTGATTTCTAAACAGCTGATTTCTCTTACTAAACCATCTGAAGGTTTAACGAGCTACTCATTAAAGTTTGGCAGGTGCATTGCATTTTTGAGCATTTGGGTAGTTCAGGAAAAGTTTTTATTATTCTAGATGTTATTTTTAAATAAACATATTTTTGATTAAAATCTGTTGTTAAACCCAGGCAAACATGGAAACTCAGTCAGAACTATGACCCAAAGGCTCAGTTTGCCCTCTAGGGTTTGACTAAATATGTTCTCAAATATCCTTCCCACATGAGTTAAGTATTCAGTATAGTCATAAAATTCTCTTAAATGGATGAGCTGAAAGTAAGGACAAGCCCTTTCCCAAAAGTATTAGCAAAGCTTTCAAATCTAAAGGTGAAGTTTGGAAAAACAGCAAATGTTCAAAAAGCAAGAACAGAATTTGAGAGACTTAAATGATGGGGTTTTTTGGGTTTTTTTACCAAATAATGTTCCTACTACTTTCCCCCAAAATATTTAGGAAACTGTGATTAAGACAAAGAGAAAAGCTTTGGTTTTTTCCTTTAATTTAATTTCTCTGTCTTCAGTTATTAATTCTGCAGCCTCATTTATCACTGGTTGATATTATCTATGAACCAAAACTCCTGTTCCCACCTGGGAGCTAACACAGCAGAAGAAATTTTGGATGAACCACACTGCACTTCCTCAATTTAGTTCTTCCTCCTTCATACAAACAGATAAAAATTACTAATTGCCACAGAATTTTAGGTATATGTTTAGATTTCTGTAGAATGTCAGTGAGCATAAACCACCTGTTTTACATTTTAATGTGTCAGAAGTGAGGCCAAGAAGTTGAAGACTGAAAAGAACCTGGCCACGCTTTACTACTAAATTTGCTTCTGGAAAATTCAAAATGCTTGTAAGTATCCTCCAATTTTTCAGAACATAGTATTTAAATACATAAACATATATAATATAAAAGAATGTATTTCTGTTTAATGCCTGTAACACACAGATATGGGTTTAACTTCTTGGAGAAGACAGGCAGTGTAAAACCAAGGTACACAGCTGTTCATTCCCAACCCAGGCTGCAGTGCTGTGTGTTGCATGCTCTGGGATGCCCTTTACACGAGCCACAGCCTGACAGCTGCTCAGTCACTCACAGGATCATCCTGACTTTCTCTGCTGGATAAACTCGGGCTCCAGGCCGGGGGGAGCTTGGTGGAAAAAGCTCTGCTGCTGCAGTAACATCAGAACACACTTCTAGGGCAGCACATCAAACAACTCCTCTGCTGGCATTTCCTCTGCCCAGCTGTATTACCAAACACTTCTCTTCCTAAATAAAATCCATGCTCTCTGAAACACACTCGTACAAAAATGCTGTGAGAAAAAACCACCTCTAGGTTTGTGGGCAGAGAGTTGGGATTCACAAACATGGCACTAATCTTGTGCACACTCAGTGATACCCTCTGCTGAACACCTCTCCCCTGCCTTTCTGTGCAGCTCCAAACTTAGGTGGCAAAGTTCATTCTGCCCGGCTGTATTATCAAACACTTCTCTTCCTAAATAAAATCCATGCTCTCTGTAACACACTGGTACAAAAATGCTGTGGGAAAAAACCACCTCTAGGTTTGTGGGCAGAGAGTTGGGATCCACAAACAAACACAGCACTAATGGTGTGCACACTCAGTGATACCCTCTGCTCAACACCTCATCCCTGACTTCCTAGGTAGCTCCAAACTTTGGTGGCAAAGTTCATTCTGCCACATAAAGAACTGATGCAGGTGGGTAAGGAAACCTCCCAGATTCACCCACTCTGGGTCATCCCAAAGGGAGTAACCCCCCAGAATGGGCACTGCTCTACCTGCCCAAAAGTGTGTCCAGGTGAGGAGGTGATCAGAATTTTTCTAAGACTGGCATAAAGGTTCTAGATTGTATCTATCACATAACACTGCAATGACACACACTCTACCCATCCCAGGCATTTATCCCCAAAACCACAGCAGAGAGAGAAGCTATCCACATTAAAAAAAAAAAAA
>VWZT01008130.1:209141-222507 GCA_013397055.1 Pachycephala philippinensis
GTGGCGTGGGCGCCGGGAGCCTCTCGGGGGAGAATGCCGTAATAAGAAACCAATGGTGAGCGCGGACAGGCGGGCTCCCACCCTGCCACCCTCCATCGGGCTCTGCTGGGCTTTGGCCGCCGAATCGCAGCTCGCAGCACGGCGGCTGCATCCTTTCGCGCTCCATGGCTGGGAGGGATCGGCCTCGCAGCCGATACATCCCTTGTACACTCAGTCTGCTCCCGAACGATGAACCAAGGCACGGTGCAGGCAGGGCAGGACACGCTCCCCTCGCCAATGGCGACCGCAGAGGGGCCAGGCTTTGGGGATGCTCGGGGGAGCCTGGCGAGCCACAGCCCGGCTGCGCACAGTAAATCATGTAAAAACCCATCATTTCCAGCGCTCTGCTCTGGGGGCACTGCTAAATCTCGGCAGAGAGGGAAATGATGTCAGCACACGCGTTTTTGGATGGATTCTAGCAAACTACGGCACGTTTGTAAGGAAAAGGCAATGATGTCACACCTGGAAGTGCCCGGCCATCGCCCTGCGCAGGAACAGCCCCTGTGCCTCTGCCATCTGCTCCGTGCCACAGGTCTGCATTCTAGAGCACGTCTTTGTGCTCCTTCGGTTTTGATTTGCCTCATCATAAAATGGGGGATGTAACAGAACAACACCCATTTCCGATTGGAACAGACAGAAATATTCCACCTTTCTAACATAAAGGTCGTAGTTTAAAATGTTGTGAGTAGCTCTGAAAATCGAAACCACATTAATGGCAAACACTTCCGTGTTTGAACTCTAAATATCATTTGTCTAACATATCAAGAAAAAACATACTGACTTAAAATACTAATACAAAGTAAGTATTCGTAGGATGGGGTCACTGATTTAAAATAATGAACATGTTAATGAGTAGCTAAAATATGAAAATCATGGACATATTGTTGGCTTGAGGTGGCACACGAAGGAGTTGGGAAAAGCACTAAAGCAGGAGTCAGAGGGCAAAGGCTACAGAAGATGCCAGTGAGGCCTCAAGGATGATGATACAGGACTGACTCAACTAAAGCCCCTGCAGATGTGCAGAAGTGAAGGGGCTGTGCAGCACAGACGGTGCTCCCAAAGCTGATTTAAACCCCTCAGGTTACAAACCACTGCTCTGCAGATGAAAATCTGCAAAGGCCGCTGCCATTCTGCCAGGCTGAGATGAAGGAATCCACTGAATTGTGGACAGAAGCCATCCATGACTGTGTTCAGGACAGAGAATCCACAATCACCACACATTTCAGTCCAGATCAAGACTGCAGTCAAGACTGTGATGGGAGTGCTCCTGTTCTTTCCAAGCTCCATCCTCGTGCAGCTCCAGAGATTCAGGTTTATTATTCAGTCTGACTCTGCACACAGGTGCCCAAGCCACAACAGCTCACAGCACCACACTGCAGGTTTGTAGGGAAAGGGTTTGGAGGAAAGGAAGCAGCTTTGCCTATTTCTGAATTCTATTTTAAACGCATGCTATTCTAGAAACATCGGGTTCTACTTCTATATGTGAATGAAAACATTGCTTAAAACATCAAAAAGGAAGAAATAAGAGCACTGTAAGTGTGGGTGTTGGGAAGGAAGTTACAGAACTGATCAGGCACAGAGTCACCAGTGACTTGGGGGCAAAAGAGGCAAGAGGATGGAGAATTCAGAGCACCAACAGTGCAAAAAGCCTTTAATTCTTTATTGTGTAAGTCAGACTTTAATCAGCTAATAGCTCTGCTCCTCACAGAAAATTCAGGTTTGGTTCATTTTGGGTAAGGTCTGGGCTTATGAAAAATGGAATTAACTGATCATTAAATAAAGTCTGTAAGTCTAAAAATCTGTAATAGGATCCAATAGTTAGAGGTTAAAACCAGATGAATTCAGGTTATAAATGAGGTGCAAATTTTTAGGAATGAGGAAAATTAACTACAGGATTAGCTTCCCAAGAGATGTAGTCTACTACCATCATTATATTTTTTACAGCAGGCCTGGATTTCTTTTTAAAAAGAGGTCTCAAATACAAAAAATTCCAAGGCTTGACCAAAAAATCTCCTTAATTATCAGCCAAAATCCACTGTTCCATGTTTTTCAGGAACTCCTTTCACACAGTGTAACAGTGAACCATCATTCAGATTTTTACACTTCCTACCATTCTTATTTATTTCCATATTCTCACTGGACATTACATCTTATTTTTATCCACATTTGACCAGGAATTGTGATTTTTCCTTTATGCATGCCATTGGATTACTGTCCCAAATTCTCCAGAAGGGCCTGACTGAAGTGAACTTAGAAACTGAAGATGGCCCAAAAAGCAGTAACTACGTAACTGAGGCAGTAACTAAGATGTCTGAGGATAAACATGTATTTTTGGTGCTTTGACTTCCAGGTCATGGACTCTCTGGTCTTTAAGTGCAGTTAAATTCTGTTTCTGGCCTTCCTATCCATGAAATCCCTGTTCATTGACACAGTTCTGATGCAGTTCAGAGCTGCTCAGACTTGCACAGCTGAGGCCCACTGAACTCAGAAGAAACTAATGCCAAAATAGTCTCAAAGTAAATAAAACCATATAGAACATGACTTGAAATTATCTACATTCTGTACCAAGATACCAAGGATCTTGATGGGCAGTCCTTTATAAATCTTTGTATTTTAAAATACTAAATCTCTGTATTTTAGTGGCAAAAATGACTGACTTTGAAAAGCTAAACAGACTAAAACAGGAAGAAAAAGAAGTTATCTTTCAAGTCTACTCCTGTAAAAGGATAAGACATTCAGCACCAGAACAGCTCTGAAAATCCATATGCATGACATGATGGCCACAATAAGAACTCCACCTCTTATCAGAAATGACTTTGTCCTTTCTGTTCTTCAGGGCTAATTACAGCTATGTAATCTGGATTTAATTTAATTACAGCTGTGTAATCTGGATTTAGCAAAGGCTACATCTCGATCATTATCAGAGAGAACACAGGAAACCAACTGATTTCCATGGCAGATTCCAGCAGTGATCCAGGTTGGGTGGGCTGCTCTTAACCCCTTGGAAAGAGGGTGAAGGATGAGATGACAGTGTTTGCAGACGATCCTGAATTATTCAGGCATTTGGAACCAGGGGTTACAATAAAGAACTGCAGAAGGCCATGAAAGTCTGAGTGACTGGGCAAGAGAACAGCCAAGGAAAGTCAATGCAGAGAAATCTAAATGGATGCTATGGAGAACAGCATCCATTTTCCACATAAATGACAGACTGTGAGCTGGCAACTGCTACTCAGGAACGAAGCTTGGGACTCACTGTGGAGAGGTCTATGAAAATATCAGATCAGTGCACAGTGGAGATCAACAAAATGCATCAAATGGTAGGAATTCACAGGGAAAGAAGAGAGATCTAATCAGAGAACAGCATTATTCTTCAGTGGAACTTCATCTGTGGTTCTTCTCCAGTATCATGCATTACTCTGGTCCTCCCACCTCAAAAAGGAGCTAACAGAGATGGAGAAGTATTTAGAGAGAATCAGAAGCTTCCAAAGGAGGAGATAAAAGCAGACTATGATTATTAAGCCTGGAAAATAGAAATTGATGAGGGATATGTAGACTTAGAAAGTCCTGAGCTGTGTGGAGAAAGTGAAGAGACACCAAGTGTCCAAAATGCCTGCTGACACAGAACCTCACGTTAAAATCACAGGTGGCAGGTCCAAAGCAAACAAAATAATCATTAAACTGAGAACACCTCTGGAGCTGCTCACTTACATGTGTTCAAAAAGCCAACAAAAAAGCCAAGGAATAACAATCCATGCAGAATTATTAAACATGAGACACCACTTCTTTCTCAGAGTTTTCAAGACATAAAGTGCCAGAGGCAAAAGAAAAGAATATTATTGTCCTGTTCTCAGAAGTCTTTCCCCTGTATCTGCTGCTGGCAGTGAAACACTGGGGCAGACAAACCAGTACAAGTCTGGTTTGGAATTCACTTCAATTACATCCTTGGAGAAAATATTTTCCCACAGAATGATAAGATTTAGGTACATGAGATATACACACTATATTTAAATTATATTAAAAATAATAATAAAAATAAAGAGTTTCAGTCAGAACTGTATGTAACCCTGAGAACACCACCTTCACTTTCCAACACGGAGAAATTACCAACACATGATATAATAGGAGGAGTCATCAATATCTAAATCAGGGTTCAGTGCTGCTAAAGAAATTCAGGACAACAAATTTCATGTTATTTTCTCTTCTATCAGTCTTCTTTTTGAAAAAGAGAGCATGTCTCCACCCTCCAAATTCCAAACTTATGGTGAGCATTCACCTCACAGGAACAGAACTGATTTTAGGTGTGAGGAGGAGATCAAATGGGCTAAGAGAGCAACAAATCAGGACAGGATGGATTTTCTACACACAAATACATGTGGATTTTTAAAAATAGAAATTGGTTATGTTAACGCTGGAAAATCAGTGGTCTGGAAGTGGAATGATTCTGGACATTTTCAGGCATAGATTTCTCTTTCTAAAGAGAGCATCTCCACCAAGTCACCCAGGACAGGTTTTTGGGGTAGGTGGAGTAGGTCTGGGGGAAGAATTATTCAGCCCAGCAAAACTTAAAATTTAAGGACATCTTCGATTTAGGAACTAGAAATACAAAACCAGTGATCTGAGAACCTCTTAAAACCTGAATTTCTTGTGCTCTGCTCAATGCAGAAGGTCTTAAAAGAGAACAGATGGTTCTGATCTCTAGCTCCAAAGAGTCAGGATCCCCTTCTCTTCCTAAGGGGTCAGCTCCTACCCTGGGACCAGCTACATGAAGAAGCTCTAAAAAAGGAGGTATAAAAAAAAAAAAAGGACATCTATTTTGCCTCAGATTCTAATGTGGACATTTCTGGTTCTCTTTTGAGAAGAGCCTTGTGACAATGTAATGCAATTAGAGAGTGGCCTAAACCAGCTCACCTGGAATCAAAGCCAGTTCTGGCTGCAAAGGAGCCCTGCTTGTCACTTCATCAGCCACTGGCTTCAAGCAATGCTGACTTAAAATCAGTCCAGGCTCCTTGAGCCATTGCAAATGCAAAGAAAGAACAGAGCAAGAATCAAATAACCATATTAACTCTTTGACACAAGGCCCAAGTCACATTAGCTACAGTCTCAGTGCACTTTTCATCTGATACCTCTCAAAAAATTACAGTAATTGCCACAATTTCATTCCTGACTCAAAGACAATTGACATTTTTTAATTGTCTGCATTGGCAATATGCAAGTTGTACCTAAAACAAGCACCTGTGCAGTGTTCACTGGCTTCAGAAGTTTAGCCAATAAGATTATACAGAATTTCTGTAAGATTTGGAAAAGTTGATTGCTCAGCTTAAGCTTCTTCTTATATTGCTTGCTCTCATCTCATGGATAAAACTGGTTTCCTTACTTGCTGTGATGACCTGAACCCTTCGGGGTTTTCCTTCTCGATTTCCTTAAAAGACAACACTACTTTTGAAACATGAATGGCCCAGGCCATATTGTGGCCAGTGATAACTTCAGGAGCAGGTGATAAAGGGAGGCACAATCCCAAGGGATGTCCCACTGGTCACTTCAGTGTCCACTGCCAGCCACACGTCCCTGAGGGAATGGGTGGAAATTCTCCATGATCAGTAGGATCTAAGGTACTCAAAGACAGATCACTGCTCTGACTACCTCTGGAAACTTTTGAACTCTGCTTTTAACAGAGAACAAAATAAAAACAAAATGATTTTAAAGTTCTGGTGCAAGTGGTGATTCAGGAGAGAACTGATGGGCAAAATCTGAGAGGCGTGAGGTCAGGTGTCTGCCCAAGGAAGACAAAGTGAAAAAAGAAAAACCTATGATTGATTATGTGTTCCTTAAGAATTGAAATGTAAATGTATACAGAAGTACAGCACAGTTTTATTCAAAATTTGTGCTCTCACACAAATTCCCTTCTAAGGTGGGGAGATAGTATTTGTGGAACCCTCTGGTCAGTCAGGAATAATATTTCACACAAACGTAAGAGCACGGAACCCTCTGGTCAGTCAGGAATAATATTTCACACAAACGTAAGAGCACAACACAGAGTTATCAGAACAAGCAGATTCTTTAGAAACAAGAAAACACAACATGAATACAGAAAACATGATGTGACCTCTCTCACAGATCCAGTCACCTCTGGAGGTGATGCAGAGGAGAATGGCTGAGATGCTCTGGAGTTCAGGAACACAGAGAATATTGGGTTATTTAATAAACAATGTGAATGGTATCTATAAACACTCCAAGGTGATAAAGGCAAGTGGAAGTGGAGCTGGAAGGGGACTGCTCAAGCTGAAGGACAATGCTGATGCAAGAGCAGCTGAGGGTAAAACGATCAGTAATAAATTTAGTCAGGACTAAGAGAAATGGCCTTCCAGCAATGCTGAAAGCTGCTGCCACAAGTTCTGAAATAGATGCTGTGTCACATAATGGCACAAGAGAGCAGAGGAGCAGTTCTTCAGCCCAGGAGGTCCTTTTCAGTCCAGACACAGAATGAAATAAAGGGAATAAATAACCCTCCCTATCCAAGGTAATTTTGACACTTTTAAAATCTACATCTGCCATCCCTGCCACTGTAATTGGGCTAGTGCTCCCTGATGTCTGGGACCCTGACTGACAAAAAGGGCTTTGAGACTGAAAGGTGCCAGCAGAAATAACCAAGGAACAGAGCTGTCCTGTTGGTGTAACCCTCAGTGATCTCCTGAGATCGTGCAGAGAGGAGGAGTGTCAGAACTCACAAACCCCACAGGAAATGCTGCTCCCATTGCCCTGAGTTTGAGGAATAACGTGGAAAAGTGCTGGGTTCAAGATATTATGGGTACCAAAGTGAATCTCTGTCAGATAACACAGCTCTGGCTGGAAAACACAAGCAGTGACAAACACATTTCTCACTGTTTCCTCCCCATTTCCTTTTCAGTATTACAAACCTTCCTGATCATAACCATGGCTTTCCTCTAGCATTAAGTAGCACATTTTTTAACAGTCACACAGATTAAACCTCCATAAGCCAAATGTTGAGCTTAAATGTTATGAATCACGCACTCCACGAGCAGATGAACCCTCGAGAAGAAAGGTTTGGACACGGAGCTATTTTCAAAGCCTCTGGTTCACTCCTGCATTTCCAGTGACCATGTGCTCTTTGTGCCTTTTCAGGAGTTAGCAGCCACAACAGCAGTGAATCTAGAGCCTGAATTCTACACAATCATGTATTTTAATTCTTGCCTCAGTTCGCTAATGCCAAAATAAAGTGTGCCTTCAGCTAGTTTTGCCAAGTTGAGGACCATAAACAAGAGATTTAAGAATTAATCAGTGAAATCCCTCTGGTGACCAGGGACAGGACCCAGGGAAGGGCTGGAGCTGTGTCAGGGCAGGGTCAGGCTGGATGTTAGGAAAAGGTTCTTCCCCAGCGGGTGCTGGGCACTGCCCAGGGAATGGGCACGGCCCTGAGGCTGCCAGAGCTCCAAGAGCATTTGGAAAATGCTCCCAGGGCTGCCCAGGGTGGGATTGTTGGGTGTCTGTGCAGGGACAGGAGCTGGACTCTGATGGTTCTTGGGGGTCCCTTCCAGCTCAGGACATTCTGTGATTCTATGACACACTAAAATAGGAAAGAAAGCTTAGAATTTATGTCTTTTTCTTAGCATATGTGTAGATTTCAATGCTTTTAATTTCCAACAAAGAAACAAACTGGTTGATGACACAAGGGATTAGGAAGTATGCTGGTGCTGGAATGGTAGATTTTCCTCTGTCATTCTCAATTAATCGTCTTAATTGGGATTTTTAAAATGAAAATATCAATGCTGTTTGTTGAGTTGTTTTAAACCACAGATTTTTATGCTGTCTTTTCCCACACCGGGGTTCTTTTCACACGCCAGTGCCTCACGACACTTTCCACTGCTCAGAAAATGAGAGGTGAGGAATTAGATTTTCTCCCAGCTCAGGTTTTGATGGATAATTCAGATGCAGTCCCTTCATGATGCAAGTCAGTGACTCCCAGTGTGAAACAGTGCCACCAGCTGGGGACCCAGAGCAGGCCGTGAAGCACAACATTGGGACGCTACAGAAAAACCCTGTGTTCTCCTTCGATAAGGAATCAGATCAATGCCCCAACCATGGCTTTCACAGCTAAAGAGCTTTAATCCTCTCGCTGTTCATTGCTACAAGCACACCTGGAAGGTGGGAGAAGGAAAGAGGAAGGATTCCTGCGTGGCTCAAGTGTTTATTTTGCGAGGATGACTGCACCAAGATGTCTCAGGTAATTGGGCACAGAAGCAGCACTGTCATTTCCAAACCAGCAAGCATTCCCTGTGTGGAACCGTGAGACACAGCCCTGAGTGCAAGGCAGTTCCAGATAAAAGCTCCTCTTCCACTGCTCTTTAATGAGGGATTTGGATGCACACACTTCACTGGAAGCCAGGAAAACTGCATTTACACAATAAAGACTCCTGTATTCCACTGGTGAAGGATTCCCTTACCCAAATTTAAAATAATCCAAGAGATTGTGGGTGAGAGAATAATCGCTCTGTTTAAAAGAAGAACAAATCCTTAGTTGTTTTCATTCACTTCAGAATCAGAGACAAACAAGAGCTCTGAACACAGTTTTTAAGGCAGTTTTTCTGCAGCATACTCAGGTTCTACAATGTGAAAAGAGCAGTACACCAAACCACTTTGCTCCAAATGATTAGTAGAGATAATGAGCACATTTAAATAGGAAAAAAATCACTTCAGGTCTCAACTATTTTCTTCCCTAACAGAAGAGCAATTCTTGCTGACAGCAATTTATGTCAATTCAATTGTATGTAAGCACCAGCTCCATCTCCACGCCAGGATGGAACTGTGCTCTTAGGTGAGTGTTTCTGACTTAGAATCTTACCTTTCTTACCTCGACTTTCTTTGTACTTCTTTTTGGCTGCACTACAGAAATACTTTCTCAGGATAACACCTCCTTTACCATTTATTTAGTGTCTATTACTGCTGGAACAGGCAGCTACAGCATGCACGTGCAAGAAGAACTGCTGTAACTGCTACAAGCAGAATTCAACCCAACTCTTAGACTTAGAAAATAGTTATAAATAAGAGTGACAAATTACTTCATCGAATTTTCCTCCTCTGGAATATCCAAATAGAAATGTTCAACTGGAGAAGCAGCATGCCATGGGGTATATATAAAATGAAAAGACTGAACACGTATGGTTAAAAGAAACTGGGCTAATTATTCAGCAGGAAAAAAAATTCCTTATTTGCTGTATGACACCCATGAATTCTTTCCAAAGTTATATTTTCTAAAGAGTTGCTCTGCTGCTAACCTTGGTTCAACCCTTCCATCTGACAGCAGCAGGAAATGTAAAGCAGGTGCTCCCAAAGCCATCCTTCATAACTAAATTGAACTAAGTTCTCCTTTGCTGAAAACCCTGTCAGCCATCTCCAGCTCTGTGCAAGCACTCTTCCTCTTTCTTCTGTAGTTTTAAGATCCTTAAGTTGGTACCTCTGCCTCTTCCCAGGACTGTTCCTAGTCTGATGGCAGCCAACCTGCTGGGTGTTGGCTGGGTGCTTCCTTTCCCTTCCTCACTATCATGCCATAACCTACCAGATTTCCCATTATTCATACTGGCCTTGAAAACTGCAGTATTAACAACCCCCCCCAGCTGCAAATAAAACATGAAACAGGAAGAAAAGAGCACACACTTCCCTCCCTCCTTTGTACAATTTCCATTTGTGTAGGAGCACTTCCCTGCAAACATAATTAAACCAATAAACATACATTAAACCAATAAACATACATTAAACCAATCTCCTGTTTATGGGAGTCTTCATTAAAATACATGCCCTCAAGTAGGGAGTCACAACCTCATTTCCACATTATTGTGAAGCACAGGTTATTTTGGACATTTCCTCACCACAGGAGGTCTCCTGCCTACACTGGAAGTCACCTGCCCTCAAGCTGGACTCCATGATGCTTTGGGTCCCTTCCAACTCAGGAGATTCTATGATTCTGTGAAAATACACCTTTGGAAATTCCAAATTGCTCTGTTCACAGCAGCATAGGGATGTACATTCCTGGTGTGGAGCACTGCTGCCACAGGATTTTGTGCCATAGAAGCTGAATCTCTGAGAATTACTCATTGCTGAAGAACTCCATCAGTAGCTGTTTGCTCTTCCTAGGGAAATGACAAGGAAATCCCACTGGAGGACCAGTAACAGCCCAGTGGTCCTGGTCTGTATCCCTATTATGGGGTGGCTGTGTTAGGAGTCACTGGTTCTTCTACCCTGGGCTTCAGCCTAAGTTATTTCCTGGGAAGATCATTGGAGTCCAAGGTGGTGATGCCTAAAGAGGCCAACCTAGAAACAGAGACTGCACAGGAGGAAGGGAATAAAGGTGGATATTTATTGGAAAGGCCTTCAGAGGCACACCCTGGGCAGGCCAAAGCCTACACCCAAGATGGACCCCGAGTCACGAGTTCTTCACACTTTTATAGCTTTGGTCCATTTGCATCTCAACCCAATTTCACCAATTAAACTTTAGCTAATGATGGAATTTCCCCTCAGCTTGCCCCCCTTCTCAAGATGCTGGGTTACACATTTTGGGCCTAGGCCGGGCTGGGTGTCCTTGGAGAGCAGCCTGGAGAGGCTTTGTTCTGTCTGTCTCAGCATGAGAGAGCAGCAGCTCCCAGGCTGCAGGACACTGCAGAGTTACACACTGGGAATGCAGAATCTGAAAAATAAAAAAGCTAAAACCTAAGGCATCAGTGGCACCTCAAATTCCATCTTGTGTGCTTGCACGAGGGCTGGATTTGAACTGGAGCCAGCTGGTGGAGCTCAGTGTTTAGCTTTGAGCTCATCTCACTGCACCCAAAGGGCCAGTGCCCACCTACAGGTTCACTTGTTCAGGTAAATTCTGTGTCCAGGCCAAGGACAGAAGTTCCCCGTATTAGAGAAGATTTCTATTCCTCTCTCAAATCCCAAATTCTTTTGATACCAATCAATCACGTTTTATACAGAAGAACCCAGACACAAAATAGATATGCTGTGAAACGAATCTGAATTGTTTTCTTAACAGTAATTACACGAGACATTTAAATCTTTAGACTGCACCCCTTGTTCCACAAGCTTTATGATACGATTGAGATTAATAAAAACATCTATCATAAGTACAATTTTGAAGACAACTCTACCATAATGGATATTTCTCCTATATTCCCTACTCCAGAAGTCCCATTTGTTTGGGATAGTCCCATATTGTTGTTCCTTTACACATGATACATTAAGACAAAGAGTTTTTCAATATTTTAGTTTAATACATCAAAATAAATTTTAAATAAATTACTTACCTTTAAAAGAGCCAAAGCCACATGGAAGATTATGTTCATACCCTGAAAAGAGGAAGAAAGAGACTTCAATCAGCCCCAGCACTGAACCTGTTTTCATACTTATGATTAAGTGGCATCAAAACCCACTGCTGTCAGTCCCCAGGGAACGCTTCCCTTCTCCTGCTCCACTCCCAAGCTCCTCATTAAAGCCTTGGGGCACGTTTCCAGACTCCCAGGCTGGGGGGATGAGGCTCTTGGGGCTCTGGGAACCTGCAGGGAGTCAGTGAGGTGCTGTGGATGTGCCAGGCTGCCCCTCCTGTTGGCTCAGTGCCTGCCAGTGCTGCCCTTCATGAGCAGTGCAGGATGTTGGCATGAGCAGGGCAGCAACAAAATGTAATAAATATTCTAATGATAGGATTTTGGTCAAGCAACCAAGCTTAGCTATGATTTCTCATGCACAACCTCTCATACTCAGACTGTAAAATAACCCCAAAATATAACAAAGACAACCCCACAAGTACACAAGACACCTTTTTTTACTGCGTTTAGCCAAAAGTCAAAACTATTTCAAAGCTAAACAAGCTGCTGTCTGTATCCAATGGCTGCTTGCTGGTTTGCAAAGGCTGGAAATACAAACATAGAGAAATGCACTCAGTGAGAAATAAAAGGACAATACGCATTTATTTGAAGATCAAAGAAAGTCTGCAGCCTATATATGTTGATAATTTAAGATTATAAATAGCTTTGTCTTCACCCAAATATGAAAAATACTCTATGCAGTTCTCATTTGCTATGACATCACCATGTACTTCGTGTTCAGACTGTTTTCCTCGATTATATTCTCCAAATCTTCCTGCCTTGTTTAATGGCATGATCAGTCTTTCCTTACGATGGCTCCCAGAGCTGGCATCTAGAAACATCTCAACAGATCTGCACACAAGTAATGCTGCAATTATATTATATTGGTGTGGGATAACCACAGGAGTTCTGACAAGGCAACGTTGTCCAAGCAATTTCTGCTTCTGCAATTGAGGGTTTTCCAATTCTCTTCCTGCAAGCCTGAGACCACGTTTCTATACAAATCAGCTTTTATAAAAACGTGCTGAGACTTTACAGAGGCTTTCTCGGGAATAAATTGTATTTTTTACATAGATAGTATGGTGCCTTGAAGGGATTGTACCATTAACGAGTGCTGGAAATGCTGCAACATCAGACATAATGAATATTGCAACACTGAATTACTTTGCAATTCACTGCGTTGTCATTGTGATAACAAACCGGTTTTTCCCACTAGAGGTCACAATTGCAGCAGGACTGAATCTTGCTTCATCACTAGGAAACCTTTCTTCTTCCAAACGGGATAACAATTATTTCAGGTGATTTGGCTTTATGTACTTCTTTTTAATCAAAAAATTTAGAAAAATAGAAATCTGGTTGTGACGTTCAGTCACGACACTGACAATACCAGTAAATAATAGCAGTAAAACAAGTTCATAGTACTTCCAGGTTAATTTCAAATATTAATCTGAAGTCAGCAGTTAATTCCACAGAGCCATGCCATTCCCAACTTTTACTTTCTAGCCGAGAGGACTGACATGAACACACAATCTGGAAATGAGAGGAGTACCTACAAGCCATCACAAACACCATGTTTTGTCCTTAACAAACTGATCAGATTTTGTTGTGAGGAAGAGCACCACGTCTAATAGTCGCACTACTGAGGAATTCGTGTCCCGTGTATTTTCTGGCACAACCATAAAGAAATGCACACCACTTCTCGTTTATTTTCTAAATATTTTTTTCTGATCTGCCTGAAACAAACACTGTTCCTGAATTCCAATGACTCAAACTCTCTCCTGGTACCCCTCTCACACCATCACTCTTCACATGGACAGCAATTGCAGCAGAAATAGGTTTCTACCTGCCTTGAGAATCCCCACCTCTGTTTCAGCCCCACCAGGCAAAGGGCAGCTCACAGACCTGCTCCTGTTACTTGAGGTAGCTTGTTCAAGGCTCAAGTGATGCCTTAGGTTTTA